>JAFJMP010000038.1:0-115840 GCA_029692085.1 Gymnothorax javanicus
AAGCTTGTGTAGTCTTAGCGAAATGACGACACTCATTAGTTTCTAAACCTCATTTAGATGTTGCCTCGAGAAGGGGGATCACTTTCGGCGAGCGATTCGACTATCAAATGTCCCAATCTTCTTCTGCAGCTCGTGGGTAGTTGTCAGTAGTTTAGGTTTGTCAGTGCGGTTTGCGATTTTGTGCGGTGTGCGAGTTTGTCATTGCGTGCGATGGAGCCTGCAAGAAAGAGAAAGTTTTCACTCGTTCGGGAATACTTTGATTTGATTTCACCGAATAAGGTCACTTAGTGAGGCTATTAGGCCAAATTGTTAGACTATTATGTTATGTCATATTTTCAAACCTTTTCAAATAATTTCCGATACATATTAAATTCCCTTAGTTTGATAGCTTTTCCTTTTATTATTAGGCGAAACGCTTATAATTTTTTAACAAAAATACAAAGCTCTTTGTTTCACAAGCGTATTCACTGCCCTCTGTCCAGTCCCCGAAAGTAGAGAGGCAGTAGCAGCAAAAATTGTCCTGTGTCCTGTGCGGTGTCCTGCGCGCTGTCCTGCGCAGTGTCCTGTGTCCTGTGCGGTGTCCTGCGCAGTGTCCTGTGTCCTGTGCGGTGTCCTGCGTCCTGTGCGGTGTCCTGCGCGCTGTCCTGCGCAGTGTCCTGTGCAGTGTCCTGCGCAGTATCCTGTGTCCTGCGCGCTGTCCTGCGCGGTGGCCTGCGGCAATTGAGCAGTGTCCTGCACACTTGTAACAGGATAGGACAGTTTTATTTATTTAAATTTCATGCAGTCGGAAAGAGGTGATGGGTTTATATTTATTTTTATCTTGAAAACAGCGGCGTTCGAATAGCACACATCTTTGTAGATTTTGGCTCTGCGTTGTAGCTTATAGGCTACTTTAACCGGATCAATCACGAGTACTAACCTGTTCAATATATCAAATAGAGCACGCTGCTCCTGTTGCAGGACAGTCGCTATCTGTACACCATTTCTAATTTTAGCATCGATATGTTTCAAACTCGTCCCGGTTTGCTGATTCGAAACTGTAGTCACGTTGCCTGTACATAGGCAGAGATACGACATAGCTTACAGTTGAATTACTGAGTTGAATTGGCCAGCTTGTAAAAACAATTTTGCGGTTCATTCCGGACGGATGACATTTGGCTTAATAGGCTGTGTCATCAGCTCGTCCCGCCGTCAAAGCAACAGTTTCAAAACTTGAATTGCAAACCGATCCTTCCCATCAAATAACAGAGAAATTAAACCAAGTCACTGAGTTAGTAGCTCATTTAAGAGGGGTTTGGATTGACTTAATAATAGCCTACCCGTCATTCCGAAGGGAGCAAAAAACTCCAGATGTATCATAGGCCAATCCTAAAAAATATCTCAGGCGAATAAGAATAAAGAAATGACCATCCCTTACGAAAAAGAAGTATACTTCAAGTTAATATTTTCAAGTAAACTTAAGTAAACTTCAAGTATATTTTCCAAGTATACTTTCTGTAGTGTACTAGTGTCAATGTACTAGTGGTATACTTGTAAGTGTACTAATTAAATACTACTTGGGACTAAATTGGCCCACTTTAAGTTCATAAACTATACTTTTTAAGTATACTTCAAGTTTAAGCAAAGTAAACATAAAAGTACACATCTAGTTTACATCTAAGTTTTATTTTTATACTGCAAGTACACTACAAGTGAACTTTTTAGCATACTGTGAGTTAACTAGTCGTGGTACTTCTAGCATACCTTTCAGTTTATGAAAGATACATTTAAGTATACTGCAAGTAAACTTCCAGATATACTGCTAGTTTATTAGTTGTATACTTCTAGTAAACATTTCAGTTCCTGAAAGTATACTGTGAGGTATACTGCTAGGAAACTTAAAGAGTGTCATTGGATGTTTAAGGACCGCAGTGAGTCAGGACTTCAGTTTCTTATCTCATCTGAAAGACAACATCCTCATCACTGCACTGGAGTATTGAGTATTATTCCACCAGAGGGAAGATCCCAACTTATTGGTCCACCAACACCACCTCCAGCAGTAACTCATTTTCCCAGGTGGTCTCCCATCCAAGCACTAACCAAGCCCACACCTGCTTAGCTTCAGCCACACATCTGGTGCATATCAAGTAGTGGTACGGCTGCTAGTCATAAAATTGGTACATTTATTTCATTGACACCATATCAGACCAGATAGCACTAAAGTTCCAGTCTTCTTAACCTCATGTTTGAAAATACTGTGTACATTTATCTGTGAATCTGCACATAATGGCCAGCTAGATTGAACTGATATCTCAACTAAAACACAGCAATGTTTGGTACAGGTACAATATGCAGGGCTTTGATGTCCACACTCTTGTTTAAAAATGATTAAATCATTTATTAAACAGAATGTACCATCTTTCAAGTACACAGCACTATTGCATCTTTTCTTTAGTCGGTCATATTTTTGAATGTGATACAGAACTCCATTAACCAAAAACATATATTTCATCAGCCTTTGCTTGAGTTCTTCAGCCTACTGGTCAGGCTGAAGGCATTGCCAATTCATATTTTATGCATTTTTCTGGTTCCATATGAGAATAGAGGTATTTTTTTGTTTTGAATTGGGATTTCAATAAGAGTTGCCATTGCTGTGTTCTTATACTTTGGCATCCAATACAATGTTGTGTTTGAAAATTTAATTTATAAAGGAATCCATTTTTTCTCAATCCTGAGCATGTGTTTCATTGCGAATTCTTATAAGTACCTTCATCCATAAATTAAAGCAGAATGCACTTAAGCATTGTCTACTAGTAGAGTACATGAGGTAACCTCTCATCTACTTACGTTAAATAATATCTGAATACCAACAGTAATACATTTTGGAGTGCAATAATCATAAGCTGTGAGTATGATGTTAAGTTAGCTTAAAGAAGACTTTGAAGTATACTTGCAGTTTAAAAACAAAAAAAACTTTTAGCTCCCCGAAAGTTTAAACCTAAATGTAAATTATAGAGGGCTTGAAGTAAAGAACTAGTGGACTAGTAGTGTACCTATAAGTTTACTTGCAGTATACTTCAAAGTGTACTTTCATAAACTAAAAAGTTGGCTTGAAGTATATAACAACTAAAGTTGTAGTACATCTGAATTTACTTGCAGTATACTTCAAAGTATACTTTTATAAATTAGACATTGTGGTAGAAGTATATAACTAGTGAACTAATAGTTCATCTTTAAGTTTACTAGCAGTATACAGTACTTTACAGTATACTTTCATGAACTGAAAAGTTTACTAGAAGTTTATAGCTAATAAACTAGCAGTATACCTAAGTTTACTTGCAGTATGCTTTAATGTATACTTTCATAAACCGAAAAGTATGCTAGAGGAATACAACTAGTTATGTCACAGTATACTTAAAAGTTCACTTGTAGTGTACTTGCAGTACAAAATAAAACTTAGATGTAAACTAGATGGGCACTTTAAGTTTACGCTGCTTAAACTTGAAAAAAACTTTGAACTTTTTTGTAAGGGTATGTATCAAGTCTGTCAATACTGGAAGAATTGTCAAATTTGTTCTCAAATAAAATTAGACAAATGTTTATCTGTTTCTGTGTGGGTTAATAACACTGCATAAAAATCAAGTTCAGCTCCACCCATGTGCTATTTACTCTGCTATGCTACCCCAAAGCTGACCTGTTACTGCAAACTTACATGTGGAATATGTAAGTTCATGAGATTGTAAAAACTGAGTAGAACTATAATGCATTATACTTCAAAGAAGCCCATTTGTATGGTAAAATATATTTGAATGTGCTTATTCTTTTGATAGTAGCCTAACTGTGAGCCAAGTATACTTGAACATTAGGCATGAATATTTTAATACTTTATTATACTTTTCTTGAGTATATCTCGATCAAAAGTTTAGTTACAAGTATAAGCAAATTATATTTTGACTTTTCAGTATACTTTTCAGTATAAGCTATGTATACTGAAGTATTACTTTGCTAAGTATATCTCTGATAAGTACATCAAAAGTAAACTGAAAGTATACTCTTATTTTTAGTTTAGAAGAAGTATACTAAAGGCAGACTTGAATAAACTTCTTTTTCGTAAGGGATGTGTATCCTTGTGCATGCTTTATTATAATTTATGGCAGTAAACCATCTGTGCCTCTGATTTATTGTTGCGGGTCGTGAACAATATTCAGACGTGCTTTGTTTCATTCCAAAATATGCTAAAAGTTGGAGTAGCCTCAAGGTTTCTGCCAGAAAACTGAGCATTACTACCAGAAACCTTGAATCAAAATTTTAGAAACAATGCCTGTGAGACTGTTTGACAGGTTTGAAATAGCCAAATCATGCTCACACGGTAGTAGCCGAAATTGTCCTCTCCTGTGAGATGGACGCAGGACACTCGCATACTTCCACAGGACAGTCAATAGGACACTTGAGCAGTGCAGGACAGTCAGCAGGACACTTGCTTTTGGCGCAGGACAGTCAGCAGGACACTTTTCCCATTACCTCAGTCACTCTCCCCACGGCAGCGAGACAGTCACAGAGTGCTGCTCGACATCCAAATAGACTCTAAGTGTTGATTTAACACTGAATGTTTTACTGTGTAGTGAAAGTCCCGCAACAGGAGCAGCGTGCACTATTCAATATATTAAACAGGTTAGAACTCGTGATTGATCCGGTTAACGTAGCCTATAAGCTACAACGCAGAGCTAAAATTTACGAGGATGTGTGCTATTCGAAATGTCGCTGTTTAAAACATACAGTCATGCCAAAAATTATTCATACCCCTACCAATTTTTGTTTTTTTTTTAGATATTTTTTGACAAATCAAATTTATTCTTGCACAAATGACACAGTAAGTTGACATAAGGCTGTAAGAAGTACAGTAAACAATTTTTCAAGAAATACAGTACTTTTTTGGTATTTTATTTGACAGATTTACAAAAAATGCCATGTCCAGAATTATTCATACCCTTTTCTCAGTAATTGATGGCAAAGCCTTTATTCACGATTACAGCCTCCAAACGCTTTCTGTGGTTGATCACAAGGTTTCTACGCATTTCCAAGTTCCACGAACTTAAACCTTAAACCTCAAGGATCTGGAGAAGTTCGCCAAAGAGGAGTGGGCCAAAATCCCAGTGGAAACGCCAGAGAAAACCTTGTGATCAACCACAGGAAGCATTCGGAGGCTGTAATCGTGAATAAAAACTTGCCATCAATTACTGAGAAAAGGGTATGAATAAGTCTAGATAATGGCATTTTTTGTAAATCTGTCAAATAAAAATACCAAAAGTATTGTATCTCTTTTATTTCTTGAAAAATTGTTTACTGCACTTTACAGCCTTATGTCAACTTTACTGTGTCATTTGTGAAAGAATAAATTTGATTTGTCAAAAAATATCTCGAAAAAAAAAAAAAATTGGTAGGGGTATGAATAATTTTGGGCATGGTTGTATATTTTTGGATTTCAAGATAAAAATAAACATAAACCCATCACCTCTCTCCGAATGCATAAAATTTAAATAAGAAAACTGTCCTATCCTGTTACAAGCAAGCGGGACACTGCGAGTTGTCAAGAGGCCACCGCGCCAGGACACTGAGACTGGCGCAGGACAGCGACAGGACACAGGATACTGCACAGGACAGCACGCAGGACACTGCACAGGACACAGGACAGTGAGCAGGACACTGCGCAGGACAGCTCGCAGGACACCGCACAGGTCAGGACAATTTCGGCTCTTACTGCTAGTGGGAGAAAGTATCTTTTAGTTTCGTTATTACATAATATGTATTCAGAATACTTGATTTTATTTTGCATTTATTGATTTTGCCACTTTCACGCTGTAGGCTTAAGGCGCTACTCCACTAGACAGTTTTTTACTGTTAGAAGTTGCTGTCGGAGAGAAAATCTCTGGTGGATAAATTAAACGACAGTTACTTCCGAGAGTGCAGAAAAAACTTTCGGAAGTTTGTCGCCAGAAGTTATTGGTGTCAAGTGGAAGGACTATTGAAAGAATGTCATAATGACTCATGACAGCGCCTCAGAGAATAGAACCGGTTCTATTTTGGGGGAAGCTACTCTCGGGGAAGCGCAAATAGTCCGTGAATGGTGTGGTGTATAAAAGGGCATGTTGTGTGGATTTCTTCCTATGTGACAAAATGGCAAGCACTAGTGGCCAAGAATGGACGAAATCGGAGACATCTCAGCTGATAAACAGCTACCAAAACCAACCCAGTTTATGGGATGTTAGCCCGTCAGAATATTAAGAAAGACAGGATGAAAAAAATAGCTGCTTGGGCTGATCTTGCAAAAGCATGTTCCAGGGACGTCGCTTGAGGTACAGCGGAAGATGCATAGTTTACGGAACCAGTTCAATGGCGAGTGGCGGGCGGTGGACGGAAAACTGGGGGGGGGGCGGAAAACATCCCTTGAAACGGATGAGATTAGTGACCCGATTTCAATCATTGTTCTTGGTCAACATGTTAGTTTCCCTAATAATGAAATGTTTTGGCGAGTGAATAATAAATTCTGTAAAATGTTTAATTCACATGCCTTAATAGGCAACTCTTCACGAAAAAACCACTGTGGATTTTCCGCGTTCAATTTTGTCACATCCAGAGCAAGTCGTCAAACCTTCTACAGTGCGTTGACCGGTTCCGCAAACGGAATTTGTCTGAAGCGTCTGGTATCGATACAGCTTTCGGTGGCGGAAAGTTATCTGTTCATGAATTTGCGGAAATTACTCACGCACTTTGTGGATCAATTAGTTTTTTCAGTCATTCGGAATAAAAAAGCCTTGTACCGCTATTTTTCAGTGGCACGCCCTTTGACCGGTTCCGCAAATAATTTCCAGTTTAAAAACAGCGCCCGCTTTGTCAGGCCAAACTTATGATATTCTTTGTTTATTGAATAATTATGCGTCCCTGGCCACAAAGGAACAGACACATGTACTTTCCACCAATTTTAGCCAGGATTACTCTGCAGGGTATATCACAATAATTGGTCAAATTTATGGATAATTGTTCCGTGTCTCGACATTGTGTCAGCTGGAATCCACGCGGCGCTGGCCTCAGTTCAAGATTTTTTGTACATCCATCGATATTCAACTGCTATCAGCGACTATGGATGATTCTTTCTTCTCTTTTCCAATTCAAGTACATACCAAGTATACATTAAAATTATCAGGATGAGACTACAAATTCAGATTAACACAGGACATGAGTAATGATCAACCCGCTGAGCCACTGAAAAACAGTTATGGCGGGGAAAAGATGTTTTATTTCACATTGACTACATTAAACTTTAATAAAATTCTCTCAGAAAATAAACAAGAATGAACTTGTCTCATAAATTACAAGTTTGAAAACCTATAAAATGGCGCTTATGAACTAGTCAAACGACAAGCAGTCATTCTAATGGGTGTTGATGAAAAAGTATCAAGAGTAATAAATTGGGATTTATATGGTCAAATATAATGATAATTTCGATCATAATGACACTAATAACATGTGATGAATCCCGGAATACGCTGCGCTTAACGGCCACACACTGCGCCAGTTTATCACAGGCGTTGATTTAGTACTGCTGCAACGGCAAGCAACAGTTATCGGACATTTATTTCTCTATCAAGTCGAATATCTCAAACGATAGTTAAGAGTTAAATCCACAATAATTTGCGCCCAGCGGTGTCAAACTCAAGGCTGACAGCGAAGTCGTTTTCCAAGAAATAAAGTTTGATTTCTGCAAATTGCGGAATCGGTCAAATTGGAACCGGTCAACCCACTGTAATGATTGTTTAATTGAAAAAAATTGAAATGCGCTCTTTTTTGCGTTCAATTGGTGCGTTTGATTTCTCGTCTTAACGAAGACCATTAGATACACCTGAGATGGGAGAGTTCAAGTGTCTTTTACCAGGGAAATTGTCTGAAAACAGATCAAGACTAATAAGCAGTTTAAAGACATGTTTGTGTGACATGGTGTGTTGTGTCTTTGTTTGTCTTTGTTTTTAAGCTTTGTAAAGCACTTTGATTGAAAGCGCTCTATAAATAAATGATTATTATTAATTATGTTTATCGCCCTCCTTGTTCTCTGTGATGGCGAGCTATGTACAATTAAAACCAAATCAGGACAGGGTACAGAGGTTTCCTCAGTGGCGGCGCCAGAGATTTTTTCTTGCTGGTGCTGTAGTGGGGCTGAATCATTCAGTGATGGGGCTGATGAATGTATCCCGTGGTAGAACCTGTATTTGGCGCCAAAAAGCCAGGTGCGCGGCATTCAAGAGTAGTTTCAGATATGTTTTTACCAATGCCTCTATTGATTCACAAAACTACAGCGATTTGCATTTAATATACAAACGATACAGCAACATGGGAGACACCCCGGCTACACAAGAACATAAAAAATAAACTAACAAAGCGTCCGAGCCAGAGTGCACATCATCAATCACACCAATCCAGCAATCAGAATTAAATTCGTGCTTTTCAACTGAAAAACAATGTCTACCACTCATATTGAATTGACAGAATTGACACCAAAAGTCAAATTTTGTTGACTTTTGTTGGAGTTGTAGGACAAATCGCATGCAAAAACAAACGAAGTTATTTATGTGCTCGAAACAAAAATTGATCGAAATTGCTTAGGCGATCTACTTATAAGTGTGGCCAAGATGCACATTGCTCCATTGCCCACACTTATTTTAAGTGTGTCCAAAGCCAAAATTTTTTTCTTGGCCAAACTTATTTTTTTAAGCTGTGGCCAAGGAGAAATTTCAGCATGGGCCACACGTATAAGTGCGAATATCATCGGCCATAAACTAAACCATAATTTAAACAAAAACCAAGAATCAACCTTTGGAGGTCCATAAGCAAAACCAATAGGCTTAATAGCATACATTTACTCACTAGATCGCTGATGATGTCATATTTACTCATTACCTAAAGTGAAGCACCTGGCCGCTAAATTGATACAACGAACTTCTTTTTTAAAATGAACGCAGTGCGTGTCCGAAAGTCGGACAGGGTTTTAATGTAACTCCGTGTCCGACAGTCGATTATTGTTTTTAATTCCTTAAAATCTACTGAATCTTTTAGATATTAAACGTGAATGTTTTGATCAGAGGGCTCTGTTCTCCCAAGATCAGTGCCGAGAATTTCAATCAATGTTTCTGTTTAAGCTCTGCTCAATAAAGTGAGTCGACATTGGCGCTGGACTTCGTGCATTTATGACGAATCTAGCGACTGTCGGACAGAGATCATAAAATACCCCGTGTCCGAAAGTCATAAAAATTTTAATTTTTCGAGTATTCCAGCAATTATTAGACGAGGGAGAGCTGGTACGAAAAGTAACATTTTTCACATGGACGCCATTTTCAGAGCTAACGCAGCAGACCGAAAAAAAATTTTGGAGCGATTAACTACTTTAGGTAGCGCTTGTCAATATCAGGTGCTAAATCATCCAATATATATTGACTTCGCATAGTTTGAGGTCGAACGGAAGTTATGCGATTGCTGCTTTCGACCTCCAGTCGGGACGAAAAGTGGCACACAGGCCGGACAAAAGTAACGTGATGAAATTAACTGGAATCTTTTAAATTACTGTCGTTAAAACAGAAACAAAAACAATCAGACACTTGTTTTAAACATTTTAATTTGCTTCAAATGTTTCAAAAGTAAACGTGAACATGATTAGGGTGCAATTGGTCTATTTATAAAAATTATGAAATTACTTTACTCATTATTACAGTTGTGACAGATATAATGAGCTGCACCCCCTCAGTGCATGCCTCATGTGACCACAGCAGACAAAAAGATGCACCGCACCCACACTTCTCCAGGCAAAGATGAGGCAAATGTCTCCCCACAAACAAGACATTCCTCATCATTGTCCTGAGAAACTCTGGTTGCAGTGTGTCCACCAAACAATGTTTTCTTTGGGCTTTTGAAGAGGACTGTTTTTCTGGCCCCTCTGTCGACTCTCCTCCTCCACAGCAGCTTTTACTGGGGTGTCGGGTCAGTATTGCTGTTGACCTGCAACATTCAATGAGATGATAGTCAGAATCAGCTTGTTTTTTCTACAAAGCAAGAAAAATCAAGACAAGTTAAAAACGACACTCTGCTCACCTCTTTCTGCCTCTTCTTTTATTTTCTTTCCTCGTGCCAGCCTTTGGATATGGGCTAACCTTTTCTGGGCTGAACCTCTGTATTGGCGTGCCACTAGATGTTCCTGGAACCACAAGCATACCTGGAAAGATAAAATTTCCAAAAAAAATGCTTGGCAAGGCTCAACATGCATATTTAAAGACACACACAGACACAAACGGGGATGCAGCTCAAATGGGCTCTGGCTAGGTTGGTGGTGTCTTAAGGGAGCGGGCGCTGGTGATGGAGTGGACATTGGTGATGAAGAGGGCGCTGGTGATGGAGCTGGTGCTGGTGATGAAGAGGGCGCTGGTGATGGAGCTGGCACTGGCACTGGGGATGGAGCTGGTGCTGGTGATGAAGAGGGCGCTGGTGATGGAGCTGGCCCTGGCACTGGGGATGGAGCTGGTGCTGGTGCAGGACGGTCGGTCACAAAGCTGGAGCAAAGTCTGTCTCACTGAAAATATCTGGATTCAAGGGCCAGATACGGTACACTAACCCAGACGAAATGCTGCTTGGTGTCGCAGGCTTGAGGCAGAGCTTTTAGCCACAAGACTTGGGATGTTGTAGATGGTCAAAGTTCTTCCAGGGTTCATTCAGATCCAATTGTCTGCTGCACTGTTAATGTAGTGCTTCAGAGGACCAAAAACGCTTCGTCTAGCGGCTGAAGACGGTGGGAGCAGGGGGGGAAAAGACAGGAGTACAATGCCATGTGACTTGCAAAAGTCAATAGCTACCACAGAGGTGTGATGGATGATTGTCTAAGAGTAGCAGCAACTTTGACTCCGGGTCACGCTGGTGTGTCTTGCAAAATGCTGTAAAATGCCAAGAAATCTGTCTCCTGCATCCACCCCGATCCATTGGCAGAACCAGTGCAGCCAAGGGGACCATCCCGGATGAAGTGGTGCTGGAACTTCTTCCTTGGGAAGATAAAGTAAGGGGAAAAGTTGCCTTGCACGCTGGCAGCAAAGGCAACAGTCACCAATGTCCTCTTTCCCCAGAGGTCACAGCACCGACCTGGCGCTGCCCCTTGGTGGCAATGATTTTGTCTGGCACTTGAACCGCTGTAGTACCTGAAATAATAAATGAAATGAATTATTGCTGTTGCAAATCACTGTTGCTTTTAATTTATCGAAAAATAAATTTTTTACCTGTTTCATCCATGTGCCAGATGTCCTTTGCCTCAAAATTATAGCGGGTGAGGACAGTCTTTAGGTTGTTAAAAAACGCTGTCACGTTGGTCTTGTTGAAGCTGGTGAACGGGACATGCTGGTGGCTTGAGGTTGACGGATGGACAGGGTTTTGTTGCGCCGAGGAAGGAGGTGAGCCAATCCTTCCCTGCCATCTGGTTTTTCTCCCATGAACATGGAGTTTTGAGGCCAATATTTTCGCCAGCTCATATGCAAACTTTTCGCACCTAAAACAGCATGAAAAAGAGGTTAATTCCCAGATAGCAAGCACCTCCGGGCGGATCTGCCCGCTCTGCGCCGACTCAGCTGATCCGCTCAGAGCCGGGCAGATCCAGAGCTGAGGTGCTTGCTATCTTAGGCAAATGGCGTAGTGGTGTAGCTCTGTCTGCAGTGTTACTCCAACCTCTTTAGGACTCAGGCCAAAATATATATCAGCTGCTCTCTTTATATATGCCTGCAGTCTCTTCTCCTGTTCTTCTGTGAAGACTTTGTTGTGAGCCCTGTACCCTGGGGCTCTGGTCTGCTGCCTCCTGCCTCTGCCCTCCTCTTGCAGTACCTGAACAGGGTGACATGACAAATGCCATGCACCTCTGCTGCCCCTTATACTCGCCTCTTCGACATCAAGAAAGGCCCTTTCAGAAACCTGCTGGTCAACCTTTCCTCTCTGGGTAGTTCTGACCCTAACTCTTGGCATTTTCTGTCGGTAAAATATAACACACACATTTTAGTGAGCTTTAAAACACAAAATGCGGGTCAAGATTAGCAGAGAGGACCAACGTGAATCGCTGGTACTTTCGTCCCGCACCTCTGCTGCCCTCCTAATACTCTCGCCTCTTTGGACATCAAAAAGGCCCTTTAAATAAACCTGCTGGTCAACCTTTCCTCTCTGGTTAGTTCTGACCCTAACTCTGGCATTTTCTGTCGGTAAAATATAACACACACATTTTTAATGAGCTTTAGAGCAGAAAATTCGCAAAGATTAGCGGAGAGGGAAACGAATCGTTAACTACCGCCCGACAGTGACTCCTGACATTTTAACCAGGATTGCTTCTAAAGTGGAAAAAGTCTGACATTTCAAACTTCAGGATATGCTACAAAACTAAATGACCTATCATTTCATCATAAATATGACACATGGAGCGATAAAGACAATCTTTAAATCAAAAAATTCTACCATTTGTCTGAATTTACTCACCACTGTGGAAAAACGGTCTTCCCGGTCTCGCTTTCATGGGGAAGCGACGAAAACCTCAAGATTTTTCCCGGTTCTGGAGAGTGTCATGAGCTGGACGTGCTGACCTAATTTGACGATCGGCGCGGATGGCTGTGAGTAAATCGCTGTATTACTTTCGTCCCACGTTACTTTCGCACCGGCTCTCCCCTACAAACTGGCCATGTTTGTGTTCGACCTTCACAAAATGCAAATTGATAGCTATCGACTTTTCCAGGTCTTTTTATTCGTTTGTTTTCTTCCGTTGAAGATAGACAACAGTCTTTATTCGGTCTCTCTTTTGAAAATTAGATGGATCGAACAGATTCACGCTTTATTTCCACACCAGAGAAAAAATGGTGCTTGTAGTCAGTGAGCAAATCAATTTCATGACCATTGACATTGTGAATGAAATATCGCTTGCACGATCAAGACTGTCGGACGCGAAATGCAAAATACTCCATGCACCCCTGCCGTAGATTGCACCCCCTTCGCGGGAGCGCGCGCACGTCATTCCAATACCAAAGTGATCCAGGTCGCTTTTATTTCGCATTCGCAATCAATCAAAGATAATAACACCGTTTCATATGTTAAATTCTTGCCAGGGATTTACCGCTTTAATTTCGCAATCAATCAAAGTGCGAAAAAGTGCGAACGACTGTCATATTTTTAATTTTTGCGAAGGAGGTACTGACAGTAAATAACAAATGGTATTGCTTCGCGACATAATATCCTAAAGCCACGTGATACGAGTGATAACGGACTCAAAATAATCTTATATCTAGCCTTCGTATTTCACAACATCGGTTTTGAGGAGATATATAGCCAGGCTAATTACAAAATGAAGTTCTGATGATATGAGCAAGTAGGCGTTTCGCGGCTAAATTGCGTTACTATTATGTAGGTTGAAAAGTATTTGCTGGATACGCGTGTATGTCCACCCCATCAGCAGTTCTTCTTTTAGAGAAGTCAAATGTTTGTCTCAGGTCTTAACAAAATTAAATTAAGTGAACGAAGGAATGAATGAACAAATTAAAAAAAATCAATCCAGACTTCTTTAATGAACTATTTTTACTTAAAACAGACAAACTCATACAAATAGACCTATATGAACTGAAGACAATATCAAAATCCAGCCAATTCCGGGCAGAACAGGAATAACACTATGGAGGGTGGGCAGCTAGTCTTCTGGTGGTCCCTCTTCTGACCTGAATCAAACTAGAAAAGCACCAAATGGATGAAACTTACTCTGGTTCCATGAACTGGGCCTCCACGCACAGTGCTAAAAGCACTTGAAGCTGAGGACAACAAGGGAAAAAAAATCCAGCGGTGCATTCTACGGTAGTCCATGTTATTGGCTTGACGTGAATTGCACCCCCTGTCTAACTCAGACTAGGAAAGTGCTACATGTATGAAATTTTTTCAGGTTGCATATATTAGGGCCCTATGCATACTGGTAAAAGGAAAAGATGCTGGGACTAACAGAAAAAAAAAAATTCCAGGGGGGTGCGTTCTACGGCAGCCCGTGTTTTTGGCTTGCCGTGAATTGCACCCCCTGTCTAACTCAGACTAGGAAATTGCTACATGAATGAAATTCATTGTATTTCCATGTATTCGGCTCCTATGCACACCGTTAAAAGAACTTGGTTCTGTGTTCCAGAAGTTACACTGCTTTGTTATTCCGTAAACGTCAATTTAATGACTTTTCAACTGGCCCAGTTTGTGGTCCCATCAAAAAACTCTTCCGCCGTTCTGTCATCATATGTTTGTTCCCAGTAAATTTTCCAAGCAATATGCCACATGAAAGGCTTCAAACACCTTGAGTGTTTTTGCAGTGCATCTGCACATGTATTCATTTCAATTTCCTAGTATGTATTTAAATGTGTTCATGTAAATAAGTGAAATAAAACAGGACAAATAAAACAACCCTGAGCCTTCAATGATGTGGACAGATCTTGAGTGTTATTGAAAAACCCAGCAAGTACCAAAGAGCAGATTTTGAGAAAAAGACAGAAAACTGTATCCCTCTGGGTTTAAGCTCTTGTCCAGCAAGGAAACTGAATTGGCCATTATTTGTTCATTACATTATAAGAAATAGTTGGGGAATTTTTTTTTCTTTTTTGTCAGCATCCATGGCAATATGATGACAAGGTTTTTCCATCAAAAATGTAAAATGTCAATTATCAAAATGATTGGCAAAAACCTTGCAATTATGTAGCTGCAGTGGTGTTCGACAGTTTTTCAGTGTTAACTCCACCATCTGCTTCCCTCTTGAAGCAATTTTTCTGTTGTTATTACCCTGCGAATTATGTGAATTATGAATTCAGACCATGAATGTGCCGCACATCCAATGCCCTGCAGGGGGACTAACCTGACAGATCATGTAATAGGAATGCTGCTTCATAATTGGCTCATTCAACGTGCCAAGTTTTGCCATAACAAAAAATAGAAAATTTAATGCGAAAAAAATCAATGACTTGTTTGGTTTTGCTATAGCAAAACATAGGGAATCACAGATTATTTTTTATATGTCTTATTTATACTGTAAATTATGAGGCAAAGCTAAGTAAGTTCAAAAATGGACCTAACTCAGTCTTGACTGAAATTATACTTACTAGGTTTTTCCTTAACACTCAAGAGACAGGAAAGATTCCTTGGTCTGACAACAATAAATCACAATGAACCATGAAACCTTCATTTGTCTACAAATAAATCAAGAAACAAACAGTATAACAAAAAAAAAACTTTCTGCTACTGAGAATACCTATGAACAAAATGGAGTAAAAAAAAAAATCAAATGGAACTGAATAGTAAATTTATTCAAGGTAAGACCTAAAAATGAATACATTCATTTTAATGTACAAAATGTCACAAAATAAATAAGATATACAACCCCAATTACAAAAAAGTTGGGATGCTGTGGAAAATGTAAATAAAAACAGAATGCAATGATTTTTAAATCTCATAAATTGACATTTTATTCACAGTCCAACATAAAAAACAAATCAGATGTTGAAAGTGAGACAATTTACCATTTCATTTACCAGCTCATTTTGAATTTGATGGCAGCAACACATCTCAAAAAAGTTGGGATAGGGCCATGTTTACCATTGTTTGGTATCCCCTCTTCTTTTAACAACAGTCTTTAAATGTCTGGGAGGTGAGGAGACCAATTGCTAAAGTTTGGGAGAGGAATGTTGTCCCACTCTTGTCAGATGTAGGATTCTAGCAGGTCAACAGTCCTGGGTCTTCTTTGCTGGATTTTTCATTTTATGATGCACCAACTGTTTTCTATTAGTGAAAGGTTTGGACTGCAGGTAGGCCAGTTCAGCACTCAGACTCTTCTACTGTGAAGCCATGCTGTTGTGATGGATGCAGTACGTGGTTTGACATTATTTTGCAGAAATATTCAAGGCCTTCCCTTAAACAGACCTTGTCTGGATGGGAGTATATGTTGTTGTAAAACCTCTATATACTTTTCAGTATTGATAATCAGAGTTATGACCAAGTCATCATGTCCTAGTCAAATCAAGTCACTGGTCATTAGATCAAACTCAAAGCAGATGAGGGAGAGCAATGAGGAGAGGTGAAAGGGGCAGGGAACAAATTAGACAATGAGCTAACTAATTAACAAGCAGAGTGGGGAAAGCAGAGAGAGTTAAAAGCTCAGATACATTTAGGATCAGAAAGGGGTCAATGTAAACATGAAATGCAGCTCATGGCTCTCTCAGCTTTCCCTTCTCTTCTTGTTAATTAGTTAGCTCATTGTCTAATTTGTACCCCTGCCCCCTTTCACTCCTCATTGCTCTCCTCGTCTGCTTTTGAGTTTGAGCTGATAACCAGTGACTTGATTTGACTTGGACATGATGACTTGGTCACAACTCTGTTGATAATGCCTTTCCAGATGTGTAAGCTCCCTATGCCTTAGGCACTAATGCAACCCGATACCATCAGAGATGTAGGCTTTTGAACTGTGCACTGATAACAAGCTGGATGGTCCCTCTCCTCTTTAGACCAAACGACACTGCGTCCGTGGTTTCCAAGAAGAATTTCAAATTTTGATTTATCTGACCACAGAACAGTTTTCCATTCTGACTCAGTCAGTCCATTTTAAATTAACTTTGGCACAAAGAAGGCGGAGTTTCTGGATCATGTTCACATATGGCTTCTACTTTGCATGATACTGCTTTAGCTTGCATTTGTAGAATTCATGGCGAACCGTGTTCACCTACAGTGATTTCTGGAAGTGTTCCTGAGCAGATGCAGTGAATTCCAGTGCAGAATCATGCCTGTTTTTAATGCAGTGCCACCTGAGGGCCCGAAGATCACGAGCATCCAGTATTGACCTTCGGATTTGTCCCCTGCGCACAGAGATTTCTCCAGATTCTCTGAATCTTTTGATGATATTATGTACTGTAGATTCAGTCTTTGCAATTTTACATTGAGAAACATTTTTCTGAAATTTTCCCACAATTTTTAGACACAGTTTTTTTTACAGATTGGTGAATCTCTGTCCATCTTTACTTCTGAGAGACTCTGCCTCCCTAAAATGCTCTTTTTATACCCAGTCATGTTTACTGACCTGTTGTCAAATATTCTAATTAGTTGCAAAATGCTCCTCCAGCTGTTTTTTTATTAGTACTACTTACTTTTCTAGCCTCTTGTTGCCCCTCTCCCAACTTTTTTGAGATGTGTTGCTGCCATCAAATTCAAAATGAGCTAATATTTTTCATGAAGTGGTAAAATGTCTCACTTTCAACATCTGATATGTAGTCTATGTTCTATTGTGAACAAAATGTGGGTTTATGAGATTTACAAATCATTGCATTCCATTTTATTTATATTATACACAACATCCCAACTTTTTTGGAATTGGGGTTGTACGTTATTGAACCCCATAGGGTAATTAGCCTGCAGCATTTCACCTGTCCTAGTTATTTCCTGCTAACCACTGCTGCCAGCCCAAGAGAACAAGATAACGGCCCTAAATCCTACCAAAAAAGAGAAAGGGAAAAAAAGGGATTTAAACCAGCTGGATGTTCAGTATGAAGCGCATGCAGGGCACAGGCATTCCTCATCCAGTGGAGACCTCAGGAACGCTCTCATGGTTGTACCACCTCTAGCAGAAAACACAGCATATCTGAAATAAGACAAATCTTTTAATGGGTTTACATCATACATTTAAGTGTACCTAATTGTGCCACTAATATACAAATTTATGTGCAGTAACAAATATGAATATTCCTTCAATTTATGGAATTTCTCACCAACGTAAGTGATGCGCAGTAGGTTTATGTCAGTTAAATGGGTGCCAGAGCAAGGAATGGAGCTGGAGAATCCAAGTACAGGGATGTGGGTTTTATTTCATAATCAAAGTGAGGAGTAACAAAAACAAATAGAAACTAGAGGGAGACCAGGGGGGTGTACTACGAAGCTGGCTTTGTGACTAAGCCTCACTTTAAGCTTAAGTAAAACCCGGAGCAGCTCCTTTTACTTTAGTCCATGTTCCAGATTTGAAGAGGTTCCTGGTTTTACTAAGTGCTGAAGACAGGCTTAATCACAAAGCCAGCTTCGTAGTGTACCCCCCAGAAAGGGAGTGCACTAAAAAAAAGGGGAACCGACAATGGCTACCTGCCCGTGAAAGGAGAAACTGAGCTTTCAATAGAAAAGCAATGTTAATTTACTAAAAGGGAACAGGTGACACTAATTAACTGAAAAGAAATGAGAACAATTGGATAATTAGGTAAGGGCAGGTAGCCAGGCATTGGGATGCCTAAGGGGAGGGGCATTACAGTCTATCACGAAAAGGCTGCCATGCATGCAAAGTTTCAGTTTTCAACAATATGTGTAACAAATGAGTTATGTTGAAAAATGTACTATATAATTCTAAGTTCTTTTATTCCTTAACTTACAGTATCAATATCAGTAATCACAAAATAAAGCGGCATAGAAATTACCTAAGTGATAATAATAATTCTCATCTGAAAGGTGCAAATTTTGTCTTTTGATCTTTTCATATATTGCAATGTTGACAAAATTGCCCATGGCGTGTCATCCTGCTTCTCCAATTTACAGTAAAAACACATGTTGCTGAGATCATCTGTTGGAACAGAAAGTGCTCACTGTAATGGTCTCATTGCAGCCCCTCCCCCTTCGGCTGTCTTCTCCTCCACTTCAACCAGCCACACCTGCTGCTCGCTGAAGTGGAGGTGAAGTTAAAGTATTTAAGAAGCTGCATCGCCAATTGGCATTGCAGCTGCTTTCTGGTTTTCTCCCTGCCGTGTGGTGCTGCTGCTCCCCTGTTGTTTTAATTGTTATTTATTACATTCTTTTTATTTTTTATCAGCCTGTGCGAGTGGGTCCCTTTCTCTCCTTTTGGGTACATGGTCCCAGTGCCCGCCGGATTGCAGGTTGCATCTGGCGGGACCAAACCATGACACTCACAAACATTCTTTTATATTCTTAAAATAATAAAACTTACATTGAATGGTACTCATACCCTAGCTGTTTGCTGCATTTTTCTGAAAGAATATGCATGTTAAAGAAAAAAAAAAACATGAAGGGATCGACATTTATCAGTCAAAAAAAGCACACCTGATTCCCAAATGAGGGCAGTGGCTAGTCTCAGATTGCTCACTGCCTCTTGTGTGGTGTGAATGCTTATCTGCAATCTGGAGATAATTTTACAATTACAACCCCATTTTCAAAAAAGTTGGGATGCTGTGTAATATGTAAATAAAAACAGAATGCAGTGAAATTCAAATCATTTGAACTTTATATTAATTTGAAAATGGTGCAAAGACAGTATATCAGATGTTTAAATTGATCATCTTTATTGTATTTTGAAAAATATCAGCTCATTTTGAATTTGATGACAGCAACATGCTTCAAAAAAGGTGGGATGGGACAATATAAGCCTGGAAAAGTTGCATGATGCTTAAAAAAAGACAACTGGCAGAACATCTCACAGCTAATTAGATTATTTAGAAACAAGTCCGTTACATGACTGGGTATAAAAAGTTTTTCATCAGTAAATATGGTGAAGACTTAACCATTCTATGAAAGACTGCATGGGGAAATATTTCAACAATTTAAGAATAACCTTTTCAACTTCAAATCATGAATCAAAGAATTTGGTGATTGTTATATTACATCCTCTGGGCTAAAAAGGAGAGCGACCATCTGGCTTGTTATCAGCAAACAATTCAAGAGCCAACATCTGTGATCGTATGGGGGTGCATTAGTGCACATAGCATGGGTAACTTTGGTATCCGTGAAAATACCATCAATGGTGAATGGTACATGCAGGTGTTGGTGCAACATTTACTGCCATTCAGATGCCTTTTTTAAAGGAAAGTTTTGCTCATTTCAACAACACCATGCCAAACACCACACTCTGCACATATTACAGCAACATGGCTCTGCTGTAAAAGAGTTTGGGTGCAAAAGTGGTCTGCCTGCAGTACAGACCTGTCACCCACTGAGAATATTTGGGACATTATGGAACAAAAAAATATGACATAGGAGGACGCAAAGTATTGAGCAGCTTAAATCTTACATTAAGCTAGAATGGGAAAACATTTTTGCTTTAAGAACTATAGCAGATGGTCTCCTAAGTTCCTAAACACCTAGAGTGTTGATTAAAGAATACATGATGCAATAGAGTGGTAAACGTGCCCATATGCCAACTTGAAATGTGTTGCTGGCAACAAATTCAAAATAAGCACAAAGTTTCCAAAAAAAAAAAAAAAAAAAAAAAACCACGAGTTTCAACATCTGATATATTGTCCTTGTACTATTTCCAAATAAATATACAGTAAAAATGGAAAGGAAATGATTGGATTATTTTTATTTACATTTTGCAAAGCGACACAACTTTTTTGGAAATTGGGTTGTACTTCTAACAGTATGAATAAGGGTGTAATACTTGTAACCTAAGTGAATTTCATGCATGTAGCACTTTCCGAGTCTGAGTTAGACAGGGGGTGCAATTCACGGCAAGCCAAAAACACGGGCTGCTGTAAAATGCACCCCCCTGGAATTTTTTTTCTGTTAGTCCCAGCATCTTTTCCTTTTACCAGTACACATTGGGCCCTAATACATGCAACCTGAATGAATTTCATGCATGTAGCACTTTCCTAGTCTGAGTTAGACAGGGGGTGCAATTCACGTCAAGCCAATAACATGGACTACCGTAGAATGCACCCCTGGATTTTTTTTCCCTTGTTGTCCTCAGCTTCAAGTGCTTTTACCACTGTGCATGGAGGCCCAGTTCATGGAACCAGAGTAAGTTTCATCCATTTGGTGCTTTTCTAGTTTGATTCAGGTCAGAAGTGGGACCACCAGAAGACTAGCTGCCCACCCTCCATAGTGTTATTCCTGTTCTGCCCAGAATTGGCTGCATTTTGATGTAAATATTGTCTTCAATTCATATAGGTCTATTTGTATGAGTTTGTCTGTTTTAAGTAAAAATAGTTCATTAAAGAAGTCTGGATTGATGTTTTTTTATTATTATTTGATCATTCCTTCGTTCACTTAATTTAATTTTGTTAAGACCTGAGACAAACATTTGACTTCTCTAAAAGAAGAACATCTGATGGGGTGGACATATACGCGTATCCAGCAAATACTTTTCAACCTACATAATAGTGACGCAATTTCGCCGCGAAACGCCTACTTGCTCATATCATCTGAACTTCATTTAGTAATTAGCCTGGCTATATATCTCCTCAAAACCGATGTTGTGAAATACGGCAAGATATAAGATTATTTTGAGTTCGTTATCACTTTCGTATCCGCGGGCTTTAGGATATTATGTAGCGAAAATACCATTTGTTATTTACCGTCAGTACCTCCTTCTCAAAAATTAAAAATATGATACAGTCGTTCGACTTTTTAGCACTTTGATTGATTGCGGAAAGCGGTAAATCCTTGGCAAGAATTTAACACACCTAAACGGTGTTATTCTCTTTGATTGATTGCGAATGCGAAATAAAAGACCTGGATCACTTTGGTATTGGAATGACGTCGCAATCCCGAAAGGTGCAATCTCGGCAGGGGTGCATGGAGTATTTTGCATTTCACGTCCGACAGTCTTGATCGTGTGTTTATATTTCATTCACAATGCCAATGGTCATGGAATTGATTTGCTCACTGACTACAAGCACCATTTTATCTCTGGTGTGGAAATAAAGCGTGAATCTGTTCGATCCATCTAATTTTCAAAAGAGAGACCGAATAAAGACTGTTGTCTATCTTCAACGGAAGAAAACAAACGAATAAAAAACCTGGAAAAGTCCATAGCTATCAATTTGCATTTTGTGAAGGTCGAACACAAACATGGCCAGTTTTATGCCTAATAGGCTATTTGCTGGAACACTCGAAAAATTAAAACTTTTATGACTTTCGACACGGAGTATTTTAGGATCTCTGTCCGACAGTTGTTAAATTAAAACATAAATGCATCCGACCAATAATTCGAGCAGCTCACTTTATTGAGCAGAGCTTCGGACACGGAGTTATAACATTTTGACACGATTCTCGGTAATCATCTTGAAAGTCGAACAGGGTTTTAATATATCATTCACGTCCGGAGTCGATGGTTTCAATATAACTGAAGCGGTCCGATAGATTATTGTTTTTAATTTCTTCAAATCTACTGAATCTTTTAGATATTAAACGTTAATGTTTTGATAAGAGGGCTCAGTTTTTCAAGATGAGTACCGTTGAATTTCAATCAATGTTTCTGTTTAAGCCTGCTCAATAAAGTGAGTCGACATTGAGCGGGACATGTACAATGCCTGTCGGACATTAAATGCAAAATACTCCGTGTCTGACAGCCAAAAAAAAAAAAAAAAAAAAAAAAGGCGATTAGAACAGATTGATTACAAAATAAAGAATAAAAAGAAACATTTTAACAACAAACAGAACATCCAATGAACACTGCGATTTATTTATTTGCGGGCCATCTTTTTTTGATGTTCTGTTTGTTGGTGATATATTTTTAATCTTTATTTCGAAATAAATCTGTTCTCATATCAATACTTTTACTTTTTGCTGGCTGCCGGACATGGAGTATTTTGCATTTCGCGTCAGACAGTCTTGATCGTGCATGCGATATTTAATTCACAGGGCTCTAAATTCGTAGACCAGGCGCAGGCGCGGCGAATGGGGGAGCGCCACCAACGGGTGTGTCCAGGCGTATGTTGCAATTCGTGCCCGGTGCAGCCTGGCGCAAGTACTCCTCTGTCCCTCCTCGGTCCCTCCTGCCGGCGCAAGTGGCAAAGAGGGAGGAGAGAAGGCGTGTTTGGGTATTCTTGGTGTGCACTTGACGTCATGCATAATTTCCAAACAGGAAGTTCGCCATGATGGATGATAACAACAACCAAGATAGCTGCGCTATACCATTGAGTTCCTGCAACGCCGTGATTTTCTTCGGTTTGCGCTTCCTTTTGAAAAAAAAACAATGCCTACTTTTGTGTGCGGTTTTTAATTGTGGCAATAATGCTCCACGTGATAAAGACAAGAGTTTCTTCAGAATCCCATCTCATTGAAATCAATGTCGCTTACTAGCAAATCGGCACTGTTTACGCGTCGCTGGCAACCACTTGCTTTTTACTTCAGTACATGTTCTCGAGTTCCCGATTCTATATCCAGTGTAAAAGAGCAAAGCTCCAAGGGAACAAGCCTCGCTTAATCCAGCTATGCAATCACAATGTGCGAGGATCACATCGCCATTCTTATCACACACAAACCACTGCTTGAGCGGCGTTTCTCGAGATCCTTGAGAATGGTTTACCCTAGCAACCAGCACTGCTCTCTTTCACTTCTTTAGTGAGAAGAATACCAACCCAGCCAGACAAAAAAAAGTTATAAGCATCGAGACTCTTATAAGCCTTAAAGCCTTCATTTGTGCGTTGGTTGCCCACGAGGTTTGAATGACGAGATGGTTTACGATATCGGGGTATTCAATCACTGGTAATGTTGCCAAATCCTCCATATAATCAGACGGCTTTAACATATGGGTCAAAACCAGAAATTTTCTCTGTATCTTGATTTGGTAGAGGACTCCAGAGAGTCATAATATCAGGGCTGCCAACTCTCACGCATTCGCCGTGAGTTTCACGCCTCTTAGAGGCATTCACGTTCCCATGCCGCAGTCAGCAATTATTCAACTGACGCATAGCTATTTAAGAGATTCTCACGCGGAATTGAGTCCTTGAGCATGGAAGTTAACCAGTTTCACGTGCATTACGGTGGATTTCACCACTAGAGACGTGGAAATCAATTATGACTCTGGAATTCTTACGTTTGTCTTTACACAGGGGTTGGAAGCAATGGAATTGCATAAAGACGTTTGAAATGGTCTTATTTCGTTTAAACAATTTAAACGATCATGAAACACACACATTGCTTCCAACCCCTGAGTCCGGAAAAGGGCACAACGTTTGGAGTCAGAATCGCTTCCATGGTGAAATCCACCGGTAAGCAAGTGAAACTGAAACTTCCACGCACAAGGCCTTTAATACGCGCAAGAATCTCATTAATATTCGTTGGTTGAATAATTGCTGACTACGGTGAATACGCCTTCAAAATGCGTGAAACTTACACCGTATGCGTGAGATTGCGTAGAAGGTTGGCAGCCCTGTAATATTTCGAAAAATTTGGAGATATATCACAGTTATTGTACGCACGAGATGCCATTTTTGATTTGTATATCATCCAACATGGCGGCGCGAGCTATTTAATCACGTGGTTGCACACCAAGAATAACACAGCCGAGTCAAATCTTCACCAATCAAATGAGCTCCTCTCCTCACCTTTAATGTGTTGGAATATAGAAGCCTCTGTCCTATATCTGCATGATGCGTTCATGATGCGTTTTACTTTGCTGCTTCAGGCATGCTTTCTGCACCGCTTATGTCTAAATTAAGCATTTCGAATATGAGTTAGCTGGCTAGCTAGGGCACTCGCGAATTATTACCAATTGCGAACTTGAATGGAATTTCAAAATGAAACTACGTCAGATCATTCAAACTTATGGAGTTGGAATGAAATACGATGGTTGCTCATTCATTTCTTCTGCCTGCATCATTGGGAAGAGAAACGATGGATAGCGTGTTCCTATTATTATACTCTGTTGCTGCTTAAAATTTTGGGATTAACATGCATGGACTACAATGCAAGATAGGCTACATTACACATTTATTTTCAATACGTGATCTTATCTCAGTACGAGATCATAGAAATCAGGCTGTATTCCTTTCCCCCACTAAAAACGATAAAACCTAAGGGACTATAATAGTATTAAGCCACTTGCGCACTGGACGCGAAACGAATTTTTCGCACGACAGATTACATTCAAAATCAATGCAAAGACGCGAATACTGTATTCGCGTCTTTGCAGTGACTTTGGCCGCGTTTCCCAGTTAAGAGCGTTCTTAAGGAGTTAAGAAGGCTCCAAAGAAGAGTTCAGCTAAGAGGGAGCCTTAAGATAAGAGTGTTTCCCAGATGCGTTCTTAGTGCCCTTCCTAACAAGTGTCTTTGTGCCCTTCTTAACTGCCTTCTTAACTGGAGCTCAATTGATAAATCGATGTCAGAGTAACCGAGTGTTCCACATACTTACGTGCACACAAATTAAGTTTTGATGTAGCAAGTGGCGTATAATGTTAAAAATGAACGTGCGTAATGCCACTGCGCACGCAGCAGAATGTCTAAAAACAAACTTAGAAAAATAAGAATGAAAACATTAAATAAAATCATTACATTACATGTGTGAAATCATGCGGTTAAACCTTATTCAACTTGATTTGAGACATGCAGCTCAAGTTGCTTTATATAAAGAGCATACAACAAGTGGTCAAGTAGAAGACCGGAAATATTAGGGGAAAATTAGGGAAATACGGTAAAATATTTCAACACATGGAACCATAGAGGAGAGATGTAAGTTTTCCCTCATTTTAAACGCTTAATGGATAGTAGGAGTGCATGAAAGAAAGGGGGGGGAATAAAATAAGGACGACCGTCGACACTGCATTAATATCTCCTTGCTTAGTGTCACATTGATTTGCCTGACGGCTGTATCTGCAGTGTTTAAGATTAAGCTAAGAAGGGTGTTAAGAGCGCTCCAGACCCTTCTTTTCAAATCCTTCTTAACAAAAAGATCATCTTAGGCTAAGAAGGAATCTGGGAAACGTGTTTGCTTCTTACTGGAGCCTTAAGAAGGATCTAAAGAAGCTCTTAAGCGCTAAGATCTTCTTAAATGAATCTGGGAAACGTGGCCTTTGAATATAATCAGTCGTGCGAAAAATTTGTTTCGCATCCAGTGTGTAAGTGGCTTTACTAAGCATAGAACGCTAGCATTAAAGGGGACCTCGGATGCTATATTTCCAAGGTTATATTTTGATCTTGGACTCCCCTAGAGTACTCCTGATTGTTCAAAGCCCAAACAGGGTCCTTATTTAGCTCATACTGCCATCCTCAAAAACCCCATTTGTAGTCCACTGTAGTCTCTGCCTGAAACGCCTCATTGGGGTGGCTCTTCCGCTATGGCCCCCACTCCCCCCGTGTGCCCACTTTCTTCTGACTGGCCAGTTCTGTGGAGGGCGGAGTTAGGCGGACGAGGCTGCAGAACGCCAGTTTTCGGGTCTGGCTCGCCAGAGTGAACGCGAGACACGCCTGCAATCTGATAAGGAAGCGGCGGAAAATTCCGCAATCTAACCTGATACTTGAATATAGATCTTATGAAATGAACTTCTTCTAACAAACGCTTGGCGAAAGTGGAGGGACGCAGTCTGAAAAATCTGGCAGCTCAAGCTCAAATTTGCTATCGGCTACAGTTTGCTACAGCGACAGTGGTGAGTACACTGGTTTTATTTACTTTATAGCTAGGATGCAGGAAAGCTAGAATCCACCCCATATAGACACATTTGTAGAACGGGTCGACATGCCCAAGTGTAGACCGGAGACCGTGAGAAATCCGGTGGGTCTGAGTTTAGAGGGAAACATGGACAGTGAGGAGCAGCTAAAAGTGGACCAACAGCTTATGGACTGCTTCGTGTGTATTAGGACCTGCTTGTTCATGTGCATCGCTGTGGTGTGTTGTTAGCGTGGAGAAACGAACAGCTTCCTGCTGGTATATGACGGAGGGGCGAAGCTCCAAGATAAACGGCCTTTCGAAATTGCCCGTGGTAATGGTTTACTTATTGCTTCGAATGACCAGCTTTTCCTCGTGGGAAAATGGGCGATTATGGATAGCGTGAGAGAGCTAGATAGAGCTCGGTTATGTCATGTGAACATACTACAGGTTTTACAGACTGTAAGTTCCGTCTGCGTGAACCGTTGCTTATGTGGAGCTAGGGAATCGATCACTTTTACAGGAAAGAATTTAATATTCAATCGATGGCAATGAAAAGAAATCGTTTGTTATACCGGACACGTTATAGCCTGTGCGCTTCCCTATTGCTTTCACCGTAGCATCAGAGAGCTTGCCCAGACATTGGAAATGTATCAGGCTGACCCCGGTCATGGATAAGTAAAGCGATCGTTTCATAAGCACCCAAAAACGCACCCCAAGCTCTGCAAAATCTATGCCTGGTCTAACTGCAGCCCAACTCGGCAGACACATACAGCACCTCTCCGTTTAGCTTCAACTGTAGTGGCTACAATCAGGCAATGTTATGATGAAACTGTCACATTGATGCTTACCGAAGTAACACAAGCATACCGATCATAATTGCTGCATATAAGTTAACCAGGAGCACTTTTAATTTGCAGAGCAGGCGAACTAACATGCAGTAGCTGATAAGCGGTCATGACTTTGAATGTAATCTGTCGCGCGAAAAAATAGTTTTGGTGTCTGATGTGAAAGCAGCTTTATGGATAGTATGCGACAGCTAGAGAGAGCGCTTCGGTTATGTTATGAACATAATACAGGTTTTGCAGACCGTATGTTCCGTTAAGCGGGACAAGTTGCTTATGTGGAGCTAGCGAATTGATCACTTCTACAGGAAAAAATTACCTATTTAATCTCCGCCTTTTTTCGACTTTTTTTTAATAGCCACAACAATTTCTAAAGGGGATGAAATTATATCAAGGTAGTGCAGAGAAATCATTTGTAAACCGGTAGAGCTTCTGCGTTTACATTGCTTTCACGGTAGCACCAGAGAGCTTGCTCAGACATTTGTGAAGTATCCGGCTGATCCCGGTCATGGATAAGTGAAGCGATCACTAACTGTAGTGGCTACAATCGGGCAACGCGTTATGATGAAACTGTCACATTGATGCTTACGAAGTAACACAAGCATACCGATCATAATTGCTGCATATAAGTTAACCAGGAGCATTTTTAATTAGCACGCACGCAAACTAACATGCAGTAGCTGTTAACCGGCGGTCATAAACACAGAGACAAACCCTTGCGATACAGGTTTTACAGACAGCAAGTTCTGTTACTGTGAACAGTTGTACTAAGCATCCAAATTACAAACAAGTATTAAAAGTTAGCTTCAAATGAGGTTCATGTTCACACACCTTCTGTAGAATTTCCCCTGATATCACTCTTGCATATTTAGGACACAAACATTAGCAACAGTAACTTGCTCGTTAGCCGCTGTGCTACAGCCACAATCAACTGGCTATCACGTCAGGATGGCTTATGCAGTAAAAGCAACTTACAGCTTCTGAGTCTGTGAGTCACGGACAGTCGCGACCGATACAGGCTTTATCTTCAGATATTTTTACAAAGCCTGCGTTTGAGGCCAGTTGTTAGTGCTAACTATCGCTAGCGGTCCTGCTAGCCACCCGTAACACGTTAGCTTCACTTACATTATTTGCTGTTATATGGTTACTTACAGCTTGTGGGCTCCGGCGCTTGATCGATGCAGCTGCTTCAGGTTTGAGAAGCAGCTGAAACGCTTTATCCTGTGTCGAATTATCCTTTATTGACAAAGCTGTCTTTGGTGAAATGCTGAGCACAAACAGCTAACGTTCCCTTTGGCCATGGTTGTTTGCTGCCAGCAAACAAAAAAAGCTAGCCACTGATTTCTGGTGGCATCATCTTTTCGAAGAGAAATATTTATTTTTCTTCCTGTCCAAAAGTAAACGGACAAGTAGCTTTGGGAGAGATACTAACAAAATTAGCCTCAAATGATCTGGCGTTCTTCTTTTGTATTTCCAAAAGTGTCGACGCTACTAAGGCATAGTATGATCTGCAGTTGTTAGTGCCTGCTAGAATAGTTTCCGGTGTGGGCAGGCCCAGCGCAGTGGTTGGCTCTGGCTAGGTCTGTACTAATTGGACGGCACAACCTGACGTCAGGTTTTGCCCAGATCTCGTGAAGATCTCGGGAGGAGCTGTTCAGAGAGAAAATCACGCTCACAAAATCACGTTCTTGGATTACGGCAAAACCCCTGTATCTTATGTTTAGAAACTTTTCAGAGGTTGAGCATGGACAACCAACATTATAACATTACTAATATGTATTAAAAGAAGGATCAGCATAATAGGTCCCCTTCAAGTAAACCAGGCTGGAGCTGGCGAGCTTTCTGCGCAACTTCAGCGGAGACTTTTGCTACGAAATTGTCACTGCGTCTTGATGAATATGTGACACCCCCCGTGTGGTGTGGAAATAAAGCGTGAATCTGTTCGATCCATATGACTAATTTTCAAAAGAGAGACCAAATGAAGACTGTTGTCTAGCTTCAACGGAAGAAAACAGACGAATAAAAAGACCAAGAAAAGTCGATAGCTATTAATTTGCATTCTGTGAAGGTCGAACACAAACATGGCCAAGTTTGTACGTCTAATAATTCCTGGAACACTCGAAAAATTAGAACTTTATGACTTTCGGACACGGAGTATTTTAGGATCTCTGTCCGACAGTCGCTAAAGTCCCGCGCCAAAATCGACTCACTTTATTGAGCAGAGCTTAAACAGAAACATTGATTGAAATTCTCGGTACTCATCTTGAAGAACTGAGCCCTCTTATCAAAACATTCACGTTTAATATCTAAAAGATTCAGTAGATTTGAAGAAATTAAAAACAATAATCGACTGTCGGACACGGAGATATATTAAAACCCTGTCCGACTTTTCGGACACGAGACACTGCATACATCCAAAGTCAATGCAAAGACGCGAATACATGCGTGTATTCGCTCTTTGCATTGACTTTGACTGTAATCAGTCGTATGAAAAAATTCGCTTAAGCCTCCAATGTGCAAGCGGCTTTTTACTGAGCATAGAACGCAATTATATATATATATATATATATATATATATATATATATATATATATATATATATATATATACACGCACTGCCTGATGCCGAGGCAGTTTGTAGTTGGCTGAGAAAGATGTGAAGTCGTTAGTTTGCATCACAGATTCAGCTGCGTTGATTAAGCCAGGTCGTTTCCATTACGCGTGCCAACCGCCATTAATCTGACATCAGGACAATCAATATAGGTACTATAATTTATGTCCTGATTCAGATAGTTACATTAAATAGTGGTTGCTGTAATTATTTATTGCATTGAAATGTGCCTGAAAGGTGAATTATAGCCATTAAATTCAACATTTTAAGACTTTAGGTGCATTATCGCCACCTACCGGGCTGAAGTGTGTGCATCAGTGTTACTGGCGCGCCAGGTGCGATTAAATGCGTTTTTTTTTTTTACGTGTTATTTTTCCTGTAATTAATTAATCGAAATTAACGCGTTAAAGTCCCAGCCCTACTTAGAACACTTGGCTAACAGCACTAACACTACTCAGCATAGCCTAATGAAGACTGAGGCAGTTGAGTTACAGTAGCATTGCAGTGTTAAAACTACTTGGACGGGAGACATTCCGTGTCAATTGGACTAACCTTCCCGGATGACCATCTCCGAATTTCTTCCTACTTTGATATATCATTTATCAATGTATCTGAAGTACTCTCCCCAAATATTTAATCAAAATTCCTCATAGTCCTCGAGTTTCAGGCCTTTAAGTGGGAGGGGGGTCTGCGCTCCTGAGCAAATCCTTATTTCTGGGCTATTTTGAGGGGGCTACTATGAGAAATCCAAAAGTGGTACAGGTCTAAGTTTAATTACACAAGTAGTACTACTTATAGAGTCCAGGGAGAAAATATAAAATCATACCCCTTGTGTCATGGGCTGATGCACCGAGGCTCGGAAAATGGGAAAAAAATCAATGGGCCATAACAAATGTTAAATAATCAAAAATTTGTCAAAATTAGAATTCTATCTCCAGCAACTAAATCTTTGGGCTACTAATGAAGGTAGATATGGAGCTTGTATGGGCATAACAATTATTCCTTAGAACACCATACAGGTGGCGCCACTGGTGGCCAAAGTCAGCCAATTTAGTGAAATAGCCTCATTTCGGCGGCCATTAAGGCCACGTGGCCCAACTTTCATCGATTTGCAATATTTTTTCCTTGAAAGACTACATTTTAAGCTTTCGATTGAATGTGGTTCCTAAGGTGTTCCGTGTTTCTTTCTGGGTGAAATAATTTCATCAAAGTGCAGTATTTTGTGTATCATTTTAAGCTTGTTCCTACCATTTCCCGCATAGACACATGAGCATACAGCTGTAATCAGTGAAAATCACACATATCCCTCATCAATCCATATTAAGACTCACCTATGATGACCAGATTCCTGTTGATTTTCTTTTTCCACAACATATAACATGACTATAATGATCTGTTAAAACAGGGAGATAATCAATTGACAGATTTAGACACTGATTGGAATACTGGTCCAGATATTAAAATATTGGAATGAAAGAAGAATGAATCAGAACTACACTATGACTTCAACCACTCACAATGGTCACTAGTTGGTCACTCATCAAAAAAAAAAAAAAAACATAAAGCTATATGGTACAGATGATGTGTTACATCTCAGAGCCAACAGAGGGTGGACTCATAGCCAAGGGCATCTCCACTGACGAAAACATTACAATGGTACGTGTGCAAGGCTGTCACACTGCAAGACAAATCACTACCCCAAGTCCTGGACAGTATGTGGCTTGTGCATATGATGGACACTGGCGAATTGGAATGGTTCTGGAATTTTGTACAGACAATGAGGACTATAGCATCAAATTTATGTCACCCAGTGGTCCAACAAAATCATTCAGGTGGCCTGCCAGGGAGGATATCTGGTGGATCCCAAAGGGTGATATTCTATGTGTAATTACACCACCAACTACCAACACAGGAAGGAACTACAAAATTCAGAAAAATGAGTTCAAAACAATTTGTGACACTTTTGAGCAGTACAATCAATACTGAAGTTCAGGTACAGTATGACTTTACAGACTTTGACTAGAGTACAGGGCTCTCGATGACCCAAGGTCTCGGGTCAAATACGCGCCAAATCAAGATTTGATGCACAATAGAAAATTGCGAGAGTCAGTGCGACGCACAAATATTTATAGAACTTTGAGTCCTCGACTTGAATAAATGATGCACAGCGAAGTTTTCTGACCATTTCCAGTGTTTAATGCGGGGCGATCAGGAAATGATGCACAAAATTGTTCGACCAGCCGGAGTCGGGGAAAAATGTATGGGGTGATTCCATTAGGTGTCGTACGGGACATTCATAGTGGTTTTTGTCTTATTTAGCCAAGATTCTTTAAGAACATTAGGACTGAATGTATTACAGAGATGTGGTAAGAGGTGAGTTATACAGGTACTCCAACTCCTGGAATGTTCACTCTTTTATAGATTAGTAATTTAAAAAAATGTGTGGTGTCGTACAGGACACCAAAGCGGACACCGCATTTGACACCACACCACTCATCTCGAAAAGTCTGTGAATTGGCAGTATTAACCGACTTCAAGTGAACCTTAAAATATCAGCTAGCAGTTCCTCCCGCTAACGGTCAGTCACTTTTCCATTTCTCTCTTAAAGTAGTTGAGCCAGGCCCAAAAATGTGTGGTGTCGTACGGGACAAGTAAAAAGGTGTCGTACGGGACACATTTGTCTATACCCCTAAATCAGCAAATCCTGCTTCCCAGCAGTACAATAGATGAAGTGCATGGGTACAGGTGAATTAAATTTTTATTGAGAACTTGAAACAGCTGCAAAATTTTACTCAAATTCATGTACATGTAACAAGTTGACGGCAACAAACATTTAACAATGAATACCGGAACAGTATGAAGAGCATATGTTTTTCCCCCAAGATTTTCATCCTCAGTCAGTAAACGGAAACAGTGTGCTTTTCTGCCCACAGAAGAATAGAATAATCAAGGAATGTAGAATGGCAAAATAGTAGCATTTATAACATGGCTATCTGAAGTCCTCTATTACACGAAGCCCCTAGTTTTATCACAAAATTGACAACATATTTTACGCATAGACTCCTCCAATGACAAATTCAGCTCTCCCTTATATCCTTGTAAGTACTCATGTTGATAGCCGATCACTCAGTTATTCACTAAGGCTCATTTGAGTAACGCACACTTATAGTTCTCACCCACGTGAAAATTCCGCGGTAATAATGTTTTGTTTAACTAAATTCTTATCCAATTCCAGAGAGTTTAAACTTTCCACAGTAACCGAAAGACATTGATTGGACAATATGAATAGTATACGTTGTACAAACCCGTGCGTAAAAGTAAGGTCGGTTATATTCTCCTTATGTTGGGCATGGTTGCGCAGTTGAAAATGATGCAATTTCAAAGGAAAAAAAACCTCCAAAACCGGCCTGAAGTGTTCAGTTACATTTACGGGATTTAAATGAGGTACGGACATGGTCAGTGGGTATTATTCCGAATGAAACAGGAGGGTTCCTTCTACCCGATACATCCGTCTCTGGAGGAGGGATTCAGTGAAAAAGGTTATACTTCTACTCTGTTTGCATTTTGCTCAGTGTGGCTTTTTGCTTTAGAATTTATACCGTGTTCAACAAAATTGAATGCCGAGGTTTTCGTTTCTTCAAAATGCGAGCAGCTCACGCACTTCGGTAGACCCCTTGGTACGTTCATTGCACCATTCTGTTCCATTTGGGTAGAAAATTGCCTGATTATTCCTAATAATGGAATGTCTATTCTGTTAAAATAAGATATATTTCAGATATTACTGAGATAGTAAGTTATACTTGTTCCTTATAAGGCGTTGTAAGTGTTTATATAAGGTCGCGAGCTTGATAGTGGGAACTGCTAGCTTTTCATTGCAGGGTGAATGTTCTTACCATTAAATAAGCAGTTCCTTTAATGAGTATGTGTGCTGGCTAGTGGGACTCGGTAGAAAAATTGACAAAATTCTCAACTTCATCATGCAGAAAAGGCTTGTTTTGTGTTTGGAGAGGTTACTGGTGACCATTGATGTCCAACTACAACTATATTGATAAACTCATGCTAAATTCAATGAGAAAAATCATTACTTGCATTGAATTTCATCGTCAAAAGTTGATTTGTGTTAAATATATGATTATTTTATGATTTGACAGAGCACCATTTTGAGGGATCTTTGACTTTGGGGAGCCACCTGGATAGCTGTCTTATTTGAGTCCTAGAGAGTAGGTAATTTAGAATTTAACAGTCAGAGGACTTGCACTTGGTGTCAAGGAGTTTATGATCCCAGAAATGTATAGCTTTAAGACCTAGCAATTTTTAAATTCTCTGTATTATTTTCTTTACAATTTCAATGCTGAATTTTCATGAAGATTTTTTGTGTTTGCAGCCCTTTTTCTCGACCAAAATCATGAAAGTAAACTGCAATATGATGGAATTCTAAATGCTTCGAGTGTCCTGACTCAGTTGAGCCATTCCTTTCTTGTCTGTGAAGCTGCAATCTTGAATTACAAAGCCTTAAATATGGTAACACTTAAATAGCCAGTTTTGGCTTCTGCGCAAAGGAGTTGATTTGCCATACCATGTGCATTCTGTTTCACTTAAGCTGAAATTTGGTACTGTCTGCTATCTGAGACAGTATGTCACTTTAAAACTTGTCACAAGCGTGGATCTTCATGATCTGTGTGAATTTCAATAATTTCTAGCATGCCCGGCGGAAAATTCCATTCACATGCTGCCCTCTCTAGTTTTATGCCTCCTTTTGCCAGCTGAGATAACTAAAACAAAATGATTTGTAGATTTTTCCTGATTTTCTGCCTTGTACATACCTTGGGGTCACTCAAAATATTGAAAACTGTATTGGTGTCGTACGGGACAATGGTGTCATATGGGACAAAGTGTTGTACGGGACAAGTAAATATCTGGTGTCTAGTCCTAACCAAGAGGGCGATTTTAATGAAATATGGCAAATATTGTTGCTTAGTACTAACACTAAGAGAATAATAATTACCACTGTTGTAAAACATTCTAAACAAGTGGTACAAAGATAAATTCATAGTTTTGGTGTCGTACGGGACAACGGGCCTTGGTAAATTTCAAGCCAAATTATTGAAATGTGGAAAAGGCCCAAGTTCAATCTAATATGGGTGGTGGCAATGAAACCTTACTATCCACTACCCGTTCACGGTGGAAGACAGTTGCTATATCTATACCAATGGGAGACAGCCTGTGTGAAAAGTTATGCAAGATCAACCATGTGTTGTCCGAAATTAGGTACTAGCAGATCAGGGGTGAAAAAAACGACTACACACGATTTTCTGATCAGAGATCTTTTTGTTCCTGAAAAAAGGGGTTATAGGCATATGAAAATTATCAACACAACTTCATTTGGTTCATTTTGAATTTTTATTGGTCTTGTCCACATTTTCATGGAATCGCCCTATGGCAAAAACAGCGCCGTCGAAGTATATCCCGATTCCACGGGCTCAAATGAAAGTTAATTCATGCAGCATAGTCATTCTGTGCAGCGTCTTTCAATCCTGACGTCATAATGCAGCATGTTTGGATACACAGAGATATAAGAAAACTAGAGTGGACAATTTCGTCGTTTCCGTGGCAGCACGCCGCCGCCATCTTGTGTATGTATATCGGGGCAGACGTTCAATGGAAAATGCAGTATAACTGGCCTAAACCGTGCTCGAAAAAAAAAGCAAAACTTCGCTCATACGGGACAACAGCTGAAGTTCCGATTTCTCTGTAATGTCTTCCGATTAAATAAACATCGAATACACCGGATTAAAAAATATATATTTTTTAAAATAAATTTTGTTGTTTGATTACAATTCCTTATTCGTGTCCATTTTAAGCATGAAAGGATAAAAAGAACACGGAAAACAAGTCTCTAAGTTGTCGACACCCATGTTTAGCCTACTGTTTACATGTGCCTCATTGGACATTTATACATACACAAGATGGCGAAGCTATTCTGCCGTTTCCGCTTTGGTCCAGCCCGCACGTCGTCCACTGTAGTTTTCTTATATCTCTGTGTTTGGATACTTCAGTCAATCGTGAGCCTCCACAGCTTCAACTCCCCGCCCACTCTCTTCACTAGACTGTAGGAAGTCTAGTAGAGTCGAATTAAAGTGGTTTAGCGATTTCTACACGTTGTTTTCATAGTTGTCTCGCCTTCTCCAGCTTCTTCTATTCTGAAATCACCATTTGGTAGCACAAGGGCTTGTGTCCGCAGCCAGCGTTTCTTGAGCTGGAAGCGCCCATAACCTCATTTTCAGGGCACTCCCTTCCAGCGCTTATTGTTGCTAAGTTAGAAGAACCGTCTTCTCGGCACTTCCGTAGTCCGTCGTTGCGAATGTCAAGTCTAAGTATAACTTTACGTTACCTTAGAAAGGAGCGCTAATACGATTAAAAGACATCGCGTGTAGTCAGCAACTGAGCCAATGAATGTTTATTTCCCAAAAGCGTAACTAGAACTGTATACAGTCGCATATGGTTCGACCCATGTAGCTACGTTGCTCGCAACTATCCTTCGGGAACGTAACTAGCCACCTAACCTCCATTGTGTGGTTCGCTTCACTCACACAACGATGTCCGCGCACTGGAGCCGATTTTTGTTTTCTAACAGAGAGAAGCTCTGAAATGTCTTGAGCAAGCTAATTATATTTGCACATGCAGTCGTGGCAGCCTGGAAGGCAAGCGAACCACGAAAGACATCTGCAATGGAGGCTAGCTTGTTACCCCAGTTAAAGTAAATGGGAACCTACGCAATAACAATGTACCTCGCTACAGCTGTTGGGCTGTAGTAGTAAACTTCGTTTTAGAAAACATTAATACTAACCAACTAACTTTCAGCAAACCTCGAGTTCCCAAAACAGAGAATATTTAGCAAACCTAATTGTTGTTAAATGATTTGAAACACCATAGCTGCTGATATTATAAGGCCTCCCTCATCTTGATTTTGCTTCGTCGGTAAGAGAGAAGTGTCATCGACGAGTTCAGCGCTGTTCCAAAAGCGCCGTGAGCGGAGCGGAAAAAAACTGAAAATTCACTGTGTTTTTGCGTCGAGAACACTGAGCACTGTCAACGCTGAACTTCATTGAATTTGTATATAAATTAGACGCTTCTTGCTTCCTGAGGACACAGGCCCTAAAAACCCAGAGACTCACATCTCATTTCTTCTTTTTTTGAATTGATAAATTCAGAATGTGATCTACTCATACTGAAAGGAATAAACAACCATCAACGATGGAGTCTAACATTTTCTGAATGGCTGCATACATAATTTTTTTCATGATCTAATTTTGCAACTCTGCTATATGGACTTGAAATGTGGGTTTTGGCTCTCTTTATTCGTTAGTGTTATTTGAAAAACTCATCCTGTGAGCCTACTGAGTGACATTAATACTTACCTGATCACCCAGTAATCCAAAGATTCATCAGTGTGGGACAAGAGAAGTAAGTGCCAAATTTGAACACAACAACAATTTAAACTCAACATGGGAAATGGTTAGTTGCTGGAGTTATTTAAATCTTTAAGCAAACCAATGCTAAACCCAAGTCCAGCTTCAACAACTCAGTTTTAGCCGCTACAGTGTGGAACGGAGTGGTCAGTCACACTCTTACTCTTGAATAGATCTTGAAGCTGTACTCAGGTTAATTGAAAAAGCAAAGCACATGCAAAGGCAAAGCAAACTGCGATAGAAGTGAGGAAATCATTATGAAGAAAGAGGGATAAGTGCGTCCATATCTGACCCCTAAAAACTTGTGAATAAACATTTATGACCCCTGAGTTCAGAGGGTTGACCCCTGAAAAAAAGAAAAGTCACAGGAGTCACTGACCCTTGACTCCAAAAAAACAGTGAGAGCCCTCAGAGTAGTCTCATTGCTATTGAACCTCATGACCTATTTTCATCCCAATAGTCCTGTTAGCTGTTATTATGATGAATGTAAAAATATGGCGAGATATTTGGGGAGAGTACTTCAGATACATTGGTGAATCTTATTCCTTAGTTAGAAGGAAATCCAAGATGGTCATCTGGGGGGTCTGGTTGAGTTGACACAGATCCAGGCACATTGGAGCTCATATTTGTGCCAAAATATGGTGCCAGCCCATGATGTTTTTTATTCAGATATATTGAGTGGGCATCACCATGTCCCCTGGTACCTATTTTAGTACTTCTAACACTGATTACAACTGTATCCTAAGGTGGTCCATGTGGGAAATGGTAGGAACAAGCTTAAAATGATAGACAAAATACTGCACTTTGATGAAATTATTTCACCCAGGAAGAAATATGGAACACCTTAGGAACCACATTCAACCGAAAGCTTAAAATGTAGTCTTTCGAGGAAAAAATACTGCAATTCGATAAAAGTTGGGCCACGTGGCCTTAATGGCCGCCGAAATGAGGCTATTTCACTAAATTGGCTGACTTTGGCCACCAGTGATGCCACCTGTATGGTGTTTCAAGGAATAATTGTTATGCCCATACAAGCTCCATATCTACCTTCATTAGTAGCCCAAAGATTTAGTTGCTGGAGATAGAATTCTAATTTTGACAAATTTTTGATTATTTAAAATTTGTTATGGCCCATTGATTTTTTTTTCCTGTTTTCCAAGCCTCGGTGCATCAGCCCATGACACAAGGGGTATGATTTTATATTTTCTCCCTGGACTCTATAAGTAGTACTACTTGTGTAATTAAACTTAGACCTGTACCACTTTTGGATTTCTCATAGTAGCCCCCTCAAAATAGCCCAGAAATAAGGATTTGCTCAGGAGCGCAGACCCCCCTCCCACTTAAAGGCCTGAAACTCGAGGACTATGAGGAATTTTGATTAAATATTTGGGGAGAGTACTTCAGATACATTGATAAATGATATATCAAAGTAGGAAGAAATTCAGAGATGGTCATCCGGGAAGGTTAGTCCAATTGACATGAAATGTCTCACTTAGCAACTGGGACCCACTTACAGCTAACATGTAGTGACTCGGTAACTGAATAGGAATTACTAGGTTTTAGTTGGTTCTGCCTAAGCCACTCATGGCTCAGGCTGTGAATGAGTGAATATTCAGGACTGACTTTTATCACACATAATATTTTTACTGTGAAAGAAATTAATACTGGTAATTATTATGAACCAAGATGAACATTTAAATATTAAAAAATATAATCTAGAATAAGGAGCACTGTAGGAATTCAAGGTACAAATACATGCATTCAAATATGAAAACAGCATTCCTTAGCCATAAATATACCACTCTTTTTTTTTATATCAGGGATAGAAATTCAATTTTTTTTCACTAGACATCTGGGCCCGTATTCACAAAGCATCTTATCTTACCACTAGCTGTACTCCTAAGTCGCGCTAAAACACTTTATGTAGGAGTAAAATCTTAAAAGTTATTCACAAAGCCGCTGAGAGCAACTTTTAGTTTAGGAAACTGCTAACTCCGAGAATAAGATTAGCTCTGAGATAGGTGGGAGTAAATCTCCATTGCTATGGATGACGTCAATTCTCATGCACGAGTCTTGGGACAATGAGCACGGTGATTGGTTGTTTGGTGGCAGGGCGGCCCATTGAAAAAAAATATCCTACATACAACCCATGGAGGAAAAAATGAGGAAATAGTCCAAGCGGCTGGTTTGTCCCATAAAATAATGGCAGTTGCACGGCAGTTTTCCAATGCATTTCAGTGTAGAGAGGTACGGCAGTCCCAATTTTAAACACTGCCCTAACCCTAACCCTAACCCTAACCTTAATGCTCACTCCTAATCCAACTCCTTCCCAAGTCATACTATCAATCCTGAACCGAATCACTTCAAATAGACTGCCGTACCAATAGGAACTACCATATCTCTAGACTCTGCGTAAAATAATAACATACTAAGCACTACTAGAAATGCACAATGCGCGGTCCCCCTCATATCACGCTCTAGGCAAATAAACGTACATTGGAAAGAGATAATTGTAAAAACGTTAATAGCATAAAACGGATTATTAATGAAACGCATCATTTGCCCCAATAATTAGCAACTTATTACCCAATGAGAATATGTTGCGATCATTTAAATGTCGAGCCGTTCGTTTGTTTGCCCTAAACTGTCATGGATGAAAGTTCAAAAAGGACGCGAAAGCCCAACTGGAGCTACGACCAGTTACTGCTGCTGGCCCAGTTGGTGCTGGAGCGAAAGCATGTAATCAAAGGGAAATTTGGCTCGGGGGTGAACAGCAAATCCAAGCGGGATGCATGGGATAATATCAGCCTACAGATCAATGCTGCATTCAGACGACTGCGAGAAGCGGTGGTATGGGCTGCAATCGCAGGGGAAGTCCGAGATTGCAGCCTATAAACGGGCTATCGTTCAAACAGGAAAGCATACTAAGCTTGTTTGTAATTTATAGCCTACAATTTAAATATGTATACAAAATATGACATAGGCTGGTATTATTATGATGATCTATTAAATGTAACCCTAAGCTCAACAGCCTAATAAAATAATTCATGCATAGCAGGAGGAGGTACAGCACCAAAGCCACTGTCCCCGAGCAAGTGGTATCCCGCAGGCACATAATGCCTGTCAAATAATTGGCATAAGCTGCTTTCCACGAAAATGCGTGTCGTGCGTGGATCCTGGCCATTTCGCAACAATGTCCAAAATATTGTATTCGAATAATTCGAATATGGGTCTCGTCAATAGCATGATGATACCGGGCATACCTGAGATGTGCATGAATTCAAATTTGGTACTGTGTTGTTGGCGAATGTCCATTGGAAACCGGATAAACTGTCGGATGATATGGGGTTCTGGAGCGCATTAATTGTTTGTTGAATTGAGCGACTGACAGATGATTGTGAAATCCCAAAATTGTCCGCGTTGCAAAGTTGCATTTTTCGGTGGCCAAATAACGAAGTGTTGTCAAACATTTTATTTCGGGCTTATTGAGTTGTTTCTCATGGTTGGAGACGTAATGCTCTCCCTCACCAAGTCAACAACAAATAAAATCCCTTCACAGTCGATCCGATATCTTTTCAACAACTGCGCATCATTCAGAATTTCCAAGTCATTCCGTCTTTCAAAAGCAGCAGCCATTTTCCGATTCTTTGTGAATAGGTTTTAGCGAGTTAGGAGTCTTCTTGACTACTTTTAAGCTCTCCCAGACTTAGGAGCTACTTTTAGGCCTAAAATGCTTTGCGAATAACACTTAGTAAAAATAATTAGGAGTCCTAAATTTACGACTGACATGCCCATTTTTTTTAGGAGTTTCTCCTAAATCCGGCAGTTAGGACCTACTTTTAGTGCTAAGATGCTTTGTGAATAGGGCCCTGGACTAGTAATGAGCCAGGTTTACTAGTCCTCCCCATCATTTAATAGAGAGCCTTTTTTTCCCTTTTAATTTACAGCACCAATAAGACATCTGTATCTCAAATATTTTTTATTTGGTTTTTTACAACTGCAACTCATAGCTATGCCAATTTAACTCCTATTATGCTCTAATACTAATTAAGAGCCAATCATGCTAATCAACGTAAGACACAGATGACATAAGCCCTTCAGTAAAACAGAAAGTAACTTTTTCTTCATAATTAATAGCAAATGAAAAAACTTCAAATTTCAAAGCCCTTCAGTACCTTGCACAAAGAGAAATCCCTAGCCAAGTACTTACATGATCTAAAATGCAGGTTTGTCAATTTGTTGGGTTAAAATCAATGTTGTCAGTGCTCACATGCTTGACCACTGCCCAATATTTGCAAAACAGTAGGCCTACACTATTCAGCGATACAAAAATACAACGAAGTGCCAAAATCCTTTTGTAATAACGGGTTAAAGTCCATTCATCGCTTAAGAATGGATACCATTCTCTAACTTACTCTGAATCACTCGTTCTTTTTAGATTCTGAAAGTGTCAGCAATGTTCTGGTCGTTCAGTCTAACGTCGGTCGATCCTCTAATTCCAACGCGGGACGGTCCGGATCTTGACCATCACACGATAATTCTTAGTTTTTTTATGCAATCAGCACATTTGGAAATCGTCGTTGTCATCGTTATTTCTATATTTAATACCTGTGTTAGAGGACACCTAGCTAGGTGATCGAATGATAACAAAAACTAACATCGGAAATGCAAGTATACGGTGACAAAGTGATTTAAAATTATGCCTTATAATCTCTCCAGAAGTTGACCGTTGTCCGCAATGCAAGCACAAACATATTTACAATTACTTTCGGAAAGAATTCCATGTTCAAACTCCACCAGTATGGAATGAAATCAGTACTTTTTCGGCTTACCTTGAACATTATGCGTATACATCTGTTCAAGAAAATTTAGAGTTTAATTTCTAATGCTGCTCTACGCAGTGGCATATTCTCGCAGTCGGCGTGATGTCACAATCACGTGAAAAAGCATCCGCCATGACACTTGGGGGATAACAAGAGAGAATTTCTGATCAACATGCATTCACCGGGCACTCTTTTTATACTATCATTTTCCGGTCATTTAAGTTAACCCTCTATTAACCACTGTAGCATATCTGCTACATAAAGAGAAAGGGTTAACAGCCTGGACACCCTGCTGGTTTTGTTTCTTATTGCCAAATAAACATTTGAGAATAACTTGAATGGTCCGTCAAGTCAAAATTTTAAAATTAAAAAAAAAAATTTTAAATTTAAATTTAAATTTTAAAAAAAAAATATATATATATATATATTTTTTTTTTTTTTTTTTTTATTTTTCAAAATATTGGCCCATAATCAACATATTTGCCTAGGGAAATGATTTTTACACAATTGGAAATGGGTTTGGTTAATAGAGGGTTAATCATCTGAAACAATGTCCCATGAATATCAGGAAAAAGTGCCTCCCGAAGCTCAGTCGCGATATTTAGACAAAATTAATTTAATTGGAATCAGCAAATGCCCCTATAAGGAACCAGCTGATAAATGGTTCGCTATTCCGAGGAGAGACGTCGGTGTCTCTCCTGGCAGTGTTGTGCACTTAAGAGCAAAAACCGAACGAGCTTGACAGTTGGTCGATCTGGCTAGACAGACCCAGCAGTAGCAGTAGCGGCTCCCATATTTCTCAGCTTCACGATAGCTAACTAGCTAGCAGGACAATACAGATATGGGGCAATCCAGATAAAACAAAACCGCAACTTTTGCATTTGAATTTAGCTGGCTGCAAAAATGCAACAACAACATTATGTTAGAATCACGGTAGGATAACGAGGAAATCCTCAGATTCAACCTTTAATGTGCGACTCTCATAACACGTTTGTAACAGCTTAGTGATAGTTCGTTATCCTACTTGATAATGCGGTGGTTGGATGGTTGCAAGCAAGAAGTTGAAGTCGCTCCATCTCGTCTGTGGTTTTTGTTGACACACCTGGTCAGGCTGTCGTCTCACGCCTGACGCGTATGTATCGCTTGTGAAATGCCACTCCGCTCACAAGTGTTTATTCTTTCCTGATCTGGGGTACGTTTCCCAAAATCACAGATGCTAACTTGCATAGTTGGACCCATTGACTGAATGGACGAACTGTGTAAGTTGCTTTTGGGAAAATGCACCCCTGCTTGTGCAACCTTTCAAGTGCTTCCTCATTGAAATGGTATGCCGCAGACAAATTTGACATCCCACTTAGTCATATCGTCCTGACACTGAGCACACCATTTTACTATTACGATTACGTTAAACTGAAGCTCTGGATTTTTACTCTTGGTTGTGTTGCAGCCGTGAACGTAGCAAGATTTTGGCATTATTGCGCTGTACAAGGAATGAAAAACGCCTCAACTCTGTCCTCGATTTTGTTTGTTTGTCCCCCAACTGTCATGGCCACCGTGCGCTGTTATCATGGAAGTCATGTGGTATGTCCGACTGCGCGAATAATGGCGACCATACGGCGACAGCCATATTACTTATGACACACCGAGTTGCTAGGGCGTGCGCAGTGTATGCATTTGCGATATTAAAGTGCCCCTTCCATACATATCCCGACATTTTGTGTTAATCCCCAATGCCCTCCCATCGTATTCATACCATTTTTTGTGGGGAAAGTGCCTTGGATCGCTTATTTGATGACCTTTTAAGCATCACTAAAAGGCAGTCTGAGAAGACGGGCGAGTTCCCTCATGAATATCCGGTGTTTAAATGAGCTTCGTGCTGATTGGATAGTTCAGCTACATTCGTGAATATTCAATATGAAACAGTCCCAACACCCTACTGGCCCAGAGCCTAGCTAGCTACAGACATAGTCGGTGAAAGACAGCAGATTTTACAGGTAGCATAGTAAGACTTCAGCAAAGCAATGGCTACACAAAGTTCACAAATGTTGCACATGACCCCGAATCTGAAGAGGACGCCAATGCAATGCAGGAAATGCCACCAACATGTCTAACAATAGACATTTCATAGTGGTCATTTTACTAGTCTATCTAACAAATTAGATGAAATGTTTCGCAGCCCTCTCGATTGCAGAGCTGCCAACTCTCACGCATTCGGCGCGAGTCTCATGCTTCTTAATGGCATTCACGTTCCCTGTGAGTAGTCAGCAATTATTCAATTAATGCACATTTAAGAGATTCTCTTGCAGAATTACAGTTGTTGTGCGTGAAAGTTTATCAGTTTCACGTGCATTACGGTTCATTTCCCCACAAGTGACATGGAAATCGATTATGACTGTGGAATTCTCACGCTTTTCTTTACTCAGGGATTGGAAGCAATGGAATGGCATAAAGACATTTCAAATGGTTTTATTCCATTCAAACAATCGAAACGCTCATGAAACACATGCATTGCTTTCAATCCCCAAGTAAAAAAAAAAGCGCAAGAGGTCCATAGTCTTAATCGCTTTCCGTGTTACTAGTGGTGAAATCCACCGTAACGCAAGTGAAACTGAAACTGCCATGCACAAGGACTTAAATTACGCGTAAGAATCTCATTAATATACGCGCTGATTGAAATGCTGACTTCGGTGAATATGCCTCGAAAATGCGTGAGACCTACGCCGTATGCGTGAGAATGCGCAGAAAGTTGGCAGCCCTGCGATTAGGCTATTGATTTTTTTAAGACATTCTAGAAGACTCTCGGAATAGCCTACCCGGATGGGCTTTCGCGTTAGTAGCCTACGCATCGAGCCCTAATGCATCATCCCACCTTGCCAAAATGAAAAAGCAACGAGACAGATGTCTCATCATTTGCAATTGCCAAAAGGTCACCTATATCCATGCCTGTGATAACCCAGCTAAAGTCATTTTCTGGTGATGAACAGTTTTTTTTACACAAAGTCATTCTACATAAGGAATATTCTGTGAAAAAAATCAAACTGATATCTCTAATACTGACTGAGTGAAGTAATTTCAAAGTTTTGGCAGGCATGACATGTCTTCAAACTAGGCTGGTTAGCTTCACAGGACGTTAATCTACAAATTTAAACTCTTCCTTTCTGAAATTACCGTGGTGATACGACGCAATCCGTGGAGAAATCCGCGCCCGACTTAAATCGCAACTCTTCTGCCATACCTTCGACTGGCCTGCTTTACGATGGTGCGCATTATTGACTACATTCATTTTCAATGGTAGAAAAGAAGTTCCTAAACCGAATGACACCCAAACTATCAGGCGTTCATCCGCCGAAGGTAAACTAAAAGCCGATTGAAAACCAGGCTTATGGAAAGCAACTTTGCTTTTTTTCCGTAATTTGTAAATTCATTTATTCTAAAATGTATGAAATTAATTTTTGAACACTTTATTTCGAAACCCCAATATGTAACCTATCATTTACAGCAATAAACTCACATCTCATATTTTTGTCACTTTTTATCACAGGGACTACTTTATAGTCTTCATCTCAAAATTAGATCAGGCGAGTTTAGCCGGGTTTTCACGGGCGTAGTCACAAATATTAAACGCTTTTTTTCTGTGTCACAGTATCACCCCGATCTCCAACATGAGCGATATTTTGTTTGAAAGAAGAAAAAAAAAAGAAATTTAAACAGCCGTTATTAATTTTTTTTCAAAACTACAGGGAGCCACTGTAGAAGGGCTCCAGAGCCGCGGGTTGCCGACCCCTGCCATAGACGGTGGATGACACTAACAGTTGGCACGTTGCTCGAATCTGTGGGCGGTTACACTCCGGAGTGAGCGAGAACATGAATATTCAATTTGCGGTGTTTCGTAACAATGCAACACGTTTTTTTATCGGCGTAAATTCTCCACCTATTTCCTTTTATTCGCAAAAACCAATACTTGAAGTGGCGTTGGAGTTAAAGAACCAGGGCATGTCACAATCTGATTATGGACCTACCATATTCAAATACTAGCAGATAAGTCCATTTTCTCGCGGAAGGGGCACTTTAAATATTGATGTTAAATCATAAAACCCCTTCTCACTAATGAACTCCCACAAAATATTGGCACTTCCTCGTTCTGGTAGATAAAAAGCCGGAAAAAAGTGGAGGTTGGATACGAAATATATGAGTAACCTAGTTGACAATACGTTACTAGACAATCGGACTAGTTCGAAGATGAGTTTACTAGTCTGCTGTAATTTTTACTAGTGCGCGGACTGGCGGGAATTTCGAACCCTGCATATATATTTACAGTTCATTTAAATAAAATTTTTTTGAATTTTAACAAACAATGAAGAATTTCCTGACAACAAACACCCGTAAACAAAATAATAATGTATTAAATAATGGTCATGCTTGTAGGCTGATGTGTGACACGAGTCCAGTGTTTTTCACTTCATTTTATCTAGTCGCATATACACATGTACAGCGTTTGATTGCGCAATTCCCCAGCCAATGCTTTACAAAAGGCGGCAGACGCCTCTCAGGTTTTGCGGTTGGTTCAGCCAATGACGTTTCCCACTCCAGTGTTTTCTTGAGCTCTGTGGTCGGGACTGGCACGGAGGTAGGAAAATGTGGTCATTCCACTGGTTTGGTTTGGTTACGTTATCCATAGTGTGATTGCGGAGGCCGATCGGAACTATATTTAAGAGACTGTAGGAGCCCGTTTTTGTTCAAAACTGCACTAAAACTCTTACTCACATTATCCAAAGACTGTATCGCAAAATATGGGATGGGGATTTCAAAAACCCGTCGCAGATCGGCGAATTTCAAAAACACTGATTGCATTTTGCGATGCGATACCGCTCATCACCAGCCCTGCATTCGTCAGACCACATCTGGAGTATTGTGTACAGTTCTGGGGACCAGACTTTAAGAAAGATATAGAGGTTCTAGAAAAAGGTCAGAGAAGAGCCACTAAGCTAATTCCAGGTATAAAAGATGAAAGCTATGAGGCTGAAGATTCTTAATCTTTTTAGGAAAAGGAGACTTAGGGGTGATCTGATTGAGGTCTTTAAATATGTTAAAGGGATTAACAAAGTGAATTATGCAGGATTCCTTTGGCCAAGTTTTGTCAGTAGAACTCGGGGTCACAAATGGAAGTTGACTGAGGGTAAATTTAGCACTGATATTAGGAAATATTTTTTCACCCAAAGAGTAATTTCAATGTGGAATAGCTTGCCTGACCATATTGTTGAGGCAGAAACCTTGGGAATTTTCAAGAGCAGGCTTGACTTAAAGCTAGATACCATTGAGTCTTTGAGTATCTGAAGTGATATATTCACAATAGTAAAAAGAAACTGGCGAGCCTAGTTGGGCTGAACGGCCTGTTCTCGCCGCTCATGTTATGTTATGTTGTCCCGTCGCTGCACCGTTATATATTTTAGCTTCATCCGGATCCAGAATCCAGAATATGTACCGGATCACTTCTTAAATTGAATCAACTCTTCCTCAGACTGTCAGCCAACATCCTACCAAATTTTGTGCCAATCCGTTCATAACTTTTTGAGTTATCCAGTTAACAGACAAACACGCACACAAACAAACAAACGAGGGTGAAAACATAACCTCCTTGTCGGAGGTAATTATAAATGGAGCAGTATATTGGGAAACAGTGAGTGGAATAACTGACCAAATTTGGACAGCAATACTAAGCAAACTAAAATATTCACTGGAAGCTGTTTTTCATGCATCAAATCCAAGACGTCATTAGTGCACAGGGTAGAGACAAAAGGTGCATCTTAATTCTCGGAAGCCCAAGGTTCCCTCCATGTGAACAGGCATGAACCGGAAATCGTTTGGCCAGTCGCCATAAGAAGGAGCATCTTAATTGTCGATTTCATGATGGAAAGGACGTGATTATCTCCTTCATTCCTTCCTTCTAGCACAGGAACACCAGACTAACCTTAGATAAAAGGAAAGATCGATTATGGGCCAGAGTCTTCCACAGCTGCAGTGACCGGATGCACCATTTGTGTCACAGTTTTCCAATACATTACAAAGGCTATCTTTGCAGTCACGCTCATGATCTATTAAAGAACAGGACGTCCAATTTTTCTCAAAGTTGTCCCAAGGTGCCTTTAAAATCTCCCTGCAACTGTCCCTTGACCCACGTGACATTTACTAATGAGGTCAAGGAAAAGTGGAGAGAAAAGGAAAAAGGCCGTCTGTTGGAGACACTTTACATGCAACCAGAGCTATCGTTCATATGGACTATCATTTTAGCAATGATTTCAAGCTGCAAAATGTGTATGTAATGTCATAAGAAAGAGAGATTTAAAAATGAAACTACCAATTAAAAAGCCCTCTTGATGAAAGGAATGTAAAAGGTTAATGTCCAGTCACATTCGCTGCATTAAAGGTGATTCTGTAGTGAACTTGAAGGCATTCTCTGTGTATGAAGCAGGTGATTCTGTAGTGATTCAGTGAGTGGGAAACAAAAATATTCTCTGTGTTGAAGCAGGTAATAGGAAGCTTATGGACACATTAATGATTCAGTGATTGGGTTAGTTTTCCTCTCATTAGGTAGTGATTGGGTGGGCCCATCCCATTCCCCCCCCCCCCCAACAGTAGGGCTGGGGTCCTACTGTTTCTGGGCCCTGCCCTTGTTAAAGGCGACAGCATAGTGAACTCTCCTCAGAAAACAGCATTTTTGCCAAAAACCTGGCTTCCTCTGGCTGCAGTCTGAAAGCTGCATAACGGCTAGAATGGCCTCACATCGTAATTTACCAATATACAGAAAATACAATATTTTATCACAAAATAATGTTCTGTGGTGTAAACATACCCCAGACGTGAACTCCATAGAAAACCTGTGGTTTGAATTGAACAGAACAGTGCTTTCACACTGTCTATTGTGTATATGTGTAAAAGAGAATCTCTATGTTCAGTGCACTAAATGGTCTTATTGTGCGTTTACAGGTGAGCTAATTTCATATCTCCTTTGTGTCTGTTCCAGTCTAGTGCGACGGGGGAGCTGCTTCTGAAATGAGTCTCAAAGGGGAGCCAGACCCTGAAGATGGGGGCCTCCACACTGCCAGAGAGAGGTACTACTCAAAAATCAGTATTTAATGTGTTGTGAGTTTGAGCTGCAGTAAGAGGATGAGTTTAACTGGAAGCCCTGTCTCCATGTGCTGTGAGTTACAACTGCAGTAAGAGGATGAGTTTAACTGGAAGCTCTGTCTCCATGTGCTGTGAGTTACAACTGCAGTAAGAGGATGAGTTTAACTGGAAGCTCTGTCTCCATGTGCTGTGAGTTAGAGCTGCAGTAAGAGGATGAGTTTTACCAGAAGCTCTGTCTCCATGTACTGTGAGTTAGAGCTACAATAAGAGGATGAGTTTAACTGGAAGCTCTGTCTCCTTGTGCTGTGAGTTAGAGCTGCAGTAAGAGGATGAGTTTAACTGGAAACTCTGTCTCTTTGTGCTGAATTAGAGCTGCAGTAAGAGGACAGGCCCTATTTTGACAATCCCAACGCAGTTGGCAAACACGAGAGCTAACAATGTCACAGATTCAAACTGGGTGTGTCTTTCTTCGTTGTGTTAATTTTGTGATAGGAGGAAGGACGAATTCATTACCTGTGCTTGTGGTGATAGTTTGGTTCTATTAAGGCCAATTTTATTCCCTTGAAATCGTTCCTTTAAGTCCAGTCCGGCAGTGCCATCGCGGACTGGTAACTTCCTCAGGTAAAGAATAAGCACATAACTTCCATTACCGCCACCTCCCTCTGTCCTGTGAGAACTGCGCTCCAGTCAAGTAACACTTAAAGGCTTTTGAGTAGATTAAGGTCGATTTACAAGGTAATGTGAATTTTGTGATCAGATGCGGCCGAATTAAACGTATCCAAAATGGAACTTGTGGTATATTAACTCTGCTGGAAACCATACATAAAATATCTGTGCTTAAAAATATCAAGGAGTATTGGAATAATCAATAAAACAAAATACTTATTTCCGAAAAATTCATTACACACACTTTACTGCTCCATGATCCTGCCATACCTCTCTTACTGTGTTGAAGTCTGGGGAAACACATACAAAACCAATCTACAAAAGATCTGCACATTACAGAAAAAAGAGTTATCCGGTTCATAAATCATGCTGGATACAGGGATCACACCAACCCTCTGTTTTTAAAATCAAAACTGTTAAAATTTTATGACATTGTAAATTTGAAAACAGCTCAAGTACAATGTAAAGCATTACAAAATGAGTTAGCCGGTAATTTACAAAAGAAGTTCAAAACCAGAGAGGGGGGCTATGATCTAAGGGGTGAACATAACTTCATTTGTCCGATGGTCCATACAACTTAAAAGTATGTGCATTTCTGTTTGTGGTGTCAAACTCTGGAACAGCCTGGATGTGACTTTAAAAATGTGCAATAACATGCAAATATTTAAATTACACTATAGACAAACATTATTAGATTCATACAAGTAATTTAGTGATAACATGGCCTTATACCAAAACAATTTGTTAGCATATAAGCAATTTTAGGTATGTATACTAACACTGATTATCATTATCATATGTAAATAAACTATAGTAAATAACATAAAATGTAGTTTAGAACAGATATACTACAAAGCTTATTGTATGTATATAGTTTTTATGATGATGGAGGATTATGAATAGTGTAGTGGACATTTAAATAGAATGTTTATGTATATACTGTATTGTAATATGTAGATAGGTATGTATATGTATATAGTGATATTTTTCTGAAGTACTTACTTATTGGGATGTTTTGTTTGTTCTCTCGGTAGTTTATATGAAGAATGGGTTGCTATTACTCATGAACTTAAATTGTTTCCATGAATAATGACAGCTGATATTTTAATTATAATTTAGTATTTTGATTTGATTTGTAATGAAGGGGCAGGACTAGATAAGCTCTTTGCTTCATTCTGTTCCTTCTCAAACTGGTTGTTGTTTTGACATACATGTGTATGTTCTCACATGTTTACATTTGCTTGATGGGCATGTACAGTTGTTTGATGTACATGTCTTATTTTGGTATTGACTTGGTTGTTTTTGTTGTTTGTTTTAAAGTTTGAGATAAATAAATGAAATGAAAAAATGAAATGAAATGGTATGAAACCAATGTTGACACTTCTTTGAAATATTTTTATCTCACATGTATATGTATATGTGAATGTATTCACATGTATAAAATCACCTTTTCACCCTCCCTTTCCTGTTAGTCCTGATCACCACTGTGTTGTAGGCATCATCTGTAGGGCTCATAATGAAAATGAAAAAGGGAAGAAAATGATACGGGTTTGTTTGCAAACAGCTCCGCTGGCTGTGATTCAGTCACATCAGTGTACCATAGAGCTTCAGTGTTTGCGTTAAAAGGAGGTCTCGGTGCATCGAAATACAGGCCATGTTCTTGGACGTGAAAACTGCGCATCTTTAGCTACATGCATTGAGACACCCTCTAATGTGCAGGCCAACACATTCTGTCACAAATGGTTTCATGTCAGGGCACCAGGCTATCCGTCACCTCCCTCGTGTGAATGTCTTTTGTGTCGCCTCCCGTCCAGCAGCTTGTGTATCTATTAGATTTAGTGTCTCTTTATTGGTTTGCGTATTGCGTGCTTCATTTCACCGGCTGTGTCTTATTCATGGTAACCCCTCCTCACGTGTGTGTTGATGTTTTTACACTTTGACTCTGTTAGTAGCTGGGCTGTCACTTCCTCCATGCCCTTTTGCCCCAGTCAGTCTTAGCAGGGAAAGGGCCGTAACCAGGATTTTTGAAATACACAGGGTTCCCACTCTTTTCTTGAAATTATTTTCCAGGACTTTTCCAGGACATTTTCGGGACTTTTTCAGCTGCTACAGTACGAGTCAAGTTATCACAACATACACTAATAAATTCCACCCCCAAGCTTTGGAGAAGTGTTATTTTCTACAATTGTACCTTATATTTTGTACATTTAACCAGATTGCTTCAATGTTTATTCCTCTCCCTCTTTCCCTCTTGTACTTTCTCCACAAAATATTTTTACATGTTCAATAAATCACAAAAACAATTTCCTTTAGTTAATCTGTTTACTGTTTACTTATAGTTTACTTTGTGCATCTGACACCTGCATTCTTAAAGTAAAAAATCAAAAATCACTGCAAAAATCAATCAAAAATATAAATATCAAAATCAAATCCTATCCTGCAGTGCAAAAAGGTCAATATAAAACAAAGCAAGAATAATATCACATTAGCTGTGGGCAATAATCATCATTCAGAGCACGAAAGTACAGTCCCCAAGCTTCAATTCGCATGCTGGAAATCACCGATGCACGGAACGAAATAAAGATCTCAGTCCAATCCTTCACAACCACTGTAGCTGACAAGCTAAATATTTGCCACAAGAATATAATCGACTAAAGCTGAGGTTTTTTACAGAAGCCAGGATCACGATTATGCACCTTTCAATATTCACTAACGCTACTGGTAAGCCCCTCCACTGCTCAACGTCAACTTGTTCAAAAAGTGCTAACGTTAGCCTGTATAACTGCTAAATGTGTGGGTATCCCGCGTGTAGACCGTAGATGGCCACTAATTACATGGCAAACGCTGCTAACTTCACCGAAAAACTAAACTGACCACTGGCTGACAATACTGCTTTTTGTCGGATTTCCGAAAAAAACATACTTGTTGGACGGATCTTTGAATTAACGTATCAGGTGACTGTATAATGTATAACACAGTGGGATCGGGATTGTCATCCGTCAGGCGGTTTTATATGAAATGGTGTGAGCACACGTATATCCTCTTGGGTGGATACTTCTGTCTCATCGCGGCTAGCCACTCCTAGCGCCGACTTCGCTGGCATCGAGTGTAGGCTGTAAGGTGCTGGGCAAGGGCAATCTTTTTTCTAATCACCTTGTGAATAAAGCACTCTGTTTCCAAACAAACTTTATCTTTTTTTTGAGTCGTTGGTACAACCAACAACGGAATAAGTGGAGCCTGAACGCATTCAGCCTGCCCTTCTCTCTTCAGTACAGCGAGCAATGACCGGAAGTAGGAGACCGTCTCGGTTCTCATGGCGCCCGCCAAGATACCCACGACCAGCTCCGCCCACCACCACTGCTGTTACGAGATGACGAAAGCACGTAGGGCAAGCCCTCCCGAACCCATTGAGATTGCATTGAAAGGCTTTGCACTGGCAAAAAATGACGTTACGAGAGTCAATGAGAGACCCTGGGGCAATTTTTCAGTCTGAGTGAAATCGCCCGAAAGGGGCGGACTATTGGAAACGCTAGTTTATCCTGATTGGACAATGCCATTCAAAGGGAGATCAAGCTGTAGAACAGTGGTAGAGCCGGGGAAAAAAAAAAAATCTCTTTTTCTCGTGGCGGTGGCGCCTAATCGCTTAATGGACAATCCGCCTCTGATCTCACTCATGGATATATAAGATCTCACTTGGATGTTGACATCTAAATTACTTTCATTGCAAAGTAGCCAGCTAAAAACTGCATGAAAAGTCGGAGCTCTGCTCTCTGTGCACATACACAGTATTTTAATAGAGCCGAATTCCTAATGAAGTTTTTCTCATTCACATATTTTCTGTTTCTGCTGTCGGACAATGGAGAAAGTAAGAAATACTGAGTGAAACGTGGCCCAGTAAGACTACCTGTTACCCGTCGCTATCTCGAAGCTGTTGTCATGGTCGCTGCAGCTCTACTGAAACCAGAGATTTACTTCATCTCAGAGCGCACAGCCAAACGTGACGGCACGCCCACTACAGCTCTCCGCTGCTCCTCTGTCACTCAACAGAGGAGACAGAGAGAGGGAGAAAAACCTCACACTCGATATACAACGATACAGCAACACTCTTGAACTGAAAGTCGCTAGTTTTGGCGCTTCTTTGGGGAAACTAAATCCTTACTTCGGTCTGAAAAGTCGGTAAATCTAGCAACAAAGTCATATGGAAACACTGGGCAGCAGAACTGCTCTAAGGGAATATGCAATTTGATTGGTTGGTAGCGTCACGTGGGGCGCTGTGCCGGCCTGAAGCAGAGATGAAGCAGAGAAGCACTACAGCTCAATGTTGCCCATTAAAGGCAGCTGAAAACAGACATACATGCGTAAAATGTTTCACCCGTTTGCGTTCATCCACAAGGCAGAGAGAAGCAGAAGGAGGAAAAATAATTTTCCAGGACAACTCAAGCTTTTCCAGGACATTTTACTTTTTTTCTCATTTTCCATGTGTTTTCCATGACTGGAAAATTGGTCAATCATTTTCCAGGTTTTCCAGGTTTTCCAGGACGCGTGGGAACCCCAATTCCCCCCCCCAAGCTCCAACCACTACTTTGTTTTGTTGCTAATAAGACATTTATTTCCAATAACCTCTTCAGGAACACATTGAGTGGTAACAGTTGGACTGTAGCAACAGACTTATGTGTTTCAGTTGCTGACTGTAGTGCAAATAAACAGTAGGAAAACACAGGCAAAGTTTACAGTACTTAGGTTTTGTGTGTGTGTGTGTGTGTGTGTGTGTGTGCGTTCTCCGAGGAGGTGTCTGACTTTCTGTGAGTCACTGTGTGTAGATGGAGATGGAAATTTTTTGCTGGCCTCTAATCCAAACGGTAGACATCCTGCTCTGGGCCTTGCTTCTCCTGCGTACATTGAAATGACCTCAAACTGTAAGGATAAAGAACACACAAATATTGAATACAAATATTCATACAGCACTTGGAAGAATTATATACAATACATTTTACATCGTTAGTACCTTTGATCAAAACAAGTGACTATTCTTCTGTGGCCACAGGCATCCCACCTCTTGAGGATTCTCAGGGGATCCAGCTCCAAGTTTCTGTGGACATGCATGAGAGCAAGGCCAGAGAGTCTCTCATTCCCCATGCTAGATCAAAGCCAGGTTTTAAGGCGGATGATGAGCATCCATCATCTCCTGACTGAACACTGACACTCTGGAGCTCTTCCCTTGTTCTTTCTCTCTCTCCTTCTGTCTCTATTTCTGTGTCCCTTCAACTTCCTCCACCTGACACACTCTCTCTCTCTGAGTGCATGCTGGGAGTGAGCGTGGTGTAGAGCGAGCCTGAGTGAGTGGTTTCTATCTTTTTCCTAATCTTTCAGCAACGTAGCTTAAATCAAATGTAATCTTTGTGATATTTAGTTTGCTTATTTGTTGGTGTATATTTCTTTGTGTTTAGTTAATTTGGCATAGTTATGTTTGTTTTGTTTTGTGCTTAAGTTACCAGCAGTTTGGCTGATCGGCGTCTTAGACGCCATGGTGAATGACGACCTCTCTCGCTTGACACGGAGACACGGCATTAAAGTTAGTGCCGGTTTTCCGTGCAGCGTGGAAGAAGAGGGGTTAGCTGTTGGGGAGGTAGTCGGCCACAGCAGCGTGAAATCGGCAGCTCGAATGAACAGTGCCGTTGTCTTATTCCTAGACCAAGTGGTGAAGGTTAACATGGTTGTTGAAAAAGGCATCGTTATTCAGGATATGTTTGTGTTAGTGCAACCACTAACGCAACCCGCAATTAAAGTTATTTTGTCAAATGTCCTTCCTTTTATTACTGATGAGTTTCTGTGAAGAGAGCTCTCTCGACATGGAAAAACTGTTTCTCCGATGAAAAAGATACTTTCCGGTCGTAAATCCCCCTTATTGAAACACGTTGTGTCTCACAAACGACAGATTCATATGATTTTGAATAATCGGGATGAGGAGTTTAATCTGTGCTTTCCTGTAAAAGTGGATAGTTTTGATTATGTCATTTATGCTACATCATCGGTCATGAGGTCTTTTGGTTGCGGTGAGGAAGGTCACACAGTCAAAGCCTGTCCGAAGCGAGCGGAGTCCGCTCCGCCTGGCTCGGGGAGAGCTACTGCTGCGCAGCCGGGTGCTGCAGAGCAGCCTACCGCTGCTGAGGGGTCCGCTGTCGGGGAACAGCCGAGCACCTCTGCGGGGATTTCAGACACTGTTGCGCAGTTGGGTGTGGCCTTATTAATGCTGGTGACAGCGTTGGCGAGGCGAATGTTCAGGACGAGTGTAAGGGTACAGATACCACACTGACGGTAGTGCAGAGTGGTGAAAGTGAGGTCACCAATGAGACTGGGGAAAATATGGGTAAAAATGCCAGTGAGACGCCGGTAAATTTGGGGAGTTCGGGCGATTCTTGTGAATTGCAGGAAAATAAGACGGGTGAGTTTTGTCAAGAACAGGCGGGTAAGACAGGTGAGACAAACAATGCGTGGTGTGATCTTTTTGAGGAGGCGGAGATGGTTGAGGAAGACGCTGCAAGCGATCCCAATAAGTCCACTCCATATAAACGCAAGAGTACAACCAAAAACGTGTGTAGCGAGGCAAAAACAAGTAGGGTGAGTTCAAACAAGCAGACTGATAAGAAGCAGGAGCTGTTGGACATTAGCGACAGTGAGGATGGGTGTGTGTCTGACAGCACTGATGTGTCAATCGCAACAATGAGTAGCAGCCAGAAGAGAAAGATGTACTCTGCCCACATGTTTAAATTTTTCCTTCAACAAACAAAGAACTTGTAAAGTGTTAAAGTGGAGGAACATTTTCCTGATCTGGAAGTTTTCTGTAACTCAGCCAGAGTTCATATGAGAAATAAAGGAGAATCACTCCTTTCTGATCAAGAAATTTTAGATTGAAAAAACTTGTATTAACACGTTGACTGCCAACTTCTGAGATAACTCGTAATGGCGGGTCCGGCCAGCCTTAGACTTGAAAATTCGGGGAAATTATCCATCCCTTTATTGACAACAATTAATCCTGGCTAATTCTAGATGGTTTTCCTTTATAAACACGTTTTCCAATTCAAGAATAATCAAGTGGCAATTGAAGACACGGCTTCTCTCCCTCATGCGATCTAACAGCAAATAATGGGCTACATTCAGTAGAGAAAATAATTTAATTATAATTAGGTCTATGCACTGGCACTCAGCAACGCCAATTTTTTTTTTTTTTTTTCCAGCGAGAGCGCATTTCAGAACTCATTTGCGAATGAAGGTAATTTCGGCAATTACGTACACCTGGTTTTGCAGCACGGTCACGCAACTTGCTGTAAAAAAATAGACAGCTGTCAGACTGGAAAATGTAAACGGAGGAAACCACGTATACTTGTCACTAGAATTACCTTCATTCGCAAAAAAGAGTTCTGAAATGCCGCCTCGCTGGGAAAAAAAAAAAAATACTTGCTGTTGGAGTGCCAGTGCATAGACCTAATTATTATTGAATAACTTTTCTGTACTGAATGTAGCCCATTATTTGCTGTTAGATCGCATGGGGGAGAGAATCCGTCTTCAATTGCCACTTGATTATTATTGAATTGGAAAACGGTTAATATAGGAAAACCATCTAGAATTAGCCAGGATTAATTGTTGTCAATAAAGGGATGGATAATTTCCAATTTTCAAGTCTAGCGCTGGCCCGGACCCGCCATTAAGATGTTATCTCGTAGTTGGCAGTCAACGTGTTAAAGTTAAAAAGCAATTACCTAGTGATGATGGAAAAGGCCCCGGTGTATCTCTCACCTAAGTCACTGTTTGTTCTTAGTTTTGTCTTTTATATTCCACTCTTGATGGACATTTTTAGAGTGGGAAGCTTGAATGGTAATGGAGCTAGGGAGGCAAAGAAAAGAGCAATCTTGTATGAAACTGCAAAAATAAAAAAAAAACTGATGTGTTTTTCTTACAAGAAAGCCATAGTGATGTTGATGTTGGAGTAGACTGGAGAAGAGAATGGGAAGGGGAGGTGATTTTAAGTCACCACACAACACTCAGTGGAGGAGTAGGCTTCCTTTTCTCCAAAGCTTTTAGTCCAAATTCTCTGGAGGTTGAGCATGTGATAGAGGGGAGGTTTCTTTTAGTTAAGGCTCATTTTGATCATTTCACTGTTGTTTTTGTCAATATTTATGCTCCGACAGACGGTGCAGAGAGGAAGTTGTTTTTAGAAAAAATTGGTGATAAATTAAATGACTGTCGCTCGGAGGATTTTTTACTCTTGGGTGGGGATTTTAACTGCATTGAGAATGAATTTTTCGATCATAATCATTTGGAACCGCATCCAGCTTCCCAACGTGCTCTGAAGCAGCTGGTTTATTCTCATGGTCTGGTGGATGTGTGGAGACGGATGCACACAGACTCCAGGCAGTACACATGGTCCCACCTAAGAGAAAACATCATCTCTTTGGCCCGGCTTGATCGATTTTATTGTTTTAAACACCATTTTAATATTTTTAAAATGTGTAAAATCATGCCGGTTGGGTTTTCAGATCATTCTCTGCTTCTGTGTCATGTTTTTGTAAAGAATATTTTACCTAAAAGTGCATATTGGCATTTTAATTTGGCTTTAACTTGTGAAAAGAGTTTTAGGGATGTTTTTAGGTTTTTCTGGACTGCTTTTAGACAGAGGAAGGGTGAATTTACTTGTCTTAGACAGTGGTGGGACCATGGAAAGACTGAGATTAAACTTTTGTGTCAGCAGCACACTCTTAATGTCACCCGTGAAATCACCAGATCCATAAAAGATTTGGAATCCGACATTATGGAGCTAGAAACAATGAGTGAATCCACAGACAGTGAAACATACACTGAAACCCTCAAAATAAAAAAGATGGCTCTTACCAACCTGCTGGATACTAAAGTACAAGGTGCATTGATAAGAGCCTGAGTTCAATACATTTCTGAGATGGATGCTCCCTCTTGCTTTCTCTTTAACCTAGAGAAAAAACAAGGGCAGAAAAAAGTAATCCTTTCTCTTCTGTCAGACACAGGACAGGAACTCACGGAAGCTGCTCAGATAAGAAGGCGTGCTATTGAGTTTTATTCCTCCCTCTACACCAGTGAGTATGAGAAGGATGCGCTGTTTGAGGGGTTCTGCAGTGAGCTGCCTCAGGTCTCTGAGGAGACCAATTCCGAGCTGGAGAAGCCTTTACATATGCAGGAGCTCCATGCCGCTCTGTGGAGTATGCAGGGATGGAGAGCTCCGGGCATTGACGGCCTGACTGTTGAATTTTACAAAGCCTTCTGGGATATATTTGCTGATGATCTTTCAGATATATTTAACGAAAGTCTGCTTTCAGGATCTTAGCCGTTGTCCTGCCGCCGGGCTGTTATTGCCCTTTTGCCAAAAAAGGGCAATTTGCAGGATATCAAAAATTGGCGCCCTGTGTCGCTCCTCTGTACAGATTACAAGATTCTGTCCAAGGCCCTAGCAAATAGGTTGAGGGAAGCTATGGAGCGAGTTATCCATCAGGATCAGACATACTGTGTGCCCAACAGGTCTATATTCAACAAAATATACCTGATCCGAGACGCTTTGGAGATCTCCAGTTCATTAGGTATAAATACTGCTCTGATTTCTCTTGATCAGGAGAAGGCATTTGATCGTGTCGAGCACTGCTTCCTGTGGAGAGTTATGGAAAAGTTTGGGTTCAGAGCTGGCTTTATTACTATGATTAAGGTGTTGTACAGTGATGTTGAGAGTGTGCTGAAATTCGATGGTAGTCTGTGTGCTCCGTTTAAAATGCATAGAGGCATCCGTCAGGGATGTTCATTATCCGGTATGCTTTATGCACTCTCCCTGGAACCCCTGCTGCAAAAAATACCGACAAGCATTGAAGGTTTGCTTTTACCTGGTTTAAATAAGAACATTGTTTTATCGGCTTACGCAGATGATGTAATTGTTTTTATAAAAAATCAGAGTAATGTAGACCTTTTAGCAAATATTACGAAAGATTTTACTTCAGTGTCAGCAGCAAAGGTGAACTGGAGGAAAATTGAAGCCCTTGCTGTTTGGAGGTGATATGGTGGTCTCCCGATTCTTCCCCAGAATCTGGCCTGGAAAAATGATGGCCTAAAACTCCTCGGTATCTTTTTAGGTAATGAAGCGATGGTGCAAAAAAACTGGGAGAATGTTGCAGAGAAAATTGAGGGTAAATTAGCCAAATGGAAATGGCTGCTTCCGCAGATGTCTTATAGAGGTAGAGTGCTTGTGCTTAATAACCTTGTCGCCTCTTTACTTTAGCATCGCCTGGCTTGTGTGGACCCTCCATTGGGTCTCTTGGCCCATATACAAGCAAAGATGGTGAACTTCTTTTGGAATCATTTACACTGGGTTCCACAAAGTGTGCCCTTTTTATCCAGAGAGGACGGGGGACAGGGCCTCATCCACTTGGCCAGTAGAACAGCTACTTTCAGGCTGCAATTCATTCAAAAGTTTTTAATGGGTCCATCGGATTTAGTGTGGAGTTGCCAGCTGCCTTCTTAGGCGTGCAAAGAACCTGGGGTTGGATGCTGCTCTGTTTTTAACAGATTTAAAATTTTTTAAATTTAATGGGTTGCCTCCATTTTACCAGAGTGTTTTTAAATCCTGGGCTCTTTTTTATCAAATTAGATCTGAAAAATCAGACTCTCTGCACTGGTTATTGAAGGAGCCATTGATTCATGGGGCTAGGCTTGATGTATGCAGCAGTGTTACGCCTGGACTTATGACGGCACTGTGTCGCACTAAGACTGTATGTCTACAACAGTTAGTAGATGCTGTGGGACCGACGCTGGCTGATGCCCGTGCCGTGAGCTCTCTGGTGGGAATGCGGTCGGTCCGAGTGGCACAGAGGGTCCTAGAGCTCTGGAGACAGAGGCTGACTGATAAGGAGAGAGGTCTCTTAATGGAGTACAGCCGGGGAACTGCTCAGCCCGACCACAGAGATCAATTTCCAGAGATCTTCTTAGACCCTGCTTTTGGAGAGCTGAGCGGACCCCTGTTGACAGCTGTTAGCCCTGAAAAACTGAGTCTCCACAGAGCAGACAAGAGAACTTTATACCTCAATTGTGTGAAGACCATCAACAGGACAGGACTGAGCAACCGCCCACTCAGTGTCTGGATGGGCAGCCTGAGTGGAGATGGTGGACTGAGCCCTCACTGGCGGGTTTTATATAAACCTCCCCTCAAAAAACGGACAGCAGACCTCCAATGGAGGATTTTACACGGTGCCATCGCTTCAAATGCTTTTATCTCTGTCATAAATCCCTCTGTTTCAAATAAGTGTCCTTTCTGTGATCTCCGTGAGACCGTTTTTCATGTTTTTACTGAGTGTAAGAGACTTGCTGGATTTTTCACTCTTTTAACTTGCGTTTTTGGTTTATCTGGTGAAGCCTTTTCAAAAAATATTTTTATGTTTGGCGCGGGTTATAAAAGGGTTGACAGTATGAAGTGGAAATTGCTTAACTTTCTCTCCAGAGAAGCCAAACTTGGCATTTATATTAGCAGAAGGAACAAAATTGAAGGCAAGGTTGGTCAGGAGGCTGCATCTGTGTGGCTTTGTAATGTCAGAGCCAGAATATGGCTGGAGTTTAAATTTTACAAACTGATGGATGATTTGGAAGCTTTTAAACAACAATGGTGCTATAAGAATATCATATGCTCCGTCAGTAATAATGAATTGCATTTTGCACATGGTTTTAATGTCTGAGTGTACATGCATTTGACAATTGTTCTCCTCTGAGATGCGTAGATATGTGCTAATGTAAATATTTTTCTAAAAATCTCTCCCTCTCTCTCCCTCCCTCCCTGAATTAGTAAAATTACAAAGTAGGTTAATACTTTTCTTGTAGACTGTTAAGGACATATGCATAATCTAGCATTAGAATTTGAACATTTAACAAACTGATTTATATCTTCATAAAACTAGATTGCACAGGCTACTTTAAATGCATGTAAGCTTAATTTTTCAGAAAACTTGTGGATAATACCAGAAAGTGTTTGGGGATTCTCAGGGGCTGCACTAGGAGAAAATTTTTTTTTAGCCACCGTGGCTAACTCTGCTCAAATTTCTTTAGCCACATGAAAAAATTTTTAGCCACATGCATAGTAAAACCTTGGATTAAAAACGCAGACATACCAGTCAAAAGTTTGGTCACACCCATATTTTTCTTACAATACGCGTTAAATAAAAAATAAGCAGTCTTTATTTTGCAAAAAAAAAAAAAAAAAAATGTAATTCCTAAATCCATCGAACTAACCACCATTTGTTGTCATACACTGCCCGCCTAAAAAAAAAAAAAAAATCACCGTTTGGAAATAAATGAACAAATTCTATGATTGGATCATTATTGCGGTTATTAACATGTTTCAGCAGGCAATATTCATTTTAACCCTGACTGATGAAGCGCGTTGCAACTCATTTCTTAAAAAAAATCACGTCTGAAGATGCATCCCTTGATGGTGGAAAAGATTTTACAGTATTTCAGAAGGGGCAAGTTATTGGCCTGTATTTAGCAAAGAAAACAATGAATGAGAAAAGCAAGTATGAGGAATCATTTTCACAGACAAATTTGCCACCACAAAGTCCTGACCTTAACTACATTGAAAGTTCTTGGGATGTGCTCAAGAAAGACCACCGAGTGGTTCAACCATTTTGTCGAGAAGACAAGATCTCGAGCGAAAAATTATGGCATTTCTGATCGAAAATAAATGTTCTGGCATAGCATATGGCTGTTAAAACAATGACAGATGAATTTGCACTGTAATCAAAGCTGCAGGGGTTCCAACTAAATATTTGAGTGTGCAACTTTTTTTTTTTTTTTGGACAGGCAGTGTATTTGCAGAGCATTCTCACATTTTTTTTTTTTTTTTTTTTTTTAAACAAGGGCAGTCATATGACTATAGTCAATTTGCAGCAGCACGACTGTCTAACTTCCTAAAGACGTGCTGCACTTGAGGTGTGCTTTTCATCAACCTTTTTGCCCAAAAGTCAAAACTGCTTGACTTTAATTTCGGCTGTTGGAAAATAGAAGGACCTTATTTGTCAGTTTACTTTGCAAAATATGGCTTCTTTGAGAATTCCAAAATTTTGGACACTATTTAAACAAGTAAATTATTCTCTTTTCACTTCTTACTGTTAGCCTTTGACAACATTCCATTTGCGAGTATATACAGTAGAGAAGTTAAGCTGTTTAAACTACTCTGAAACAGTGCTGTGACATTAGCGAAGTGTGTCCAAACTTTTGACTGGTACGGTAAGTTAAGGAGGGACAATTTTGGTTTAGGGGAATAAACTATCAAAGGTTTGGCACTGACACCGTTTAACTTACATTGCTGCATTGCAGTTTGACTGCTCTTCTGAATTTCTGCTTTTTGATATTTTCCTCGCCATCCAATGCACTGTCCGCATCTGTTCAGTGACTGCGCCCTTCACCTTGTGAAACTTTTTTTTTTTTTTTTTTTTGGTGGCCTGTTCAAAAAAAAAAAAAAAAAAAAATTGGGGGTGGGTTTCTTGCTTCGCCACAATTCTGGAAATGAGAATGAAGCCAACGAAATACGACCGTTTACCATTTGCAAGATTTTTAACTTGGGCGGGACATTTGCTGACATGCATGTTCTTGTCAGGACGGTTTCCTTGTCCATTACTTAGCTTTTCAGCCAGAAATAAAGAAGGGCCGTGTAAAAATGAAAGAACAGCTTAAAAAGACAGGGTGAATAATTCTGTCGGGGAAAGAGGAGGTCTTAATTGAAAATTAATTTGTGCTTATTTAGTCAGGCTCCATCATCCAAACGCCTTATGGCACCTATCAGCAGCTATATTATAAACAATGGTACGCGGAAATTCGTTCATAAACCATTTGCGTAATTTTATCGGTTACTTACTATAATGACCGAATTACCCAAATAAGTGCACGCCGTTCTGAACGTAATGCAGAGTCAAACTCCGGCCAACTGACCAAGCCTACTTCAATAGCTCATGCAGGCTCATAGATTATCGTCATGACATTAAATGAGCACGTTTCATTACAGAGAAAGTAACTTACTTGTGGTCGTTAACACGCTTGTACTTCGCAATATGTCCCTTTTCGGAATGCTGGTCTTCCCCGAGGTGAATGTACTTTTCTTGCCAGGTTCTTTACACCAGACGCAGAAGCGCTTCCGTGGCCCGTCGGCATTCTTGGATTGCTCCAGCCATAGAAAAGCCTAGAACCATTTGGGCTGAATAGCCCTGCTTACGTTTCTGTTGTGTGGCTGCTCTGAAACTTTAGCCTTCTTTGATTGGGGAGGATTCACCCCAACGAAATCATGAAGTGATCGCTGTGCCCCATCTCGATTTAGCCGAGCAGCCATTTTAGCATCAAAATGTAGGAATAATAACTGCTGCTCTTGGCCTCAGTTCACTACGTTCCCGCGAAGAGTATAATTTTGGCTTCTCGCTGTCTGTGATTGGCTAAGCGCGCTGCTCATCGTAAATTTTAATGATACATTAGTGGTCCACGGTGCAGTGCGTGGATTTCAGTGTGATCAGCTGTGTGTGATAACAGGAGGGATGTTTTACGCGTTTCGTTTTCGACAGAATTTAGAAGATCGCCATAACATATGATTATATAGCCCCTTCTTCGAAATTTCGGCCTTCGCCAGCGTGGCTTATTCACCGCAAAATTTCTTCGCCACAACGTTATTTTGTTCACATTGGCAAACGTGGCGAGCGGCTAGCGCAGCTCCTGATTCTATAATTATAGTTAATGTTTACCCTTAACCCATTATTCATGCATTCACCTATAAGACATGTAGCCCATGCTAGCATAGGGCTTAAACTTCATATAGTTGTAGACGGGTGGATACCAGGCGCGAGACGCAGGAAAAGGCTCAGGGTATTTTACTAAAACAGAAAATAAAACGGGCACGATAGCCAAACAAAAAACTTGGCCCAAAGGGTTGCAAAAATTCAACTAAAGAAGGCTTCACAGTGCAACAAACCAAAATACAAAACGAGAAAACAAAAGCCTCTAGAAACTCTTGGGAGGTGTACCAATAAACGAAGACTGCGATGGCACAAGGCACATGCGATAAACAAAAGGAGAGCTATGGCTATGAATACAAGCAAGGAGCACATTAGAAAACACTATGAACACGACAGTGGAAAACAAGACTCGGTCTGCCAGCCAACTCCAGCCTCCCCCCAGATACAGCAGCAGGCATCACGAGACTAACGAGGATCACCTGTAGACCGACAGGGAGAAACGAGATTGCTTAATTACGAGGCACGAATGACAAGAGGAAAACCAGCGCAGTCAAGATGAGACAACAAAAGCAGGTAATTGCTCATTAAGAAAATGAGCGTGTTGCAGCATATAAGAACCCAATAAGATACTATGAACAGTAAAAGCGTTAAACCAGTTAATAGTAAAGCACAGGTAAGAGTGTAGCAAAAGCAGGAAACATGCGAGTTAAATCCCTATCTAAATTAGTAATGGTTAGTACGTGCCTATCTAATGGAAACACCCCCCTTGATTGATTAGTAGGTTGTTAGTAATTAAAATAATTAACAAGCATGAAGACTAGGAAGCCCGGAAGGAAGAAATGTAAGGAAGAAGTTTGAAACCGTAAGCCACTCCCAAATGTAGTGCGAGAAGTAAAACATGGAAATGACCACGCAGACACTGGAGAGGCGGATTGGCAGTGCAGACCGGGAAGCGAGACCTGGCGAGATACAAAACATGGCAAAAATAAAAACATGAACAATGAACATGTAAAATGAATCCTGGCACATGAAACTGTTAATACCCCAACAGTGTCCTGGCAGACGGCACAGGACACTGGAAACACAACAATAGTTCAACGTGGTGAACAAAATCATTGAATCAACACAAAAAGGTAAAATGACCTCTTAAGCAACTTTTCCTCAAACTTGTCACTAGTCTAACCAGTTACCACCTTACACCATGTGAGGGCAGTCATTTGCTTTGCATGTGTACAGTTACATACAACCCGACAACGAGAGAAATTCGTTTTTCTTTTCATTTGGCTAGGTGTGGGTTCACTGTTTTTCTAACAGCCTGACAGCGGATAAAATACTGGGTGCCGTCTTTATTCAGTTTCCTCTCTCCTACAGCAGTTTTAAGAAGTTTGAAATGATGGATGAGAGTGAGACTCCATGCGAAGCGACTGGCATGGCACTGCGGTCTAAACGACATCCAGATTCCTGACATCTCCATCTCATTAGCATAACCTTTTCATTTCTCACCTAACCTCCTCCTCTTTGCCAGCTCTTCGGTCGGCTTAGAAAAGAAAAATTTTGTCTGCCTCAGTGTTCTGCGCATTTTGGGTCAGTCTCAGGCTAGCATATGGTCTCCCTTCACAACAATGATACAACTGAACTCTGTCTCGCAAGACTCGCGAATGAGTTTATCCGTTTTCCTCATCCTGCACTGCTGCGTATTCGCAGCGCAAGCCGTGGTATTTAAAACGCACGGTAACGTGATAGCCTACACTGTACTATGAGGATGCGGGATCTCTCTCTCTCTCTCTCTCTCTCTCTCTCTCTCTCTCACACACACACACACACACACGATTTGCTGAATAAACGAGCACAGTGAGGGGAAAAATAGGTGGGGGAAAAAAAAAGAAAATTCAGGGACAATTAACCGAGGTCCAGACCTCGGTCTCCTCAATAGGTGGTTACAGCCATGAGCAAGGAAAGCTCTTGGTCTTTTAAAAAAAATCAGAACCTTCAATGATTGTAATTTACAGAAGGTCGCTTCCTAGTTCTGTTCATGGGAAAAAGCCCCCAAGACATACACTTGGTCTCCAGGATTAGGACTGAATTCCTTTTAATCAACTCTCAGTCTGTTCCTCTGGCCAGTTTATTAGGAACAAGCTCCCAAGACTTCTACGGTCGTCAGGATTGGGACCGTGTTCTTGGTTAACTTCTCCATCTGGCCATCAGACCGTTCGGCTCTGGTGAAGTGTGCACTTCCTCTGGCAGCTGTCCTGTAAAGCCACTGGCCGGGCACAGGATATGCCCACGCAGCCTCGCCTTTTACATCCCAGATGAACTGTAATATTTTCCTCTGGGCTTCGACCCACTGTCTTCAGGATTACCATCAACAAATCCAACGATTGGATTGTACTCTGCCTCCGCATGCGATTCCAGGCCTGGATCAAAGTACTACCAGAATGGGAGAGGGCAATAAATACATTGTTTGCGATGGACAAAATTGAGCGAATGTTACCAAAATGCGCATATTTGTTTGTGATTGCACAAAAATAGAGCCCAATGAGTTTAACTGGAAGCTCTGTCTCCATGTGCTGTGAGTTAGTGCTGCAGTGAGAGGATGAGTTTTACTGGAAGCTCTGTCTCCATGTTGAATTTGCAGGGTTCGGGTCGAGAGACCAGGGTCAGCTGTACTCAGCTGTCAGTCTTTGAAGAGTGATCGGTCTATGGATCCTCCATGGAACTTTAAAGGAGAATTTACTGGTGATCAAAGGTAAGTTAAGAGTGTCGTATTGACACTATCATTATTAATCAGTTTCCCTGACTTCTCTCCCTTGTAGGGGGTTAATTATTGTACATCTCCATTCCAAAAAAGTTGGCGCATTACTATCCCCTGCCACGAAATGGTGAGGGAGATATCGGATTGGGTTTCGCCCGCCTTTCCTTCTGTCCCTCCATCTCACTTTCAATGGAGAAGAGTTACTTCAAAAACTCTGACAGTTACATGGATCAATTTCTGCCCGCTTAATAAGCTAGTCCTGATCTACGTTGAGCTCGAAGCTTATTTATTTACAGAGTTATGGCCCTTGAGTGAACTTTTCAACATAGTGCATTGTGTCTGCAATGGAGACAAGTTTTCTCAGAGATTATTATAGTCAAATTATTGAAACTTTGCACATTGGGTTATCATCTAATTTTTTTTCTCACTTGCACCCATGGACAAATTACCTCAAAAACTATGACAATTACATGGGTCAAATTTGGTACGCTTAATAAGCTTGTCGTTACCTAGGTTGAGTTTGAAAATGGACGTCGAAGCATATTTATTTACAGAGTTGTGGCCCTTGATTAAGGCACATCCAGAACACGTCCAAAGTTAAAACTAAAGGCAAGTACATCTGGCCTCCTCAAGTAACATCTCCCACAGACGATTCTTGAAGGACTCAAATGGAATAAGGCAATTGAGCTTCAGAGTGTCTTGGCATTTATTCCAGACATAAGGTGCAAATGAGCTAAAAGCAGAACAGGCCAAAGTTGTGCTAGAGCTGCAGTAAGAGGATAAGTTTAACTAGAAGCTCTGTCTCCATGTGCTGTGAGTTTGAGCTGCAGTAAGAGGATGAGTTTAACTGGAAGCCCTGTCTCCATGTGCTGTGAGTTAGAGCTGCAGAAGGAGGATGAGTTTAACTGGAAGCTCTGTCTCCATGTGCTGTGAGTTAGAGCTTCAGTATGAGCATGAGTTTAACTGGAAGCTCTGTCTCCATGTGCTGTGAGTTAGAGCTGCAGTAAGAGGACGAGTTTAACTGGAAGCTCTGTCTCCATGTGCTGTGAGTTAGAGCTGCAGTTAGAGGATGAGTTTAACTGGAAGCTCTGTCTCCATGTGCTGTGAGTTCGAGCTGCAGTAAGAGGACGAGTTTAACTGGAAGCTCTGTCTCCATGTGCTGTGAGTTAGAGCTGCAGTAAGAGGATGAGTTTAACTGGAAGCCCTGTCTCCATGTGCTGTGAGTTAGAGCTGCAGTAAGAGGATGAGTTTAACTGGAAGCTCTGTCTCCATGTGCTGTGAGTTCGAGCTGCAGTAAGAGGACGAGTTTAACTGGAAGCTCTGTCTCCATGTGCTGTGAGTTAGAGCTGCAGTAAGAGGATGAGTTTAACTGGAAGCTCTGTCTCCATGTGCTGTGAGTTAGAGCTGCAGTAAGAGGATGAGTTTAACTGGAAGATCTGTCTCAATCTGTTTTGGAGTTAGAGCTGCAGTAAGAGGATGAGTTTAACTGGAAGCTCTGTCTCCATGTGCTGTGAGTTAGAGCTGCAGTAAGAGGATGAGTTTAACTGGAAGCTCTGTCTTTATGTGCTGTGAGTTAGAGCTGCAGTATGAAGATGAGTTTAACTGAAAACTCTGCAGGGATGGCAAGAGATGTTGATGATTTCAGCTGAAACCTAGCCGGAGTTCTGGGGGCTGTGGGCCCCCAGCCGAGTCCAGGGCAGAGCCCGATAGGGAGTTCAGGGGGCTTTACCCCCCTGAAGCCCCTGGGTTTTGAACATTTGTGTATTAATTAGAAGTCATCTGAACTATCAATAACTAGATACACAGGCATATTGCCATGCTAAAAAAAACTGGGACTTACTTGTTATTCATGTCTCTTCACTCTCTGTGCGTGTTCCATAATTGCAATACAGCCACGAGAACCATAGTTTATCAAATGATTGCAGTATGTACAAAGCACTTTCCCTGGCACATTGCACTTCTTCACAAAGTTCGCTAAACTTTCTGAGACTTCTTTGAATTTACTTCTGATTTTCACCTTTACGGCAGCAACTTTATCAAACCATTCCCATTTGAACTATATTTCATACGTCCTTGTCGATCTCTTTGATTAACCACTCTTGTTCGCGTGTGAGAATTTTCACCATTGCGTAAAAACACTCGAGAAACTCAACTACATTTCAAGAACTCGCCAATTTGCCGCCACAGAAACATAACTGCGGGAAGTAAGGGTGCTGCAACACCCCAAAATTGATTTACTCGAGATTGAATAAATTAAAGCGCACGTTCGTTATTTCAATCTACCTGCCACCTTTAAAAAAGACAAAGGACTGAGGTCTAGTTAAATATTGAGACAGTGATAACACCAGCAAAGTGCAGGGTCTATAAATGCACATGTTTGAGGCTGTTCATGCTCGCTAACTGAAGTTTCATTATGTTTTAAGCTGAAATCAGATATTACACAGGCCATATAGCTTGTTCCAAATGAAACGAACATAAACGTCAGCTGGCTGGCCACACAGCCAAGCTCATTCAGAATCTAACAAATCATAGTTTATATTTTTAGCGATCTATTGAAAATATTCTGACACATTTTGTAACTTTAATCTCATACCTTTTACAGAACAGGAGGTATTAGAAGCTATTAGTCAGGTAAATTCCTTAAAATCAGCTGGCCCTGATGGTCTAAATCCGAATTTGGTGAAAATTGCTGCCGCAGTCATAGCTAGGCCAGTGACATATATTTTTAATTTATCCTTAGAGACTTGCGACATTCCCAAAATTTGGAAAACAGCATTTGTTTTACCGCTTTTAAAAGGTGGTGATCCTACACATTTAAACAACTATAGACCAATCTCCAAACTTTCTGTCCTAGCTAAAGTACTTGAAAGTCTTGTCTGTAAACAGTTAAAAGCGTTTTTATCTGAAAATATGATTTTAAATGAATTCCAGTCTGGCTTCAGAAAAAAACATAGTACAATCACCGCAGTCTTAAAGGTTTTAAATGACATAAGTCAAGCCTTGGATAAGAAACAGCACTGCTTAGCTTTATTTTTAGACTTGTCCAAGGCTTTTGATACGTTGGACCATGCGGTATTGAAGGACAGACTGATCAATATTGGTCTATCACCACAACTAGTCAGTTGGTTTGAAAATTATCTGTCTGACAGAAGCCAATGTGTCAAAATGGATAATTACAGATCTGATTTTATGGCCACATGCAATGGAGTTCCTCAGGGGTCTATTCTCGGCCCTATTCTTTTTTCTATTTATGTTAATGAATTGGGCAAGAGAGTGTCAAATACACACCTTCATTTCTATGCTGACGATACCGTTTTATATGCTTGTGCAGCCTCCATAGATCAAGCCCTAGATGAGCTTCAAACTGCTTTTAATATCATTCAGGATGATTTGAGCAACTTAAAACTAGTTCTGAATGCCGACAAGACCAAGCTAATGGTTTTTAATAGAGTCAAAAAGCAGGTATTGAAGCAAAACATTGTTACTCAGCAAAATTAGCCAATAGAGCAGGTAAGCACTTATAAGTACTTGGGATTTATTTTGGATGGTACATTGTCCTTTACAGGTCATGTTGAAAAGCTTGTTCAAAAACTGAAAATTAAATTAGGTTTCTTTTATAGAAACAAAGCATGTTTTTCATTGCATGCCAGAAAACAGCTTGTAATGGCTACATTTCTTTCTGTTATTGATTATGGAGATATAATTTATATGCATGCAAGTAAGTCCTGCTTGCACATGTTGGACAGTGTTTACCATGCAGCTCTAAGGTTCATGACGGACTCTAATTATCAGACACATCACTGTACCCTGTACCAGAAAGCTGGACTTCCTTCCCTGTTAGCCCGCCGACAATTTCATTGGTGGACAATGATCTATAAAACTGTAGTGGGTCACCTTCCATCCTATTTATGTTCCATGCTTGAGCGGACCACCACAAATGCTTATGCACCGAGATCACATGAACTTATTTTATTTAATGTTCCTAAAATGCGTACTGCTTTTGGTGAAAAGGCTTTCAGCTATGCTGCTCCTTCAGCTTAGAAGAAGCTACAAGAGAAAATCCAGCTTAAAACTCTGGTTTCTTTGGAAAGGTTTAAATTTCATATTTCGGACACATTGGACATCGTATGCACTTGTTTTTCATCCTAAATGGTCTGTATCTCTGTCTGTCTGAATGATACACTTGTAATCTTTGTTTTTACTTTTTTGAAGCCATTTTTGGCCAGGACTCCCTTGCAAAAGAGATGTAAATCTCAATGGGACCATTTCCTGGTAAAATAAAGGTTAAATAAAAATAAATAAATAAATAAAATTGGTCATGATGTTAGTAAGTTGCATGTGAAATAAGTTGAATCATTGGAGCGAGCAGAGAGACATTACGCGGCAAACAAAGGCATTCTCGCCACGAACGATTACTGGCCAGTGCAGAGCTATATTAACTTCAGATCAGACTGTTTCTGAAATATGCATTTTTTTTTTGGGATGATGGGTCTTAGCTGACCAAGCTAGTTAATATTGTGTGCTCATTCCTAATCATGCTACCCAACAGAGGGAATTTGATCAATTTCGGTATTACGTTTATTAGGTTTACTGACTCATTCAGCACACAGTGGCAAGCATAGCCAGGTTCAGTGATAACTTACTCTCCCAATAATATTTCAATCAACCCGTTAAGCGTGCATTTGTTCATATTATGAAAAAGTCTCAATAAAGAGCGACCAAAAATATTAAGCATGCCGCTTCCTGTGAACTGTTGCACTATATTGCCGTTTACTGCTTCTATGGTGTTAAGCACCACGGACAGCGTGCATGCACTCCATTGTGAAGTCGCGCCGGCCGGTAAACCATATTTTATCATAGTTATATTCGCACTGGTAACGTCATACCTGTCAATACCCCTCCCCACCAAAAAAAAAAAAAAAAAAAATTGGATTTAGACGAATCTCGAGAACAATTTATTGTGATCTCAAATCCGCGGATTTCCGCGGATCCGCGGAGAATTGCCATCCCTGAGTCTGTCTCCATGTGCTGTGAGTTAGAGCTTCAGTGAGAGGATTAGTTTAACTGGATGCTCTGTCTCAATGTGCTTTGAGTTAGAGCTGCAGTAAGAGGATGAGTTTAACTGGAAGCTCTGTCTCCATGTGCTGTGAGTTACAGTTCCAGTAAGAGGGTGAGTTTAACTGGAAACTCTGTCTCCATTTACAGTGAGTTGGAGCTGGAGTTCGAGGATAAGTTTAACTGGAAGCTCTGTCTCCATGTGCTGTGAGTTAGAGCTGCACTAAGCGGATGAGTTTAACTAGAAGCTCTGTCTCCTTGGGCTGAGTTAGAGCTGCAGGAAGTGGATGAGTTTAACTGGAAGCCCTCTCTCCATGTGCTGTGATTTAGAGCTTCAGTAAAAGGATGAGTTTAACTGGAAGCTCTGTCTCCATGTACTGTGAGTTTGAGCTGCAGTAAGAGGATGAGTTTAGCTGGAAGCTCTGTCTCCTTGTGCTGTGAGTTAGAGCTGCAGTAAGAGGATTAGTTTAGCTGGAAGCTCTGTCTCCATGTGCTGTGAGTTAGAGCTTCAGTAAAAGGATGAGTTTAACTGGAAGCTCTGTCTCCATGTGCTGTGAGTTAGAGCTGCAGTAAGAGGATGAGTTTAACTAGAAGCTCTGTCTCCTTGTGCTGAGTTAGAGCTGCAGTAAGAGGATGAGTTTAACTGGAAGCTTTGTCTCCATGTGCTGTGATTTAGAGCTTCAGTAAAAGGATGAGTTTAACTGGAAGCTCTGTCTCCATGTGCTGTGAGTTAGAGCTGCGGTAAGAGGATGAGTTTAACTGGAAACTCTGTCTCTATGTGCTGTGAGTTAGAAATTTAGAAGGATGAGTTTAACTGGAAGCTCTGTCTCCATGTGCTCTGAGTTAGAGCTGCGGTAAGAGGATGAGTTTAACTGGAAACTCTGTCTCTATGTGCTGTGAGTTAGAAATTTAGAAGGATGAGTTTAACTGGAAGCTCTGTCTCCATGTGATGTGAGTTAGAGCTGCAGTAAGAGGATGAGTTTAGCAGGAAGCTCTGTCTCCTTGTCCTTAGTTAGAGCTGCAGTAAGAGGACAGGCCCTATTTTGACAATCCGAACGCAGTCGGCAATCACGAGAGCTAACAGTGTCACTTATTCAAACTGGGTGTGTCTTTCTTCATTGTGGTAATTTTGTGATTGGAAGAAGGACGAATTAATTTCCTGTGCTTGTGGTGATAGTTTGGTTCTATTGAGGCCAATTTTATTCCCTTGAAGTTGTTCCCTTTAAGTCCAGTGCAGCAGTGCCATAGCGCAGTGGTTCTCAACGTCGGTCCTGGGGACCCCGTGTGTGCTGGCTTTTGTTCCTACCACAATTGCAATTGTAGAACTTTAACAAGCTGTGCCTGTCTTAATTAGGTGCTTTTCATGTTCAGAGTTGTTTATATGTCTCTTTAGTCAAATGTTACATAGGAACATCCATACATGCAATGAAGAATAAAACACCCTTGAAGATAGTGTGTTTATTGCAATACTGCAAGTAATGTCAAGTACATAACATGTCAAACAGATCAAATTATACACTGAGGAAATCAATAAACCCCAGATTAGGCTGCTGGACACAACTGTTTCAAGTTCTTTCAAAAAGCTTCAGGTGAACTTAATCAGATCAACATAACACAAAACTGGTTTGTTTGTGGACTACATTTGTCATGATGAGCCAAGTAGTTTTCACTAATTAGGAGCCATCTACATCATTAATTTGATTGGTTACATTGTTTTCTCTCCTTTCATGCTGTTATTTCCGATATACTGCAATGTGCGAAATGCTATTTTGAAATTCTTGATGGCAAATAGATATTTCTGTTAAGTTGTGGGTTAAGAGGGCAAATGACTGCTCTAAACATTAAATGCACATAATTAAGACAAATTAGCAGCTTGTTAAAATCCTACGATTGCAATTGTGGTTGGAACAAAAGCCAGCACACACATGGGGTCCCCAGGACTGACGTTGACAACCACTGCCATAGCGGACTGGTAACTTCCTCAGGTAAAGAATAAGCACATAACTTCCATTACCGCCACCTCCTTCTGTCCTGTGAGAACTGCGCTCCAGTCAAGTAACACTTAGAGGCTTTTGAGTAGATTAAGGTCGATTTGCAATGTGATGCGAATTTTGTGAAAAGATGTGGCCGAATTAAACCGTATCCAAAATGGCACTCGTGGTATTAAACCAATGTTGACACTTCATTGAAAACTTTTGTGTCGCCTCCCGTCCGGCAGCTTGTGTATCTATTAGATTGATTGTCTCTTTATTGGTTTGCATATTGCGTGCTTCATTTCACCGGCTGTGTCTTATTCATGGTTACCCCTCCTCACGTGTGTGTTGATGTTTTTATACTTTGAGTCTGTAAGTAGCTGGGCATCACTTCCTCCATGCCCTTTAGCCCCAGTCAGTCATAGCAAGGAAAGCTCTTGGTCTATTAAAAAAATCAGAACCTTCAGTGATTGTAATTTACAGAAGGTCGCTTCCTAGTTCTGTTCATAGGAAAAAGCCCCCAAGCCTTACACTTGGTCTCCAGGATTAGGATTGAGTTCCTGTTACTCAACTCTCAGTCTGTTCCTCTGGCCAGTTTATTAGGAACAAGCTCCCAAGACTTCTACGGTCGTCAGGATTGGGACCGTGTTCTTGGTTAACTTCTCCATCTGGCCATCAGACCGTTCGGCTCTGGTGAAGTGTGCACTTCCTCTGGCAGCTGTCCTGTAAAGCCACTGGCCGGGCACAGGATATGCCCACGCAGCCTCGACTTTTACATCCCAGATGAACTGTAATATTTTACTCTGGGCTTCGACCCACTGTCTTCAGGATTACCATCAACAAATCCAACGATTGGATTGTACTCTGCCTCCGCATGCGATTCCAGGCCTGGATCAAAATACTACCAGAATGGGAGAGGGCAATAAATGCATTGTTTGCGATGGACAAAATTGAGCGAATGTTCCCAAAATGCGCATATTTGTTTGTGATTGCACAAAAATAGAGCCCAATGAGTTTAACTGGAAGCTTTGTCTCCATGTTGAATTTACAGGGTTCGGGTCGAGAGACCAGGGTCACCTGTACCCAGCTGTCAGTCTTTGAAGAGTGATCGGTCTATGGATCCTCCATGGAACTTTAAAGGAGAATTTACAGGTGATCAAAGGTAAGTTAAGAGTGTCGTATTGACACTATCATTATTAATCAGTTTCCTGACTTCTCTCCCTTGTAGGGGTTAATTATTGTACATCTCCATTCCAAAAAAGTTGGCGCATTACTATCCCCTGCCACGAAATGGTGAGGGAGATATCGGATTGGGTTTCGCCCGCCTTTCCTTCCGTCCCTCCGTCTCAATTTCAATGGAGACGAGTTACTTCAAGAACTATGACAGTTACATGGATCAATTTCTGCCTCCTTAATAAGCTAGTCATGATCTACGTTGAGCTCGAAGCATATTTATTTACAGAGTTATGGCCCTTGAGTGAACTTTTCAACACAGTGCGAAGTGTCTGCAATGGAGATAAGCTTTCTCAGTGATTATTATGGTCAAATTATTGAAAGTTTGTACATTGGGTTATCACCTAATTTTGTGCAATTTTGTGTGGGGGGTTCAGGGGTACAAAGCCCCCCGAAGCTTCCAGCTTCTTTGTGTTTGTAAATCCATAGAATGGCATGCAGAGATACAAATAACAACAACAACAACAAACACAATCAAATTCAGATTTATACTGTACTCCTCTGAGTGGAAAGAAATAGATTTAATGCATCTGATCAGCTACAAAATGTTCTTTGACTCCCTCATAATTTATGTTATTGTAACGACTGTTCGCAGTTGAGGTAGGTTTCATAAGATCCATCTGAGACTATTTTTAAAGATAATAATGTTGGAATGTAATTTAATTTTTTCCAAAATGTTCTTGCTAATGCATGTAGTAACTTTAACTTAGTTAACTTAGTTTAGTTAAGTTAGTAACTTAGTTTTTAATGATTTAAAATAAGTCTATGTAATCATTTTGTTTTGACTGCAGGGAAATCTGAGTTATTTGAAGCTGCATTTCATCCAATGGGGAAATAGAATGGAAATGAACCTTACAGTTATTTGTTGTCACAAGGTTTTCCGTTTGCCTTTAGGCTCACTGAAATCAAATGATTTTATTATAAATGATTGAGCAGAAAGCCTAATTAAAATTGCAGTCCTTCATATATCATCACGTGTGGAAAAAGAAAGGATCTTGAGGGTTGGTATCAATTTATTTTAATACCTTGAGTAAAATATATTGATTGAAAAATTAGAGATGAGAGGCTTTAAAATACCTGAAATAGTCAAACTTAAAGATCTTATTCCAGTCTCTTTGTTTAATTTTTGTCCTGTGTCACCAACTGGTGTTGGGGATATAGGATTGGGTTCCGTCCATCCGTTCCTCTCACTTTATATTGAGACAAGCATGGATGCAAGAGCTCCGTCCACTGATGGATTTCAGTCAATTTAACGATTACCCACTGTCTTTTCCGTCTCGCGAAATAAAATATATATATGATCTGCACTTTGTTGTGCCTTATCGTATCCCACATGGTCCGCGCCGTTTAGTTTTCTCGGATGTGAGATGATCTGCTGTCTGATTGGTTGAAAATTGGAGCACGCACTCTGCTCTGGGGAGTTGCTTTGTCATACTCTTCCCGCTTTGATGCGTCTGATTGAGGAATTCTGCATGTGTACTCTGTCTGTTAAAGTGCTCGTGTACAACCGAAGGCAAGTCTTGAAATATAAAAATACAATGTTGATCCCGGGACATCGTTGTAGGGATGTTAAACTACTCTGTCAGGAAGGGGAAGACACAGGGAGACGCAACTCAACCAATAATGGTCCTCCTGCTCAGCTTTTGATTCATTTTTTTGATTTCGGACCGGAGATATGCAGCAGAGGATGTGAAACCCTTGGTTCTATACGGTGCCTGACAAAAGTCTTGTCACTTATCCAAGTTGTAGGAACAACAAATAATAACCTGACTTGTAGTTGATCAATTGGAATCAAAAATGGCTTATATGAAAGGCAAAGCCCTCTAGATTGTGCAAAATATACCAAAATAGAGTTTTGTGTCATTGATTGAGTTTTATAATTTAATTTATACAGAAAGGTCAGATTTTGCTTGGACAAAAGTCTTGTAGCATTGAAAAAAAATGTGGAAATTATACATACACTTTATTTTGAAAACACAAATATGCCACTATAATATCAGAACATAAAAGCCATGGTGCCTTGGAAAAAAAATAATTAATATTGCGTTATGACTCCCATGAGCTTGGAGGACTGCATCCATACGTCTTGGCAATGACTGAGATAACTTGATGATGAAATCATCTGAATAGCATAGAAAGCAGTCTTGCAGGACTCCCAGAGTTCATCAAGATTCTATGGTTTCATCTTCCAAGCCTCCTCCTTCATCTTACCCCTGAAATGCTCAATAATGTTCATGTCAGGTGACTGGGTTGGCCAATCCTGGAGTACCTTCACCTTCTTCGCTTTCAGGAACTGTGACATGGAGGCAGAAGAATGAGAAGGAGCAGCAGTATAAGCAGGGCAGCAAGAACTTCTTGATATTTCAGGCTGTTGATGTTGCCATCCACTCTGCAGATCTTTCTCACACCCCCATGCTGGATGTAACAACAAACCATGATTTTTCCTCCACCAAACATGATTGTTTTCTGGGAGAATCTTGGGTCCATGAGGGTTCCAACAGGTCCAACAATCTTGCTACGTAGAGGCGGACGTCCTTCTGGCTGATACAACTGGCAATAATACTATTAAATGTATTTGCGACGGCACTAAGTGCAGGCGAGTGACTACGGGATGCAGGCACCCAAAGACCTGTGCGTGCATCAGAACTGAAAATCCATAGCTGTGAAGTGGATATCAGTCAGAGAGGAATACTTGGTTTAGATTAATGTAATTTATTTACAGATGTATGAATCGCAAATTCAGCAACAGAACAGAATGTGGCGAGATAAATGACTATACGCGAATGTCACACAGGAGCCCATGTTAAAAAGTCTCCCAGAACCATTCCACTCTTCCACCTATATACCCAAAGATCAAAGGAAAACTAAGTCATCAATATAGAGGCCCAATGAGCTGGAAACAGAAACATCAATAATCACATGTGCTGCATGCTTACACATCAGCTGTACCTTGGCTGACATAAGTCATACAAACAAAGATGATCCTCCCACATGATTACACAAGACTACAAAATGGCTTAGGCAATGCTGACCATCCTGAGGTGTAGAACAGACACTTGCAGGAATAGCATAATAACAGGGTAACATGACATCATGACTAAACAAGAGTCCCTTATTGAACCCTGCATATCAGCTCTGTAAACAGTCCTGTTTCCTCACGTGGAGACTGACATGCACTTTTTGCACTTCAGTAAACACCCTACAAAAAGAAAGGGAGATGCAACTCAGGCAGTGTGGGCCCAACTGCTCAACTTTAGCAACAATTTAATTTTTGTTTAAGTTCAACCAGGGATCTGGGGCAAGGGATGTGAAACCCTTCTTTTTCTGTATAATCACATGGGTGCAAGATCTCTGTCTGTAAATGGATTTCAGTCAAAGGTGGTTCATCCAAAAACAGAAATTCCATCATTTAATGCTACTATTTTGATTAAATTCTGCATATCGTCACAGAGGTGCATTCCACTTCACCATTGTCCGCTAAAGTTGCATTCGACAACAAAACTCCATCTCGAGCCAAGTACCGCCAGCGTAATGAATAGAGAAGGAAGAAGTGTGCTCTGAAAGGCAGCGCCTCCATGTGGAATTATTTTCTCCAGTATGAACGTCAGTGTTTTGTTGCTTGGAATACTTCAGATCTTCGCTAGCTCGCTTGCTACCTTTATTTTTCCTGTTTACCACTGTTGCTGCTAATTAGTCACATATGTAATTTTTATCATTAATCATTAGCCTTTGCTGATAACACTGTATATAGTGGGATCATGCACAATGTGGCGATCAGTTTTTGAGTTTCTATCGCATTAAATGTCTTTCAATTGATTAGCGCTATTGTATTTCGCGAACAGCTCGAGGATACGTTTTGCTGTTATTTGAAATGAGCCAAAACATTAAAAGCTCTCTCAGATGCAGCGAATAATGTTTATTATCTCATAACGACGGCACATTTCCAGGTCTGCAGACAGATGTTAGATTGTAAACCAGCAGTAGGTTCTTGTATTCAGTGTGTTGCATGTGGGAGAAATGGAAACTGAATGACTTTGAGAAGGGAAAATTCATTATGGGTTAGAGCTGTGGTTCCCAAACTTGGCCCTGGAGAGAGCCAGGTCTAGGTCTGGTATCTCTTGCAATCCAGCAGGGACATCCAGGCCAACCAAATCAGGCCAGGGAGGCCAGGTAGGGTCTGATGCCTCTGCCAATCCGGCTGCTCAGGGGCAAACGCGACCATCCACCTCATCCAGACCAGTACTACACTTCACAAGTGCTTCAAGACAAATTAAAAATATCATTAAAAAAAAAAAAAAATACAATGCTTGATAACATTCTTAAGTTTACAATCCCATTTCCAGAAACGTTGGGACACTGTGCAAAATATAAATAAAAACAGAATGCAATAATTAGCAAATGATTTAAACCCTGTATTTAATTGAAAATAGCGCAAAGACAACATATCAAATGTTGAAACAGAGAAATTTTAATATTTTTTGAAAAATATTTGCTCATTTTGAATTTTATGTCAGCAACATTTTTCAAGAAAGCTGGGACAGGAGCAATGTTTACCACTGTGTTGCATCACCTTTTCTTTTAACAATACTCTGAAAGCATTTGGGAACTGATGTGACTAAATGCTATAGTTTGAACGCAAAATGTTTTACTATTCTTACTTGATACTGGCTTTCTGTTGATCAACACTTCACAGACTCCTTTGTCATTTTTTTCATCATGCGTCAAATATTTTCTGTGGGTGACAGGTCTGGCCTGCAGGCAGGCAGTTCAGCACCCAGCTTCTTTTACTACAGAGCCATGTTGTTATAATACGTGCAGTATGTTGTGTTTGGCATTGTTCTGCTGAAATAAGGAAGGCGTTCCCTGACAAAGATGTCTGGTATATGTAACTCCAAAACCTGTATATATTGTTTAGCATTAATGATTTCTTCACAAATGTGCAAGTTACCCATGCCATGTGCAATAATGCACCCCCATACTATAATGGATGCTGGCTTTTGAACAGTGCACTGATAACAAGCTGGATGGTCGCGCTCCTCTTTAGCTCGTTGGACGCGGTGTCCATAATTTCACATTTTTGATCGGTCAGACCGCAGGACAGTTTTCCACTTCGCCTGAGTCCATCTGACATGAGCTGAGGCCCTGGGAAGGCCATAGCATTTCTGAATCTTGGTTTAATATTTGTATGGCAGAGGTTTAACTTGCATTTGTCAATGCAGCGACAAATGGTGTCACTAACAATGGTTTACAGAAGTGTTCCTGAGCCAATGCAGTTATTTTCACTTCAGAATCCCATCTGTTTTTGAGGCATTGCTGCCTGAGGGCCTGAAGATCATGGCCATTCCCCCCCCACCCTCAGCAGACAGGGCAAATCCCACCCCACACCAACCCCCACTTGGCTGTTCCGCTCTTGGGCAGCAGTGAGTTAGAGCTGCAGTATGAGGATGAGTTTAACTTGGAAGCTCTGTCTCCATGTACTGTGAGTTAGAGCTGCAGTAAGAGGATGAGTTTAACTGGAAGCTCTGTCTCCATGTGCTGTGAGTTAGAGCTGCAGTAAGAGGATGAATTTAACTAGAAATTCTGTCTCCATGTGTTGTTAGAGCTGCAGTTAAGTGGTTGAGTTTAACTGGAAGCTCTGTCTCCATGTGCTGTGAGTTAGAGCTTCAGTAAGAGGATGAGTTTAACTGGAAGCTCTGTCTCCATGTGCTGTGAGTTAGAGCTGCACTAAGTGGATCAGTTTAACTGGAAGCTGTGTCTCCATGTGCTATGAGTTAGAGCTGCAGTAAGAGGATGAGTTTAACTGGAAGCTCTGTCTCCATGTACTGTGAGTTAGAGCTGCAGTAAGAGGATGAGTTTAACTGGAAGCTCTGTCTCCATGTGCCTTGAGTTAGAGCTGCAATGAGAGGATGAGTTTAACTGGAAGCTCTGTCTCCATGTGCCGTGAGTTAGAGCTGCAGTGAGAGGATGAGTTTAACTGGAAGCTCTGTCTTCATGTTGAATTTACAGGGTTCGGGTCGAGAGACCAGGGTCACCTGTACCCAGCTGTCAGTCTTTGAAGAGTGATCGGTCTATGGATGCTCCATGGAACTTTAAAGGAGAATTTGCAGGTGATCAAAGGTAAGTTAAGAGTGTCATATTGACACTATCATTTTTAATCAGTTTCCCTGACTACTTTTCCTTGTAGTCGGTTAATTTTTGTACATCTCCAATTCCAAAAACGTTAGCGCATTGCTGTCCCCCGCCATGAGATGGTGAGGGAGATTTCGGATCGAGTTTCGCCCGCCTTTCGTTCCGTCCCTCCGTCTCACTTTCAATGGAGACGAGTTACTTCAAAAACTATGGCAGTTTCATGGATCAATTTCTGCCTGCTTTATAAGCTAACAATACTCTGAGACCGTTTGGGAACTGAGGTGACCAAATGCATTAGTTTGAACGTAAAATGTTTTACTATTCTTGCTTGATACTGGCTTTCTGCTGATCAACACTTCACAGACTCCTTTGTCATTTTTTTCATCATGCGTCAAATATTTTCTGTGGGTGACAGGTCTGGCCTGCAGGCAGGCAGTTCAGCACCCAGCTTCTTTTACTATAGGGTCATGTTGTTATAATACGTGCAGTATGTTGTGTTTGGCATTGTTCTGCTGAAATAAGGAAGGCGTTCCCTGACAAAGATGTCTGGTGTATGTAACTCCAAAACCTGTATATATTGTTTAGCATTAATGATTTCTTCACAAATGTGCAAGTTACCTATGCCATGTGCAATAATGCACCCCCATACTATAATGGATGCTGGCTTTTGAACAGTGCACCGATAACAAGCTGGATTGTCCGGCTCCTCTTTAGCTCGTAGGATGCGGTGTCCATAATTTCACATTTTTGATCGGTCAGACCACCGGACAGTTTCCCACTTCGCCTGAGTCCATCTGACATGAGCTGAGGCCCTGGGAAGGCCATAGCATTTCTGAATCTTGGTTTAATATTTGTATGGCAGAGTTTTAACTTGCATTTGTTGATGCAGCGACAAATGGTGTCACTGACAATGGTTTACAGAAGTGTTCCTGAGCCAATGCAGTTATTTACACTTCAGAATCCCATCTGTTTTGAGACATTGCTGCCTGAGGGCCTGAAGATCATGGCCATTCAGTATTTGTTTTTGGTTTTGTCCCTTATGCTAAGAGATTTCTCTGAATGCTCTAAATTTTTTTGATAATATTATGTACTGTAGAGGATGTAATCCTCAAATTCTTTGCAATTTTACAGAAACGTTATTTTAAAATGTTGAACTGTTTGCCCCTGCAGTCTTTCCCTGAGAAGTGATGTCATTGCGATCTTTGTCTAAATGACTTTTTATACCAAATCGTGTTACTGATCTATTGCCATTTAACCTTATTTGCAGTTAGATGTTCCACCAGGTGTATATTTTTTTGGCATCATTCAACTTTTCCAGTCTTATGTAGCCCCTCTCCCAACGCTTTTGAAATGTGTTGCTGGCATCAAATTCAAAATAAGCAGATTTATTTCAAAAAACTATAAAATTTCTCATTTTCAACATTTTACATGTTTTCTTTGCACTATTTTCAATTAAACATAGGGTTTAAATAATTTTCAAATCATTGCATTGTTTTTATTTACATTTTACACACTGTCCCAACTTTTCTGGAAATGGGGTAGTACTTAATAGTTGGCAAATAATCAAAATAATGGAGAAAGCACAAGTCAAAAGAGTATCTAAGTCATAGCATTATCATTGAGTCATTTTTTTACACCAATAATGAAGAAAACTCTAGTCAGGAATCTCAGAGGATTATGAAAGTGCATATAGGAATTTTGGGAGAACACTGGTCAATTCAAATTATATAAAATGTAAATGTTAATAATAAGTACTACAAGAAAAACGTCTTTTTGCTGTTTATATTTATTCCTAAATGTACGATTTCATAAAGGGTGGACAGATTTAACTCTCTTTGCAATAAGATGTCAATAAAAGGAGAGATTAGCATAGAAGTACAAAACCTGTGATGTGTATGATTTCTCGAATGTAACCAGATATCAGAAGTGAAAAAGTATAAAGCTGCGATTTGCAGACTTTCATAATACACAGTTGGACTCCCAGAAAGCATTGAAAGCTTCTAAGAGCATCTAAATTTAAAAAAAAATGAAAAAATTTGAGGGGGTTCCTGTACCCCCCCCCTCCAGCGGGCAGGGCAAACCCCGTCCCACACCGACCCCCACTTGGGCGTTCCGCTCTTGGGCAGCCACTTGTCCGGTGATCCACTATAGAGGTTCAGTTAAAAAAATTTTTCTCACTTGCGCCCATGGACAAATTACCTCAAAAACTATGACAGTTACATGGGTCAAATTTTGTTTGCTTAATAAGTTGTTATTACCTTGGTTGAGTTTCAAAATGGACGTTGAAGCATATTTCTTTACGAAGCTGGGGCCCTTGATTAAGGCAGGGGATAGTGATGACCATGTTGTCTTGGTGAAAATACAAATGATAACAAAAAGGTGGGATTGCAATACGACAATGAGTTTAACTAGTAGCTCTGTATCCATGTGCTGTGAGTTAGAGCTGCAGTAAGAGGATGAGTTTAACTGGAAGCTCTGTCTCCGTGTGCTGTGAGTTAGAGCTGCAGTAAGAGGATGAGTTTAACTGGGAGCTCTGTCTCCATGTGCTGTGAGTTAGAGCTTCATTAAGAGGATGAGTTTAACTGGAAGCTCTGTCTCCATGTGCTGTGAGTTAGAGCTTCATTAAGAGGATGAGTTTAACTGGAAGCTCTGTCTCCATGTGCTGTGAGTTAGAGCTGCAGTAAGAGGATGAGTTTAACTGGAAGCTCTGTCTCCATGTGCTGTGAGTTCGAGCTGCAGTAAGAGGATGAGTTTAACTGGAAGCTCTGTCTCCGTGTGCTGTGAGTTAGAGCTGCAGTAAGAGGGCAGAGTTTAACTGGAAGCTCTGTCTCCATGTGCTGTGAGTTAGAGCTGCAGTAAGAGGATGAGTTTAACTGGAAGCTCTGTCTCCATGTGCTGTGAGTTAGAGCTGCAGTAAGAGGATGAGTTTAACTGGAAGCTCTGTCTCCATGTGCTGTGAGTTAGAGCTGCAGTAAGTGGATGAGTTCAACTGGAAGCTCTGCCTCCATGTGCTGTTAGTTAGAGCTGCAGTAAGAGGATGAGTTTAACTGGAAGCTCTGCCTCCATGTACTGTGAGTTAGAGCTGCAGTAAGAGGATGAGTTTAACTGGAAGCTCTGTCTCCATGTGCTGTGAGTTAGAGCTGCAATGAGAGGATGAGTTTAACTGGAAGCTCTGTCTCCATGTGCCGTGAGTTAGAGCTGCAGTGAGAGGATGAGTTTAACTGGAAGCTCTGTCTTCATGTTGAATTTACAGGGTTCGGGTCGAGAGACCAGGGTCACCTGTACCCAGCTGTCAGTCTTTGAAGAGTGATCGGTCTATGGATGCTCCATGGAACTTTAAAGGAGAATTTGCAGGTGATCAAAGGTAAGTTAAGAGTGTCATATTGACACTATCATTTTTAATCAGTTTCCCTGACTACTTTTCCTTGTAGTGGGTTAATTATTGTACATCTCCAATTCCAAAAACGTTAGCGCATTGCTGTCCCCGCCATGAGATGGTGAGGAGATTTCGGATCGGGTTTTAGCCCGCCTTTAGTTCCGTCCCTCCATCTCACTTTCAATGGAGACGAGTTACTTCAAAAACTATGGTAGTTTCATGGATCAATTTCTGCCTGCTTTGTAAGCTAACAATACTCTGAGAGCGTTTGGGAACTGAGGTGACCAAATGCTTTAGTTTGAACGCAAAATGTTTTACTATTCTTGCTTGATACTGGCTTTCTGCTGATCAACACTTCACAGACTCCTTTGTCATTTTTTTCATCATGCGTCAAATATTTTCTGTGGGTGACAGGTCTGGCCTGCAGGCAGGCTGTTCAGCACCCAGCTTCTTTTACTATAGGGTCATGTTGTTATAATACGTGCAGTATGTTGTGTTTGGCATTGTTCTGCTGAAATAAGGAAGGCGTTCCCTGACAAAGATGTCTGGTGTATGTAACTCCAAAACCTTTATATATTGTTTAGCATTAATGGTTTCTTCACAAATGTGCAAGTTACCCATGCCATGTGCAATAATGCACCCCCATACTATAATGGATGCTGGCTTTTGAACAATGCACTGATATCAAGCTGGATGGTCGCGCTCCTCTTTAGCTCGTAGGACGCGGTGTCCATAATTTCACATTTTTGATCGGTCAGACCGCAGGACAGTTTCCCACTTCACCTAAGTCCATCTGACATGAACTGAGGCCCCTGGAAGGGCATAGCATTTCTGAATCTTGGTTTAATATTTGCATGACAGAGGTTTAACTTGCATTTGTCAATGCAGCGACAAATGGTGTTCACTAACAATGGTTTCCAGAAGTGTTCCTGAGCCAATGCAGTTATTTTCACTTCAGAATCCCATCTGTTTTTGAGGCATTGCTGCCTGAGGGCCTGAAGATCATGGCCATCCCCCCCCCCCCTCAGCAGACAGGGCAAATCCCATGTTATGATTCTGCCTCGTGTGCTTGTTTGTGCTTGTGCGTTTTCCCCCTGTGCCTCTTGATTTGTTTTTCAGCTCCGTTCCTGCGGTCTGACCATTGATTCCCTCTTGCCCTGACTCCTGTGGTGTCGTGTGACAGCCTTCAGCCTGCCTGAGTCTTGTTGTCCAATCACATTTCCTCTTTCGGTTTCGGCTTTGGTATTTCATACATTGCTTCCACCTGCGCTTATTCTAGGTCTCGCAAAACTCTGAGTGAATGCGTTCCCTGATAGGGCCTTTACTAACCATACTGACCAGCACTTATTTAAAGGTGTGTATATATTGTCACTTAGTACTAACCTAATTAACTCATTAGCGAGTGTGAGTGTTTCTAGCTTTGGTAAATTCCTTCCTAAGCTTTCCCTAATTAACTGCGTTTAAAGCTATGCTTTCCTTTGCTTCTCGTGGTGCTTTTTTACTCGTCACATTCAGATTATCTCAATCTAAACTGTCTAGCTTGCGTGATTGTCTCGAGTCATTATCGTTAACCCGGTTCTCGTGTAATTGTTTTATTAATCTCATGTGTTTCTGTTTCCACCTGCGATTGCCTTCCGTGTCCCCGCCTCCTCCCATGTGTATTTAAGCAGGGAAGATGGAAGAGACCGTCAGACGGGACTTTGTTTGCTGTTGTTTTGCATCCTGAGTTTTCCCTAGCCTCGTGTGCCCTCGTCTTGTCTGCCCCGTTGTAAAAGTCTCCCTGTGTTCCCGTCAGTTAGTTCCAGTTTTTGTTTCCTTAGTCTAGCCACTCCTTGAGTGAGTACTTCTGTTCCCCCCTGCCTTGGGCAGTGTACCTTAGTTTCTCCTGTTGTTCAGTGCATGTGCACGGTGTTTTGTTTCTGGCCTGTGCGCCTATTTCCTCCGAGTGTCTGTGTGTTGTAATAAACACTTCTGGATCCTGCGCCTGGTGTCCATCTGACCTCATTCCTAACATCCCACCCCACACCAACCCCCACTTGGCTGTTCCACTCTTGGGCAGCAGTGAGTTAGAGCTGCAGTAAGAGGATGAGTTTAACTGGAAGCTCTGTCTCCATGTGCTGTGAGTTTGAGCTGCGGTTCTTGGATGTTTCATGAAAAACTGTTTTTCTCACAGGATCCAGCACACATTGCCGTCTAGCTCTTCAAATAAGATGAATCCAGAGACATTATATTTCCCAGAAAAGGTAAGATCTGAAATTTTTACGTATTTTAATTGAGCTTTTTCTGTTTTCATGGATCACAGTTATCTTAAGCATTATATAATACACATTAATGTACTGCTGTCTGTACTCAAGAGAATAATGAAAGAACACATGCCATTCTTAGAGCTGATTTCAGTTCATATCTCAGCACAATGAGATGCCTTTAAGAGGAACAGTAATGATTTCACCCTGACAGGCCTCCTCCAGGATTTAAATCAGCCAATAGCATGCCTTCACAAGACAGCTCATTTCATACACTGGCAACCTGCTTGCGCTCACATTCAATTTTTATTAAAAATGAAGTTATCTTAAATATACAAACTGCTTCTATCATGTCGCACATTATTTTGCTCGTCTTTGGAATTTTAAACAGGAATATTTTGCCTTGTATTTGTACATGCATTCATTGATATTAAATATTAGGCGCTTATGAGTCAAACAGTAAAGATGAAAACAGCATCATTAGTGAGTTTGATGCACCTGAGACATAAGCTGTACTCTGAATGCTTTATACATTTGGCTCCGGACCTCAGTATTATTAATAACCTGTGGAATTAACCAAAGAGAGCTGCACACAAGAGATTTCCCCACAGTTTGAAGGAACTTGAATTTTTTGGCAATTTTTACCCTCTACCTATTTTGACCTTAGGCTAAGGGTCCGTCCGTTTGTCTGTCAACACCTGGAAAAGGACTTTGTTGAAAAGGACTAAACTGTGCATACAGCACCATAATGTAGTGAACTATGGGCCTATGGAAAATGAGCGATGTCCGACAATATTTTACAGAGTTATGGCTCTTTTCTCTATGTCAGTAAACTCATTAACTGGGACATAGTTTTGCTGACTGGAACCAAACCCCCCATATGGAATCGATTATTGTGAAACTGAAGCCTATCGACACTGAGCATTGTAGGAAAATTTTTGCAGAGTTATGGCCCTTTGTCAGTGAAAGCAATAACACTGTATCACATCAAGCTGTTTCTCATGAATATGCAGTTCAGCCTAGAAGCTTTGCCTAGAGCAGCGTCATGTATCATATGTATAAATGCATCTTCCTTTCTAATATAATGTCAATGCAGGCATGAGCAGGTTTCTAATTGCTTCAGTTCAGCTGTTCTATAAAGGCTGGCTATTGGCTGAGGGAGGCCTATCAGGGGACATCATTGTAGTTCCTCTTTATGGCACCTGGAAGTGCTGCAAATCAAGATGGGCTCCTCAGAATGTCACTTTGTCCATGCTTAGTTTGTGTAAAAGCATCTGAGCTCTTCCTGCATGTAGGACACAGGTCCTGCTTTTTTGGTGAGAATATTTTAACTCCTGAGTCAAAGTCTGAGGGAATTCTTTAGAGCCACTATGGATGACTTAGTACGTGCAGCCCAGATTTACTCTGCTGGTCCCTAACATCAGTGACAGAGTAGGGCTTCAACCAGACTTCAAAACAAATGGGCCTTCAGTTCAACACATTTACTGAATGGGGTGTGCGAAGCAAATCCATCATTGTGATGAAATGCTTCCCACATGGAAAGAATCTATATGAACATATATGGGCATATAGGCCAAATTCAGGTACATGTATGTGCTTATAGAGGGCATATAGGTATCCTATATCGCTTCTTTATATCCACATATAGGCCCTATATGTACATACAAGGAATATGTCTCCTATATAGCTCATATACCCAGTGGCAGGTTCTGTTTGTCATACCTATTATATAGCTCATATCTCACTTTTGCAACTGTCATACATGATGCCTCGCTCATATTTTTATTCTCAAGGTAATATCTGCATATTAGTCCAAAGTCCCTTACAGAAATAACAAGAATTTCACGCAATAACTTATTAATCACATGTGAACAAGTGAAATTGGCATCACATTTGATCCTAAATACATGTTGACAGGTGACAACGGCATGTTATGTGTAAACCAGTCATTATTAACTATGACAAGTGAGAGGAGACAAAAAGCTATGATATCAACACAAATATCTAAGGGCCGTGATATACTTGCTGCTTGATCGAACATACGCGTCGGGTCGCGTCTGTGCCAGTGTGCGCATATACTTGTTGCAGCACTACACAGCCAAAACGGACAATACCGGCGGTCTCCACTTGGGGCAGACAACAAAAATATGAAATTTGTCCTCAAAACTGTCCATCATCGCAGAGCCATGTAGAGAAAGAGTCGCGTCAACGGAAGTCCAAAATTCTTGATCATCACGTGGTTCACGGAGACTGCGAATAGTTCCAGGAAGTTGCTGGAGGGCAATTTAAATGCATATGTCAAATCGGCTAGAGAGACATACCTGCGATTCTCGGTAATTACTAGTCAATAAATAGCGTTATTTCCGCCTTGTTGACATATTTTAGGCTTGAGTGAACGTTTGCCGTCTCACTTAAGTGACCCCAACGTTAAACAACCGCGAAAAAGTTACATTTAACGGCAGAATGTTGAACACTTGCACTCAATATACGCAGTATTCAAGCGGTTTTAGTGCCTTTTTAGTTTTAGTCATTTTAAAGAGCGTGTTCCTGTTGTCGATTGCTTTGAATTCTTGGTTTGTTTCTGCTTTTGACTACAATGCTGGTTTTATCCCATCCTAAAGTTTATATACAGAGGGAGGGGAAGGAACGTTTCAAAATTCTGTTCAATTTTCTACCATTTCTTTATTTGTTTGGGGTTTTAATAATCCCATTAAAATGGAGGATCTAAGTTATCAATTCAATAATGACTTATGTCAACCTCATGACTTTCAGAAAGGACAGAGGACTGACAGGTGACTATCAATGAGTATTAACTGACGGCACAGTTAGTTCCTGCATTATTAAAAGCAGCATAATGTTCAGTGTGGCATTTTAGAAAATCCACTGGAAATAATTACAATTTATCTGTTCATAATTTTTATGTACATCTGCATTTATGTATTGGTGTTTAGTGATAAGTTCAAAACAACTTTTTCATTGACTTTTTGCATGCAGAAGGTATAAATTTATCTAGGCTTGCTTGTACAGTAATATTTTTAGGAAGGGCTCATTAAACACTATACATCCAGACAGAACAAGACACATTAAACCGCAAATTTATCTCGTTATACACATACATTTTATGTATATCTTTTTATTTTGCTCTTACGTACTGCAATTACTTCATGAAAAAGAAATCTTGAATAAACTCAGAAACATGAATAGCATGTGAAGCAGTTTGTCTGAGCCCTCTCCTCCATGTTGTTCTTGTATATAATCTCGACCGTGGTTTGCTGTGCTGCGTGGGGATACTCCAATAGCTGGGAGGTTGAGTAGAAATTAACAGTTTCTCCAGTGACGTGAAGAGAAAAAAAATTGTTGGCTCAATTCAGCAGGAGAAATCAATCAAACATTAAAAATTACAACAATAAAAATGTGAGGTGATCATATTCAATTTATATTGGTAGATTATTGTCCAGTTTATTAAACAAAAGGAACAGGGAAAGGCTTGCACAGCTTAGGGAGTTAAGACTCTGGGTGTTGGGTGAGTGTTGTCTGTCTCATTGCAGGGAGACTTTTATTGAATCGCCTGCAGCTCTTCAGCTGAAAGAGAGGGGAGGGGGAGAGAAAAAGACAGGAGAAAGGGTTAGACACACCTAGGCTTGGATGGGAAATTGTGCTGAGAGATCAGGTGCGGTCTTTGTTTCCCTACTTAGGTTATGGAACTCAAGTAGTTGTGATCAACAGCTTTTACTGCTGATGTTTAAGAAAGTATGGCAAGTGGCATCAGTTACAGATGTGACAGGAATTAGCATAAAGTTGGATCATGTTCTTTACAGTCTTTCAGACAAGAAATGCGGTACAGCTCAATAATTTTAGTATTCAGTATGATTCCCCACTTAGGCCAAACATTTTGGAAAATTAAGCATAGAGGGCTATTTGTCCAATACGTTGTTTTCAATCCTCTATTTGATCCTCCAGCCTCCTTTTCCCTTAATCATCAATCCAAAATTAGCTGAGCAGCAACATAATATTGACAGCTAATGGTCAACAGAATCACATGTCCTAAAACACTCAAACAAGAGATCACGTCTTAGCTTAGTGAATAGAAGTTAAAAAAGAAAAAAAAAACTCCCACAATCAATATTCATAGCGATGTATCACAACAAACGACAGCTTTCTTCTTTATTATTCTGTAGCGTTAACTTTATTATACCAGCTAACGTTAGCTACCTTGTTCTCAAGGTCACTCCCCCCACCCCACTCCGCAAAAAAAAAAAAAAAAAAAAAAATCACATTTAAGAAGCATTTTTTCCCCCTCTAATTTTGCGTCTTTGGATGAAATGGCACTGAGAGGACGGAGTTTACAAGTATGCTGCTGCTCATAGTTAGCGGTAGTAACTGTTACTTACTGTACCTAGCTAGTATCCTAGCCTAATTTGTTGTCTGTAAGCGTTAAATATCTCTAGAATCGTGCAGGGGATAATCCAGTAAAACGCTTTAGTGTACGTGTTATTTAATTCAGATGTGCTGACAATATACAGTCTAATTCTTTAAACGTCTTACCTCTTGAAAGATCATCACGAACGGTCCATTCCGCTTCAGCTCAGCTGCTGGACTAGTCTTGTCGCTAACTTCCGGGAACTACTGAGAGACCCCATGACCCGCCATTGCTGTAAAAAAGTGGTCCATTGGAGTGAACAAAGTTGATGCGACTCTCTCTCTACATGGCTCTGCATCATCGGACTCCGTCTCTCTGTTCCAGTCTGGTCACAGTGTTTATTCGCCTGGCGCCTCTAGCGGTCATGTCAATATTAACTTCAGCGCGCAGCGTCCCAGCGGTACCTCGCGTCGAGATGTGCGACCGGCGCGTCCGGCGCCTCAAACCGGCGCAGGTAACGCGTGGCAGCCATGATGCGCTCGCGTTCGCGTTGTTTGCAGCAAGTATATCACGGCCCTATTACTATTTGTTGCATTTTTTCCCTAAAACATTAACAATAACAAGGTCATTAATTCTTTCTTGACCATGCTTATTTCCATTCTATGAAGATTGAGTTGTGTATTGTGGAAGAGAAGGAAATGTATAAAAACAAAATGGTTTGATTATGTTTATTTCATCAATTAAGCATTTTTTCAAGTTTAAGTCACTGCCAGATTCACCACATTTGATAAAATTGGATTCACATCATTACAGCTCATACACATCCACTGAAAGGTTATACACTACACTGTTACATCCACCAAATGCAATGTTTTCAATCTTGTCTGTAATGCAGTTTCCAGGTGAATATGGCTCAGAGGTCCTTAGTCTAAATGTAGCAAAATAAAACAAAAATAACAAAATAAAAGTACACAGAAGAACATACATTCAAGTAAACAAGCCTTTCAAAAGTCATTTTCATCCCCACATCTATTTGAGCATTTCACTGTGGTTAATGAATTTGAAGACAAAGTCTACATTTCTGTTCACAGTTTTAATGAACAGACACTTGTCTTTTATCTGAGATGCTTGTATAGCAACTAAAGGTCCCAGACTTTTTCCTACAGGGATGAAATAACAAGGATTCATAAATTCCCACACGGAAAGAACCTATATAAACATATAGGTTTTAATCCCCGCCTCGTATCAACCAGCAGTGGTCGAAAGCTCTTTTCAGAAGTGGCGCACAATTGGCCAATGCGCTACAGGGATGCAAATTGCAAAGGGCCTGCTGGGAAAGGTTATGTAGATTAGAGTTCCCCTAGGCGCGTCCTGTTGGCCAGACGGTCGCTCATATAGAAGATTCTGAATGTTTTTTCATTCAAGTATTCTTGCCTTCGCTCTTAACTTTTGCTTAGTCAATGCATGAAAAATAATTGCTCTTGCCCCTGGGCACTGGAGTTCCTTTAGTGTATGTCCCATCTGCGGATGGAAATGCCAAATAAGAAAAAGCCTACAGATTTTATCATAGGTTTTGCATATATGTGATTTAAGTGAAATTGGCCATTTTCATGCATTATAGGTACATATATGTACCAATAATATATGAATACGGCCAATTTTATGTATGTTGCATATCTGCGAAACCTATATGTGGCCCTATATTAAAACCTATATGTTTATATAGGTTCTTTCCATGTGGGTTGATTTATGATAAGCAGTATCATCACAAAAGCTGCTCTTCAAACATGGGCATTTCGCACTGCTGCGTGTTTGGTGTCTGGAAGAATCTGTCCCTGTAATAAACACATGAAGCATAATGCAGTCATCATGGTGAATTTACTTTAGTTTTTATTTAAAACCTTCATGTGTTTACTGGAATCAGCTTATAAGTCTGTCTGTCTGTCCATGCAAGCACACAAATTTGTCCAGAGCTTTTCTGTAAACTCACATGGTGCATTTCTTGGCATGCATCATTATCACCATTAGAGCCTGCGCACCTGTGATTTTGAAAGTGGTCCAACGTATTTTCAGGGACATTTTGTCATTTTTTGACTTTGAAAATTTAGTGTTCAGGGGTAATTGTATTCATTTTTATTTATGGACCATATGGTGGATTGTTTTCAAACCTGGCATCTGCATTATTTTCAATATGAGGACTGGTGCTCATGTCCATGGAGATTTTGTCATTTTACGAAAAAGACATTCAGTATTGGGGGATCATTTGAGTGGACAGTATATAGTAATAGCTACTTTAGTCGAATGGCACACTAAATCTGGGGGGTCATTTCTTCGTCCTTTCTGAGACGCACATATCTAGACTGATTTATTAATATGTATTTAATTTATTTATTTTACACACACTTTTTCATGTGTTTATTTCACACTGATGGAGCACTCCTTTTATTTGTTTATTTCAGTCTCTCCTGCGCACTCTGATGAAGCTGAAGAAGAATGAAAAGTTGAAGCTGTTTCAAACCCGTCTGAGTCAGGATTACCCAGAGTGCATTCAGAGTCTTTCACAAGTCAAGAGCCATCATGATTACCCAGAATGCAGTGAGAGAGGGCAGGAGGATCCTGAGGTCCTGCACATAGTTGAGAAGATGCTGGAGGCCTGTGGCAGTGAGACGTCTCTGAAGATCACTCTCCACATCCTGAGGAACATGGAGCAGAAAGACTCACTGGAGAGAGATGAGCAGCACAGTAAGAGAATTCATATGACAAATTACTGTTTCTGAAACACAACAGTTAACATCAAGCTCAGTTAAGACTAAACAGAACTAAAGCTACAGCCTGAATGTTCAGTCAGTCTTACCGAGGTGCGTCCTCATGCGTTGTTTCTAATGGCGACTGTGGGCTGTCCTTGGAGAAGCAATAATGAAGCTGTAGATGGGTTTTGGTGAAAGTATGAATGAGCTGGAATTTCCTCCAGTGCAGTGCTGTGGAAAACTATTTTCCCCTCTTCTTTATTTGCATATTCATCACAGTGATGTGTCTCAGATTATCAAACTGTTTTTAATGTTAGACAAATATAACCCATGTCAACCCAAAATGCAGCTTGTAAATGTTATTGTTATGATCTGTGATTTTCTGCCTGTTCTAGTTTATGTTCATTTCCACTTGGTTTGTTTGGTTTGTGCTTTCAGTATCATCTACCAGTTTATGCACATTGTTTTTCCCCTGTGATGTCTTGTGTTTCTATGTTCTTTGTCAGTGCACACCCCTGTCTGCGAGCTGTCACATTTCGGGTGATTTCGGAAGTTTCCGGTGTTTCACAAGTTCCTTCATGCCTTGTTTACTTCCTTCAACACTGATTACTAATTAAGTACAAATCACACTAACACTGTATGTTTTGTCTAGTTTATCTACTAACCCAGTATATTAATCCTGTAAATAACTAACATACTAACTTACACTATGTGGGTAAAATTATTACTTATCTAACTAATAACATTACTAATTGAATCTCTTGCTTTCCACAACAATCTCTAACTCAGCCCTCTCTTCCCTATCCTGGTCCTTGCCTGAGTTTCTGCAGAAACCTTGCAACTATCTCCTCTGCTAATCTGTTTCTTCCATCGCTCCCCACTTAGGTACTCCTTGAATGGAGCCGTTGTTGTTTAAGGACTTTGTGTGAAAACTAGTCTTTGTCATTGTTTCCCATTTTGTATTGTTTAATTACCTCTTGCGTTTGCCCCTCCTCAGTTAGTGTTTAGATTATTCCTCACACGTGTTGCCCCGCCTCGCTTGTTACCTCCCTTGTTTATATATAGTCCCTCACTTCTGCTTAGCTCTGTCAGACTGTTGATCAACTTTTCTCTGCGCTGAGCCCCGTGTACGCCAGTGATCTGTTTGTGATTCTGTAGTATCCTTTTGCCCAATTCCGTTTTCTGTCTGTGCCTGCCTGGATTTGTTTGCTCTCTGATTAGGACCCATTTTCTGCCGGACCACGATTTCTCTGTATTACTGCATGGTTTTTGAATTCAGATTTCGGACACTCTACTCTCCTACTGCCTAACGCTTTGGTACCGTCACCTGTGCTTTTCGGTTTTGAACCCCTGCCTGTCTTTGGATTCTGTTTTTTGGATTGCCCTTTTGAACCGTCACTCTGCTTACCTGTCTTTGGACTCAGACTGAATAAAGACCACGATTTTTGCATTTTGGACTACTTGCAATTGGTTCCTTTCACCAGACATAACGGTTATTAACTGAAGGAAAAAAATCTATCCAACCCTACCTGGCACTACATGAAAAAGCAGTTGCCTGCTGAGTTAATAAATTGACAAATTAAACAAATGGAATTGATAATTGGGTTCAATTTCGCTGGACACACCCAGGAATGATTACAGCCAGCCATGTTGAATCTAAACATCACTTCAATATAACATGTCTAGCAATGTGAATTTGGCAAAAAGCTGTGCATGATTCCATGATCTAAAGATATTCAAGAACAGGGGAAAATGAAGTTGTTGATAATTTTCAGTCTGGAAAAAGTCTACTTGTCAGGCTCTGGAACTCCAGCAAACCGCAGTGAGAGCCATTATCTATGAATGGAGAGACTTGGAACAGTGGTGACGCTGGTGGCCCTTCGCAGGAGTGGGGGGTTTAACCACGATTCCTCCTAGAGTGCATTGACGACTCATCCAGGAGGTCAGGAAAAAAAAAAAAAAAAAAAACCACAGACAAACATCTCGAGAAGTGCAGGTCTCACTTGCTTCACCTAAGGTCAGTGTTCATGATTTCACAATAAGAAAATGACTTGGTAAAAATGGCACCCATGGGAGAGCTGCAAGGCAATAACAACTGTTGACAAAGTAAAAAAGAACACAAAGGCTTGTTTTACATTCGCCAAAAAACATCTTGAGTTTTCAAATAATATTTTGTGGACTGATGACTCAGAAGTGGAATTTTTGATGGATATGGATGCAGCTACAGTTCTAACACATCAATCCACAATAAGAACATCAGCACAACAGTCAAACATGATGGTGGTAGTGTGATGGTCTGGGGCGGCTTTGCTGCTTCAAGATGTGGGCAATGTGTCAAAATTGATGGAACCATGAATTCGGCTTACTACCAGAAAATCCTGAGGAAGAAGGTCCTGCAATCAGTGCGTGACCTTAAGCTCAGGTGAAGTTGGGTTTTGCAGCAGGATAATGATCTGAATCACGCAAGCAAGTCCACTTCTGAATGGCTCTAAAAGAATAAAAGGAAGGTTTTTGTGTCTCTTAGTCAAAGTCCTGACTTGAATCTGATTGAGATGCTGCGGCATGATCTTAAACAGGAAGTTCATGATCGAAAACCCTCCAAGCTGGCCAAATTAAAACAATTCTGCAAAGACAGTGGGCCAGAATTCCTCCACAGCAATGTAAAAGGCTCATTGCCAGTTATCCCACACATTTGATTGCAGTTGTCACTGCAAGGGCAGCAAAACCAGTTAGTGGGCCAATTATTGTTTCACATGGATGATACAGGTTTTGAATGACTGCTTCAATGAATGAAATAATCATATAAAAGCTGCATTTTGTGTTAACTCAAGTTGTCTTTATCGTATTCTAAAATTAGTTGGATAATCTGAAACATTTCAATATGAGAAATAGGCAAGAACAGGAAAAATTGGGAAGATGGCAAATACTTTTCACAGCATTGTATGTGGTGCGAGTCTGGGCTTCTCCTGTATGCAGTGCGAGGTCGGCGTTCTCTAAAGGCATCTTTTACGCTGGCAGTAAGAGTCATCTCGGGAGGAGTTGTTTGTAAAAGTTCATTGGTAATGTTCCTCAGCTGTAGCAGTGGTCAGCTAGCACAGGATTGAACATACAGTGGTCTCTTTATGCCAAAAATAGGCTAAGACTTTGTTGCTGAAGGTTTACAGAGTCTTGCCAGTCCTTGGTGTTACCTGGGCCTCTGTGGGAGCTCTGTTGGAGAGGTCATAGGTCATGAGAATTGGGCTCCGACTGATTCGGCTCAGAGCCAGATATTCTGTCAAATCTGATACTGTCGTCTGTAACAGAGGGACACAGAGCCTCAGGAACAGTGTCTGATAAAGGACGATGGTGAAATATCACTTGTAAAGAGGTTGTGCAGTTGGTGGATATTCCAGTGTCATTTGTGTCAGTGAGGTTCATTTCATCCTGAAACATGGATAGAAACATGTTGCAGGAATCAGTGTCCATAAAACTCAGCATTTGGGGGTGATGCGACATTAATTATCAGTTGGAAAACAGACTTTACAGTTATGAAAAAATGTGAAGATTGATTGTCTGCTTTGAGTTTTGTAAAATTACTTCATGTCTAAAATTAGTTCTGAAGTGATCGTAAAAACTTTTCTTTGGTTTGTCCTAATTGTACAATTATACTGACCAACATTAAAAATGCACCACCTTAATTTCATGGCCAGAAAACGAGAGTTACGAATGTAACTACAGCTCTATGAATTCGGGATGACCGCCAAAGGCAGTGCTTAACACTGGATATTATCCGTCTCGCGCATGCGCAGGTGGAGTATGTATTATCAACAAAGTCACCTGTGACATGGGATGGCATAGGGCAGCCCCGGCTATATCTACCTACGTCACCATCCAAGATGTCCCTACAGAATCTTCTCGCCAAGATATCGAGTGACAGAGAACTCTGGCGGTCATCCAGAATTCATAGAACCGTAGTTACATTCGTAACTCTTGTTCTATTTCATTCCTTCTGACCGCCAGAGGCAGTGCTTAACACTGGATGACTAATCCCAACATAGTCATGAGGAATCCGGTACCCACCTTACTGGGAACGGCTTGTGGGTGCCTGTAGGACGGCTGTCGCTAACATTTGAGAAGCAGCGACACTGACCCTGTAGAAACGGGCAAAGGTGCATGGTGAGGCCCAAGTGGCCGCAGCACAAATCTCACTCCGGGGCACCCCTCTTAGCGCTGCCCAGGAAGCAGAGACACTCCTAGTGGAGTGGCCCCTGATATTAAGAGGCAAAGGCAGTCCCTTTGACCTGTATGCCTCCTCAATTACTTCAACAATCCATTTGGACAGTCTCTGTTTTGTCAGGGCATGGCCTTTCTTATGGCTGTCATAGCAAATGAATAGGCAATCAGTGCGGCGAAGTCCAGTGGTTGCCTCCACATAATGCCTCAAGGCTCTTACTGGGCAGAGTAGCTCCGCTGACTTAGCCACCTCATCCCCTACGCTCGAGGGGTCATATGCAGTCAGCTCGATGACCTGATTAAAATGGGCTAGCGCTTGTCTCTTTGGAAAAATGGACAGGTTGGGCGAAACAGCCACTCCCGTGCCATCTGGGTTCCAGCAGATACACGCTTCACTCACCAACAAGGCATGAAGCTCACTTATGCGCCTCGCTGATGCCATTGCTAGCAGAAAGGCAACTTTTGCTGAAAGCCATTTTAGCCCTGACTCCCCCAGACGTTCGAAGGGGGGGAGACAAAGGGCTTCAAGCACCAGAGGTAGATCCCATGATGGAACCTTGGGAACCTGCGGCGGGTTCTGCCGCTGGGCCCCTTTCAGAAAACGAGTCACCAGAGGATGAGAACCCACAGTCTGGTTATCAACTCTAACATGTCTGGCTGAAATTGCAGCCACATACACTGTCAAGGTAGAAGGAGCAAGCTTTTTTTTAGCAGAGACTGCAAAAATGCAGTATTTCTGGCAAAGAGGTGTTCTCGGCTACCACTCCGTGAGCCGTGCACCACTCTGCAAATATCTTCCACCAGTTCGCATAGAGTGCCCTTGTGGAAGGAGCTCTTGCATTCATGATGGTTGCGACGACCTCTTGGTCACATGCCATTAAGAGTGGGTCAGGTCCCTCAGGGGCCATACCCATAGTAGTCGGTGTTCCGGATTCGAATGCCAGATTTGGCCCCCCAGCTGCGAGTGCGAGTCCCGCCTCCTGGGCAGGCACCACGGATTGCTGTTCATAAGCCTGTACATCACCGGACACCAGGGTCTCCCTGGCCACTTTGGGGGCAACCAACAGAAGTCTGTGGTTGCTTTGCTGATCTCTGTGCAGAGTTGCCGGTATCAAAGGAAACGGTGGGAAGGCATAAAGGAGGCGATCTGGCCATGGATGTGACAGGGCGTCTTGCCCCAATGGACTTGTCTCCATCAGAGAGGACCAAAGGGGGCAATGTGTTGTGGACTCCGAAGCAAACAGGTCCGCCTCTGCTATACCATATCTGCGCCATATTGCCGCTACTACTTCTGGGTGAAGTCTCCACTCCCCTGAAGGAGGTTTTTGGCAGGAGAGAAAATCTGCTACCACATTCTGTGGCCCTGGCAGATACACAGCCCTGAGGCTGAGAAAGTGGGGTAAAGCCCACACAAGAAGACGTCGAGCTGTTCGCAACGACTGGGTCAACCTGGTGCCGCCTTAATGGTTGATATGGTAGACTGCTGACTTGCTGTTCGACCGTACCAGGACATGCCTGCCGCTGAGATATGGCAGGAATCTTTGAAGCGCAAAATGTATAGCACGGAGCTCGAGCACATCTATGTGTTCCGTTACATCCTGTGCAATCCAGAGCCCCCTCACAGCTCTGCGCCTCCACACCGCTCCCCATCCAGACGGTGAAGCATTGGTCACCACTACCTCGCGGCGTGAGGGGATTAAACCCATGGAGACGCCTTTGGTCAAGAATGTCCGTCCCCTCCATGGCCATAAGGCAAGGAGACACTGGCTGGACTCTCTGACTTTCTTGGATCTTTGAGAAATCGGATCTAGGGGGAGACCATTGATCCAAACTTGAAATGGTCGCAATCGCAGGAGGCCTAGTGGCACCACTGATGTCATGGACGTGAGCATCCCCATCAGTCAGAGAAATAGGCTGTACCTCAAAAGCCTGCCCCTCTGGAAACAGAGGAGCAGCTGTAGTATGGCCTCTATTCGCCGTTGACTCCGGAAAGCAGGCATGCGGTGGGAGTCTTGGGTTATCCCAATGAAAACCACCTTTTGGCAGGGAATGAGGCAGCTCTTTGCCCAGTTTACAGTGAGATCCAACTGTGCCACATGGCTTAGAAGGGCTGTAGTGTCCCGCTCGGCCTGTTCTTTGCTCGGAGCACAAATCAGCCAATCATCCAAATAAGGGAGAATTTGCATTCCCCTGGCTTGCATTGGGGCGAGGGCCACCCGCATGCACCTCGTGAAGACCCGTGGGGCTAGGGAAAGGCCGAATGGAAGTACCTTGAACTGATAGGCCTGCCCTTCGAATGCAAAGCGCAGGTACTGTCTGTGATGCAGCGATATCTGGATGTGGAAATATGCATCCTTGAAGTCGACTGTTGTGAACCAAGTCTGCGGTGTTACAGCTTGGAGTACATCTGCAGTAGTTAGCATGTGAAAGAGCAAAGCTTTCAGAAATTTGTTCAGCCCTCGTAAGTCCAGTATGGGGCAAAAACCACCCTCTTTTTTGGGAATCAGAAAGTAAACTGAATAGAACCCGCCTCGCTGTGTCTGTGGGTCTATGCCTTCGATGGCACCCTTCTCCAGAAGTGTAGATATCTCCTGGTTGAGTGCCTGGAGCTTTGAGGGATTGCGGACTGTTGGCAGCCTGATCCCGCTGAAAACTGGTGGCCGGCGTCGGAATTGAAGATTGTACCCCTGGGAAAGTGTGGCCATCACCCAAGGGTCTATAGCACAGCTTTCCCAGCAGCTGAGGTGCTGTTGAGAGAAGCGTCTGACAGCCGGCCCCAAACCCTCAGAGCCTGCCCCCCTGGCCTTTCAGGCCCTTGGGAGGGGGCGATTCCTTGATCCCTGGCCCTTCTGAACCTGAGATATGGGCCGCATGGAAGCCCGGCGGCGGTAGTCAGACCGCTCAAAGGGTTGCGAGCCTCTTGGGTTGCCACCAGGGCGAGCTGGTAGCTGGGGATGGTTGATGCCCTTACTTTGTGTGGGCCGCTGCCTTGGGAGTGATGTAGGTGTGCGAAGGCTAGCGGAACTGTTGCCGAGCCTGGTTTGCCTTGATCCCTCGCTCTAAGGCTTGCTGTGCTGCTGACCCAAAAAGTTCCCCCGGAACCACAGGGAGAGAACGGAGGGTCCTTCAGCACGACTCCGAAAGCGGAGACTGGGCCAGCCATACCTGGTGGCAAGTCAGAGTAAGTGTTGACATCAGCCGCCCAAGCTCTCTGGTCATGAAGGCAAACGTCTGCAGAGATACGTCACTGAGACTCTGGACAGACATGTCCACACTGGAGGACTGCAAGGACTGGGACAGAGCCAGCATCAGGTGAGATAAAGAGTTGCCAACATGACCAGTGCATGCTGTTGTATCATAGCATTTCGTAAGAAATTTGTCAGTAATGCGACACTAAGGCCTGGGGCAGCGAGCCTCAGGCTTTAAAACTTCCTCAGGTGGTACAATGAGGGAGGCAGTAGATGGCTCTACAGCCGGCATTCAGTCTAATCCATAGTTGGCAGCATTCTGCATGGAAGCTAAAGCCCTGCTGTCACTGGTTTGATGAGAAAAAGCTCTGGGATCTGACCAGCATCTGTGCAGTTCCTCAATATATGGCTGGGAGGGTGGCACAGAAAACGTAGGTTGAGGCAGAACCCGCCGAAAGAATGCACTAGTCCACATGCTCACTGCCGGCGCCTCATCCAAGCCAAGGCATGCCGACGCCCTGCAGACCACCGGCTTAGCCGAGGTCTCAGAACTTACTCCAGACCCACTTCCTGTGTGCTGGGAACTAGTGTCAGAACCATGGGTGGAGCCTGCTACCTCCCTCTGTTCAGATCTGTCCTCATGAAATTGGCTACAAGAAGCCCTTGTAGACAGAGCATACTCCTCCCATTCTGGCACGGCAGGGGCCACAACCTGCGAGCTGTCGCCCTTAGTTGGCGTAACAATGTCTGTCTGGATATTAAAAAGCAACTCCTTGATCTCAGCAAAGTCTGAGGTCAATGTGTCGACTTTAGCCGCCAAACGGTCGATCTTCTTTGCCCTCTTCCTAGGCGGGGCAGCCCTAGGAGGAGAGCAAGCTCTCCTTTCTGACACAACACCCGATGGGGGTAATCCCTCCGCAAGCGGGGGTCCTTCTACCTCCTCGAGTCGGGATACCCTTAGTGCGAGAGGCATAAAACTGCAATTCATGCACTGATTATCGGTGAGCGCCTCCCTCAGATGAGCAACACCGAAGCATGCAGGGCACTCTTCATATCCATCTGCTGCTAGCAGCGGAGCCATGCAGGATCGGCAATTATGTGAACTTAGCATAATATAGCCAGAAGCTAACTTGCAACTTAACTCAGTGGAGTGGTTGCGAATTCTCAATTAGTACGGAACTGCCATGAACCGAGCTGGCTAGCACAATCGCGACGTCAATCTTTCCAACTGCTGCAAGCGCAAACACTTAGCTTCAGCGACAAATTTCTGGAGGCACCCCACAAACAGGTTAGTCTCCAAAGCAGCTCTTACTGTGTAAGCAGCTTCAAGCTTGCTTAACTAATTTTACCGACTGCTGCAAGCGCAACCACTTAGCTTCAGCGGCGTAATTTCATAGAATACCCAGAAACTGGTTCTTCTCAAAATAGGCATTGCCTACCGCATCAGTGGGTTCATACTGTAGCTTGCGCCGTTTATCTCACCGACTGCTGTAAGTGAAAACACTCAGCTCCAGCGGTGTAGACGTTAAAGGAAACCCGCAACTAGACCCTTTGTTAAAGAAGTATCACCGGCCGCGTAGGCAGCTTCACAGCAAGCTCCGTTTATTTCACCAACTGCTGCAAGCGAAAACGCTTAGCTTTCAGTGGTGTAGACTTTAAAGGAAACCCACAACCAGACCCTTTGTTAAAGAAGTATCACTGGCCGTGTAGGCAGCTTCACAGCAAGCTCCGTTTATTTCACCAACTGTTGCAAGCAAAAACACTTAGCTTTCAGCGGTGTAGACTTTAAAGGAAACCCGCAACCAGGCCCTTTGTTAAAGAAGTATCACTGGCCTTGTAGGCAGCTTCACAGCAAACTCCGTTTATTTCACCAACTGTTGCAAGCGTAAACACTTAGCTTTCAGCGGTATAGACGTTCAAGGAAAGCCGTAACCAGGTCTTTTCTCAAGAAGTATCACTTACCCAATAAGCAGCTTCGCAGCTAGCTCAGTTTATCTCACAGACTGTTGCAAGCGAAAACACTTAACTTAAGCGGCACTTGTTTCTCTTATGAGTAATTTAACTAGCTCAAAACTAGCGCACAGCTTCACCGGTGGAAACGCCAGCTATCAGCTATATTTATATGAATGAACGTTCAGCCGTAGATGACAATCGCAGCCCTTGGAGGACGTAATCCGTTGCTCCAACCATTCGGTTACAGGGCTACCAGCGAAAGCCACCGGCTATCAGCTTTTTGCTCAAGCAATCAATAGTATTTGGACCTGCATTCCCGTGTTACCTGCGAGAAGATAAAAGGGACATCTTGGAGGGTGACGTAGGTAGATTTAGCCGGGGCTGCCCTACGTCATCCCATGTCACAGGTAACTTTGTTGATACTACATACTCGACCTGCGCATGCGCGAGACGGATAATATCCAGGGTGAAGCACTGCCTCTGGCGTTTCAGAAAGAATGAAATAGAACAAATTATGCAATAGAAAATAGAACAAATTATTTCACCTCCGCCAAGGACGTGTATGTTTTTGCCGGAGTTGGTTGATTTGTTTGTCTGTCTGTCTGTTAGCAACTTTACGCAAAAAGTTATGAACAGATTTTGATGAAATTTTCCGACGTCAGAAATGACACAAGGACCAATTGATTTGATTTTGGGAGTGATCCGGGTTAGGGGTTAGGGTAAGGGTTAGGGCCCTGAGCGGAGGTGCTGTGTTCTCTGAGTGCTCTTGTTGTGTGTGTAATTGTTATCAAAGTGTATTAGGCCTCCTGACAAGAAGGCAAAATTTGAAATCAGGTCTTTGGCACGTTTTAATACCATTTCAGGCCGAAAAGGCTAAAATCAAGATTTTTGTCACCAGGACAAAATGCAGTGACGTCTTTCTGGTCTGTTCATGAAATCTGGTCTCTCAAAAGGAGGCAAGGCAAAAGCCATCCTCAGTCAATTGATAAACCTCACCATTAGATGGCTTATGAGGTGAGAACTTGATGAAAATGAGTAGAAACACACCCTTAGAAAGTTGCTAGCACGCATGCGTGTCTGTGCTCTTGCTACGTGGCAGCATTGTCGTTATTCCATCACTGGGAAGGTTGACCTAAGTTTGGGGGTATCTGTCTAGTGCCTAACTGTCCACAGTTACCAGCCACGGTGTAAATTGAAGAATGGAGATCATTCCAATTGAGTCCATCTGGGTAACACATGTGCATGTGTGCATGGTCACAGCCAGTCAGTGACTCGAACGGCTCACCAAGGTGATGTCAAAGGGGTTGAGTGTCTGAATCCACAGTCACAAATCGCCTAACAGCTCCTTAAATGGCATGTTAAACCCCCATTTGAGCCCATTTTCACCAAAGACTCAGCTGTAGTACTGTTCAAAAGCAAGGGTTACTCCAAACTAGAGGCAAGATATCTAAACCTACATCATTTGCTCTGTGTCCAGTTTGATCATTCGAAACATCAATGTGATTTTGTTGTCCTCACTGCTGAGGATGTTGACAGTGATTTAGGGTGAAAATGGGCTCAAATGGGGTTGTTACATCCCACCTCTGCAGCTTTCAGGTGACATCTGAATGTAGATTAGGACTCTTGGTTCTCTTTAACATCACCTTGGTGAGCTGTGTGAGTTACTGGGCGCTTGTGATCATACACTCGTGTTACCCGGATGGGCTCATGTAGACTGACCTTGATTCTCTGATTTACCTCATAGCTTATAAACTGTGGACAATCAGACACAGCACTGATGTCCCCAAAACTTTTGGGGAATGTTCCCAGTGATGGAATAATGACAATGCTGTTACCTAGCGACAGCAGGGACGCGCACACAGGAACGCAACTTTCTAAGGGTCTGTTCCTACTCTTTCTCATCAAATTCACTCCTCCTTAGCCATCTAATGATAATGTTTAATGACTGACTCAGAGTAGTTTTTGACTCGCCACATTTTGAAAGACCAGATCGTGTGAGGAGAACCAAAATGATGTCATTTGATTTTGCCCTGGTGACAAAAATCTTGATTTTAGTCTTTTCGGCCTGTAATGGCATAAACGCCCGTCAAAGACCTAATTTTGCGACAGGACCTCTTGTCAGGAGGCATCAGACACTTTTGTTATACATCATGAACATACATAATTTGTATTTTGGCCATGAAATTATGGTGGTGCGTTTTTAATGCTGGTCAGTAAATGTACAGTATAACTGCTACAGGATGTCATTTTTCGCCTATTTGTTGTATTTGTGATGATTTCATATTGAAAGGTCTATTATGCGTTTTAAAGTATGGACAATGCTCTGATTAATGTCAAGTACTGTGACATAATATTTCACGTTTATTTTTTATTCCTCTTTAAAATCTGTTATTGAGTAGGAATAGTTATTTCTCGTATTTCCTCTCTTCAGATAAATTCCTCAGAAGAGCCCAGCAGGCACTGAAATCCCATCTGAAGCAGAGGTTTGAATGCATATTTGAAGGTTCAGCAAAGCAGGGCCCCCCAACGCTCCTGAATGAGATCTATACAGAGCTCTACATCACAGAGGGGGGCAGTGGGGGGGTCAGTAATGAACACGAGGTCAGACTGATTGAGATGGCATCCAGGAGACAAACCACACAGGAGACTGCAATCCTCTGCAATGACATCTTTAAGCCTTTACCTGGACAAGAGAAACACATCAGAACTGTGCTCACAAAGGGCATCGCTGGCATCGGGAAAACTGTCTCTGTGCAGAAGTTCATTCTGGACTGGGCAGAAGGAAGAGCCAATCAGGACATTGATTTCATCTTCAGTCTTCCTTTCAGAGACCTGAATCTGAAGAAGGACAAAGAATTCAGTCTAATGCAGCTTCTGCAGCACTACTTTCCTCAGCTGAAAGAGATTAAAAGCATTAACAGCGATGAAGTCAAAGTTGTGTTTATCTTTGATGGTCTGGACGAGTGTCGACTTCCTCTAGATTTCCAGAGCAATGAGATCTGCTGTGATGTAATAGAGTCATCATCAGTGGATGTGCTGCTGACCAATCTGATTCAGGGGAATCTGCTTCCCTCTGCTCTCCTCTGGATCACCTCCCGACCTGCAGCAGCCAATCAGATCCCTCCTGAGTGCGTCCATCAGGTGACTGAGGTACGAGGGTTTAATGACCCACAGAAGGAGGAGTACTTCAGGAAGAGAATCAGAGATCAGGAAAAGGCCAGCAGAATCATCTCACACATAAAGTCATCCAGGAGTCTCTACATCATGTGTCACATTCCAGTCCTCTGCTGGATTTCTGCTGCTGTTCTGGAGACAATGTTGGGTGGAGCAGAGAGCGGAGATCTGCCCAAAACTCTGACTGAAATGTACACACACTTCCTGCTCATTCAGACTCATGTGAAGAATGATAAGTATCAGGGCAGCAGTGAGACAAACCCAATGAAGATGTCAGCATCAGATTCAGAAATCATCCTGAAACTGGGGCGGCTGGCTTTTGTACAGCTGGAGAAGGGTAATCTGATATTCTATGGAGAGGACCTGAGGGAGAGCAGCATTGATGTCAGGGAAGCTTCAGTGTACTCTGGGGTGTGTACAGAGATCTTTAAAGAGGAGTGTGGGCTGTATCAGGAGAAGGTCTACTGCTTTGTGCATCTGAGCATTCAGGAGTATCTGGCTGCCTTGTTTGTGTTTCATTCGTTTGTAAATGAGAACAGAAATGTACTCAGAACAGAAAAATCAGAACCTCACAGGTACAGAGAGCAGCTGTCTGAGGTACACATGACTGCAGATCCTCATAGTGACAGAGTGCAGTTGTCTGAGTTACACAGGACTGCAGATCCTCACAGTGACAGAGTGCAGTTGTCTGAATTACTCAAGACTGCAGATCCTCACAGTGACAGAGTGCAGTTGTGACAGAGTGCAGTTGTCTGAGTTACACGAGACTGCAGATCCTCACAGTGACAGTTGTCTGAGTTACACAGGACTGCAGATCCTCACAGTGATAGAGAGTGCAGTTGTCTGAATTACACAGGACTGCAGATCCTCACAGTGACAGAGTGCAGTTGTCTGAGTGGACTGCAGATTGTCAGAGGGCAGTTGTCTGAGGACTGCAGATCCTCACAGGACAGAGTGCAGTTGTCTGATCCTGCAGATCCTCACAGTGACAGAGTGCAGTTGTCTGAATTACACAGGACTGCAGATCCTCACTGGCACAGAGTGCAGTTGTCTGAGTCACACAGGACTGCAGATCCTCACAGTGACAGAGTGCAGCTGTCTGAATTACACAGGACTGCAGATCCTCACTGGCACAGAGTGCAGTTGTCTGAGTCACACAGGACTGCAGATCCTCACAGTGACAGAGTGCAGCTGTCTGAATTACACAGGACTGCAGATCCTCACTGGCACAGAGTGCAGTTGTCTGAGTCACACAGGACTGCAGATCCTCACAGTGACAGAGTGCAGCTGTCTGAATTACACAGGACTGCAGATCCTCACTGGCACAGAGTGCAGTTGTCTGAGTCACACAGGACTGCAGATCCTCACAGTGACAGAGTGCAGCTGTCTGTCACAGGACTGCAGATCCTCACACAGGACTGCAGGACTCCTCACAGTGACAGAGTGCAGTTGTCTGAGGACTGCAGATCCTCACAGACTGCAGATCCTCACCTCACAGTGACAGAGTGCAGTTGTCTGAGTTACACGAGACTGCAGATCCTCACAGTGACAGAGTGCAGTTGTCTGAGTTACACAGGACTGCAGATCCTCACAGTAATAGAGTGCAGTTGTCTGAGTTACACAGGACTGCAGATCCTCACAGTGATAGAGTGCAGTTGTCTGAATTACACGAGACTGCAGATCCTCACAGTGACAGAGTGCAGTTGTCTGAGTTACACAGGACTGCAGATCCTCACAGTGACAGAGTGCAGTTGTCTGATTTACACAGGACTGCAGATCCTCACTGGCACAGAGTGCAGTTGTCTGAGTCACACAGGACTGCAGATCCTCACAGTGACAGAGTGCAGTTGTCTGAATTACACAGGACTGCAGATCCTCACAGTGACAGAGTGCAGCTGTCTGAATTACACATGACTGCAGATCCTCACAGTGACAGAGTGCAGTTGTCTGAGTTACACAGGACTGCAGATCCTCACAGTGACAGAGTGCAGTTGTCTGAATTACTCAAGACTGCAGATCCTCACAGTGGCAGAGTGCAGTTGTCTGAGTTACACGAGACTGCAGATCCTCACAGTGACAGAGTGCAGTTGTCTGAGTTACACAGGACTGCAGATCCTCACAGTGATAGAGTGCAGTTGTCTGAGTTACACAGGACTGCAGATCCTCACAGTGATAGAGTGCAGTTGTCTGAATTACACGAGACTGCAGATCCTCACAGTGACAGAGTGCAGTTGTCTGAGTTACACAGGACTGCAGATCCTCACAGTGACAGAGTGCAGTTGTCTGAATTACACAGGACTGCAGATCCTCACAGTGACAGAGTGCAGTTGTCTGAGTTACACAGGACTGCAGATCCTCACTGGCACAGAGTGCAGTTGTCTGAGTCACACAGGACTGCAGATCCTCACAGTGACAGAGTGCAGCTGTCTGAATTACACAGGACTGCAGATCCTCACTGGTACAGAGAGCTGCGGTATGAGTTACACAGGACTGCAGATCCTCACAGTGACAGAGTGCAGCTGTCTGAGTTACACAGGACTGCAGATCCTCACTGGCACAGAGTGCAGTTGTCTGAGTTACACAGGACTGCAGATCCTCACAGGTACAGAGAGCTGCGGTATGAGTTACACAGGACTGCAGATCCTCACAGGTACAGAGTGCAGCTGTCTGAGTTACACAGGACTGCAGTGGATCAGGCGTTAGAGAGTAAGAATGGACACCTGGACCTTTTCCTCCGATTCCTTCTCGGCCTCTCGCTGGACTCCATTCAGACTCTCTTAGGAGGAATTCTGACACAGACAGGAAGCAGATCAGACAGCATTGAGGAAACAGTCCAGTACATTAAAGAGAGGATCAGAGAGGAATCTTCAGCAGAGAGAATCATCAACCTGTTCCACTGTCTGAATGAGCTGAATGACGCCTCTCTAGTGCAGGAGATCCAGGGATTCCAGAGATCAGGGAAACTTTCTGATGAATATCTGGAGCTGCACCAGTGTTCAGCTCTGGCCTTTGTGTTACTGATGTCAGAGGAGGTCCTGGATGAGTTTGACCTGAAGACCTACAGAACATCAACAGAAGGTTATCACAGACTGATACCAGTAATCAGGAACTGCAGGAAGGCCATGTGAGTATGATGTCATCAATAATACTGATGATTGACCGCATATTTTATTTCCACATTTTCAGTGGTTGTTCACAATAAAATGCAGTTAAATTGTTGGGAAGGAATTAATTTGGTAAAATACAAATGTGTGAGTGGAAGTAGAATCTAGTGCCTTTATTTCATGATCTGAATCAAGAACAACAGCAGCATCAAAAGCTAAACTCACTTTAGACCTCCTTACTTAATGTTTTATTTGTGACTTATTTCCTCAGGTACCAATTTTCAAAGCATCATGTATTTAATAACTGGCAGATTAATAAAATGGATCAATCTCTGTCAGTGAACACAATGCATGGTGAAATTAAGTGAGGCTGTATTTATTTACAATTATTAGACTTGGGCTCTATGTTGCTGTTTCTTCAAATGCAGACATTAGTGGGTGGAATTGCTGATTTAAGGTGCAGAGAGGTCTGTAGTTTTGAGATCAGCTGGCAGATATATGGGTTGGACTGTGTGTCAATATAAACATTTAGCTGTGCGCAGCTCAGGAAGTGAATAACGTGACTCTCTTTAGATGGAGCCACTGCTGGTGCCTGTTACACCAGCTCACACTAAACTGTAATATGAAGGGGAGATGCACACGGCTCCACTCTTATGGCAAAATCAGGGTTTGTTCATCAAACAGATGAAAATAAAGAATTAAGATACATGAAGGAAAAGACACAGAGCAGGAATGGAGAACTTTAAAGATGGGTGGACAGGGACTCATGAAGACTCGCTCACCTAAAGCACGATGTGTTTCCTCCTGTGAGTCTCTCCGCTGTGTGTGTGTGTGTGTGTGTGTGTGTGTGTGCCCATAGGAGTGGACCCACAATCCTTAGATAGCACAGGTCGGCCCATATCTGTTGTGTCTCATCTGTAATTAGAGAAAAAACAAGGGAGGCACAAGGCTACCAGTAGGGGTCGCTAACACACAAGCTCAATTTGTATGAGCGGCCACTGGAGCTGGGGGACACAACAGGGCCTCATTTGTAAAACTCTGAGTCGATTACAAACATACGCTTTTACCAAAGCTGAGAATAAAATTGTGGCATAGAGAGAAACATCAATATGGGAGAATATGTGTCCCAAACATTGTGGAGCTCTTTGTGTAACACCAGTGGTACAGATGCACTGCACTCCCTGATCACACGTGAACACGTCTCTTCCTTTCATTTCCTGTTTCTAAATGAATGGGCCTTTATCTGTGTGTATCTCTGCGTTAGCTTGCAGTGCTGTGGGAGGATGTGGAGGCTCTTTAACTGTCGACTCTGAAAGGTGTCGCTGTCATTTACATCTTTCCTTTCAGTGGCAGCTGCTGTTCTGGGGTGGGATGGGAGGGTTAAGCCCAGAGAAAAGATTGTAGGAAAGGTAGATGGGCCCTCAGCCCCAATTCAGAGAACTTGCAGTATGAGAAAATGGGCCTTCTGGGTCAGAATTACATTTGCAGAACTGTCAGTTTAGTGCTGCAGGACATCTAATTCTCAGGTCCAAAGTGCTGCCGTGTGCCGTTCAGCACCATTAACACTGTTACATATTGTGCATATTATATGTGTGATGTTTATCTGATACTATTATTATCCCTCAGCAGGAAGTGGATGGGGATTCAGGAATGAGTTTTGTCCGTCTGCATGTCTGTCCGTCACGCTTCATTTCAGGGCCAGAACTCTTCGTTCAGAAAAACTCAAAAAAATTTCATAAATGGCTGCATCTTATTGTGTAGATGTGTCTTTTCTTACGTCCATCCCTTCACCGTGTTTTATCTCCTAGCCTGATATCAGCCATGGCGTAGTGACAGATTTGAGTATTTCATTCTTATTTTATAATATATTAACTCTTCTTTACAGACTGAACAGCTGTGGCCTCACAAACAAGTCCTGTAAAATAGTGGCATCAGCTCTCCAGTCATCAAACTCACCCCTGAGAGATATGGACCTCAGGTTCAATAACCTGGGAGATTCAGGAGTGAAGCTGCTCTGTGATGGACTGATGAGTCCATATTGTAAACTACAGACATTGGACCTCAGCTTCAATAACCTGGGAGATTCAGGAGTGAAGCTGCTCTGTGATGGACAGATGAGTCCAAACTGTAAACTACAGACACTGCACCTCAGCTCCAATAACCTGGGAGATTTAGGAGTGAAGCTGCTCTGTGATGGACTGATGAGTCCAAACTGTAAACTACAGACACTGGACCTCAGCTCCAATAACCTGAGAGATTCAGGAGTGAAGCTGCTCTGTGATGGACTGATGAGTCCAAACTGTAAACTACAGACACTGCACCTCAACTCCAATAACCTGGGAGATTCAGGAGTGAAGCTGCTCTGTGATGGCCTGATGAGTCCAAACTGTAAACTACAGACACTGGACCTCAGCTCCAATAACCTGGGAGATTCTGGAGTGAAGCTGCTCTGTGATGGACTGATGAGTCCAAACTGTAAACTACAGACACTGAGGTGAGTACTGCTGTGTATTGTGTGACTGTAACTTAAGCAGTTACCTTAATCCTGGAACAATTCACTGCTAAGATACATGGAGGCAAAGTGTCTACAGTGGCAGCATTGTGTGATGCTGTTGAGCAGATCTCCTTGATTTTAAGCCTGAGAATCTAATGTACTGGATCAGTGTCTTTTGAGTCTTGTCCTGTATTGAGTTGGCTGTGCCGTTGTGTTTGTGCTTGTGCCATTTTCAAAGAGTGAGTGAGTGTGTGAGTGTGAGTGTGGGTGTGACCTTTTCTACTATAAATACTGACCTTTTCGGGACCAGTAGTCCTTATGGGGACCAAAGCCTGGTCCTAATATGACCAAAGGTTATTTCTGAGATGGTGAGGTTATGTTTACGGTTAGGCATGATTTGGTTTGGGGTAGGGTTAGGCTGTTCATAATGAATAGAAGTCAATGCAATGTCCTAATAAGTAATGCTGCGCAAACTTGCATGTGTGTGTGTATGTATGTGCGTATGCTCGTGTGTGTTTGTTTGAGTCTTTGACTGTGTGTACGTGTGTGTGTGGTTTCTTCACTGACTGGGTTGGTGTAATTTGTGTGTGTGTGTGTGTGTGTGTGTGTGTGTGTGTGTGTGCACGCGTGGTTTTTAGACTGGCATGTTTGTGTGTGTGAATTTCTCTGCTTTGGCACTTCCTCGGGCAGCCTTGATCAACCGGACCTAAAGGAATATGGCGGTATTGGGCATGAGCACTGCACTATCTTAGCCTGCCGAAAACCTCTTCAAGGTCAAGGTCCAGGTAAACTTTATTATCGCCTTGAGGGAAATTCAGGTGGTCAGAGGTGCATAGACAAATAGATAAAAGTACATAAAAACACACATCCACCCAGCCATACAATCACATTCAATTACCATGAGGTAAAATACATAAAATACATAGAAATACATGGTCTCCTTCCCCCCTGTATTGTGAAAGAGGCACTGTGTAAAACCTGGCCTACTTTGTAATTAATCTAATAAATAAATACAGTGACAAATACAGATTCAAAATACAGTAGCACTGCACAATAAATAGCCTACACTAACAGCACCAATGCAGCACAAATATACAATATTGTACTAATGTCTTTGATTGAGCAATTTAAGAGGCGGTCTCCCTTAGAGTGGTCCAGTGAATTTCGCGTCAGAAAAACTTTTTCCCTGAAACTTTTTATATCAAAAGGGTTTGGAATACAACTAATAAATGGTATTCTTTTTGGTAGCACTTTACTTGAAGGTATCGTCATAAGAGTGACATCACATAGTCATGAACGTGTCATAAACATTATGTCAATGTCATAAACGTTTATGACTGTTGTCATTAAGTGTCATTCGGTTTTTGAAATGACTAGTTGACATTGTTTGGGTTGTCTTGATTATGACAACTTCATCATAAGAGTGACATGACACTGTCATAACTGTTACATGACACATGTAACAGTTATGACAGTGTCATACTGTTACATGACACATGTAACAGTTATGACAGTGTCATGTCACTCTTATGACGGTACCTTCAAGTAAAGTGTAACCTTCTTTTTTGACAATAATTTATTTTGCTTTTGCTTCAGGCTCGAACTCGTCTGAGCTGAACAGGCTGCCTTGGAGGCCCTTTTCGAGGCCGAAATTTGACGATATTTAGAACCACGCCACATCAAAACTATAAAAGATAGCAGATTTTTTTCTTACCGCCATTTGTTTTCTTTATTTTTTAAGTTTGTCATAAGGACTTGATATCATTAGAATTTATTGCTTTTCGATGAGCTATAAGTCTCGAAAGACAAAGCCCTCCGCAACATGTGAAAGAGCACTAAAAATAGCACTAATATAAGAGCCAAATTCTCGTTTGTTTGACCGAAACTGAAATAAAAAAATATATAAACATAAAGGTGTTAAGTCTATTTCTTAGGATTTAAAGTAAAACCTTGTTAGACAGATACGGGGAAACTCTTTTTCTATATTTTGAAAGAAGAAATAAAATTATCCGCTCGAACCAAGTGATTTTGTTCCGCTGAAGGTTTATGTGCAAGGAAACCCTTTTACCGACACAATCGTCTTGCCACAAAAAATGAGACGCCGCTATAAATGAGACGCGCATAGAAAACAATTCCTCGTATCCCTTTTAGTGTTCGGGGGGATAATTTAACTATAAACTGAGTCATTTCGCAATAATATATGCATCGAGGATACGATGAACATTCCTTATATGGTGACACTGCGAGACAACAATAACAAAATTCAAAACTATTTATTCATTCATCTGTCTCCCTATTATGTTTTGCAAATCTTAAGAACAATTCATAAGTCCTTTTGGCTCTATCACAGTTCCCTGGCTCCATGCTGTATGTACACAAATTCAGTTCCTAAAAGAGTGAATGCTAGAGGGATTGCGAAATTGATGGGTTGAATGTTCTACAGATGATATTCCTCAAAATTTTGATACGACGAATTATGTCGTTTCTCCACCTCATGTTGCATATACTGAATGCTCACACTTGAAGAAATACAAAGGGCCGTTGCATCGCAGTATGTGCTATAAATATTTCAAACATTTACCTAGAACCCGTCAGTCCCAATGCATACCAACGCCTATTATAGGTTCTCGCCATGCACGCGTGCGTCCTTATATAGCACTGGGTCTTTAGGGACAGACCATTAGATACTTGATGGAGGAGGGGAGATTTTTTCTTGCACGATATTTTTTTTCGGCCTCGAGGTCATGCAGGATTTTTTTCAAGCATATTTTTTTTGTGAGTTTTGCTGTGCTCAATATTTTTTTCATGGCCAAGGCTCTGCTCGATTTTTGGGGGGGTATTTTCCCACCCCCCATCAAATATGTAATGGCCCGAAGTAGCCTCGCCTACTTGTCTCCTCGTTAACTTCCACCTTTGATCGGATTTTCGCATAAGTTTAACGATTACGATAAACATCAATCATCAGTATGTAACATATTCACAAGATGTTTCGAATTTTCTCTTGAAAGGGATTTTTTTCGCGTGGCTAGGGAGGCATGGTACGCACAACAGCTAACATATACATTTTTATATTAATTGTATACATTTGTCAGTATAGTATATGAAATAGGCTGTTGAGTGACACACCCAGGCTGCGAATGAGTTATAGTCA
>JAFJMP010000038.1:115940-198440 GCA_029692085.1 Gymnothorax javanicus
CTTGAAGTCAGATTTAGTTACAGGACAGGTAAAGGTGGGACTATGTCAAGTCTACCTATCAAGGGGTGTTTTCTGTTGCTAGGCACGACCTGGCTGGGGCAATGTAGTTCCCCCTATTCATATTACTTCACAGCCGAGCACTGAAGATGGCGATGAAGACCCATCTCTGTATCCTTCTCTGCAGTGACCCGTGCTATGGCCAAGAAGGCTCAAGAAGAAGATGATGTGGTGCCGCCCAACACATTGAATAGTCATGACTCAGGTGGATTGGGCCTCATGACTCTGTTCAGCCTACTATGGTTTCTCTGTTTGAGGACTTATCAGACACTTTTATCAGTTTTCTGTTCAGCCAGCCAGATGGGTCTGGTGATTCTGATGTCTGGAGACTTGTCTCTGTCCAGAAAGCGTTGATTCAGGAGCAAACCAATGATCCTGAAATTTGTGTACTAAAGAAGAGAGCCCTTCCAGATGAAGAAATAGATGCAGTTCCAGTTGGGTATTATCTCAAGGATGGAGTGTTGATGCGAAGTGGCGCCCCTGATATCCCTGCCAATGCAGATTGGGCAGTGGTCAAGCAAATTGTTGTTCCGAAGGTCTACAGGAATGAGATCTTAACAATGGCTCATAGTTTGCCTTTAGGAGGTCATCTTGGTGTTAACAAGATTGTTGACAAGATCATGAAACACTTCTTCTGGCCTGACTTTGGAAAGATGTTTCCAACTTTGCAAAACCTGTCACACTTGTCAGGTAGTTGGAAAACACCAGTTAGACCCACCTGTAGCTCCATTGCAGCCTATCCCAGCATTTGGGGGAGCCCTTTCTCCAAGGTCATCGTTGATTGTGTTGGTCCACTACCCAAGACTAGATCTGGAAATCAGTACTTGTTGACAATCATGTGTGTATCTACCAGATTCCCTGAAGCCATACCTCCCACGAACATCAAGGCAACTGCAATCTCGAAGGCTTTGATAAAGTTCTTCACGCTTGTTTGGCCTTCCCAGGGAAATTCAGTCAGATCAAGGTAGCAATTTCACTTCCGATTGTTTCAGCAGGTTGTGTATGAACTACGTGAAGCAGATTCTTTCCAGTGCCTATCATCCAGAGAGTCAGGGTGCCTTAGAGCGGTTTCATTCCACTCTCAAGACAACGATGATGAGGACTAATTGTTATGACCGTGGAGAAAGACTGGGATGAAGGTGTTCATTTGCTGTTGTTTGCAGCTAGAGAAACAGTGCAGGAGTCTACTGATTCAGTCTGTTTGAGCTAGTGTTTGGCCATGAAGTGAGAGACCTTTGCTATTGTTGAGTGAACAATGGCAAGAGAAAAAAGCCGCATATCAGTCTGTTAGACTATGTTAGCAAGTTCAAGGAAAAGACTGGTGCAGCTTGTGACCTAGCCAAAGAGAACTTGAAATCAAGTCAGGGAAAAATGAAAACTTGGTATGATCATAAGGCTAGAAGCCGTGAGTTTAAAAAACAGGAGACAAGGTCCTTGTGTTGTTTCCCTTGCAGTCCAATCCATTGCAGGCTAGATTTCATGGTCCTTATGAAATTCTGACAAAACTCAATGATCTCAATTACATTGTGAAGACTCCAGATAGGAGAAAGCCAAACAGTTGTGTCACATTAACATGCTGAAGCCTTATCATGATAGGAATGCTAGGGTTGCAGCTGTCACTTCAGATCCTCCTATGGCTGAGACTTGTGAAGATGAGGGGAGTTTCAAGATGATGAGCCTAGAATTAAAGCTGAAGTTCTTTCATGTAAATTGTCAAATTCTGAAGTGTTGCAAAATCTTGATGTAAAAACTCCAGCACTTAGAACCCTCACAGAAAGATCAGTTTGAGAGGTTGATCAAGAAATATAAAGATCTATTTCCTGTTTCTATAGCCTCTCATGATGTAGATGTTGGTGATGCCAAACCAATAAAAACAGCATCCGCACCAGATGAATCCTGAAAAGAGAAAAATTGCTGAGAAAGAGGTTGAGTACATGTTAGAACATGATACTATCAGACCCTCTAACTCAGATTGAGTTCACCCTGTGTTCTAGTTCCAAAACCTGATGGAAGTACTAGCTTCTGTACAGATTATCGCAAAGTCAATGCTGTAACTAGAACTGATGTGTTTCAATACCTAGGATTGATGATTGCATCGATAGAGTAGGGCAAGCAAAGTTTCTGACCAAGATTGATTTATTGAAGGGTTATTGGTGCGTGCCTTTAACTGAGAGGGCCAAGAGCATCTCTGCTTTTTGCCACACCATCTGGGTTATACCAGTATGAAGTCCTACCCTTTGGGCATGAAAAAAAATGCCCCAGCCACGCTCCAAAGGATGATACAGTCTACAATCGCCGGATTGCCACACACGGGTGCGTATATCGATGACCTTATCACATGGAGTGACTCTGGGAAGAACATCTGAAAGATGTAGAGACATTGTTCCAGCGCTTGACCCAGGCTAACCTGACTGTTAACCCGAACAAGAGTGACTTTTGGTTGTGCTACTGTCAATGATCTTGGCTACGCTATAGGCCAGGGGTAAGGTGGCACCCATAAATGCTTAAGTCCAAGCCATCATGGACTTTCCAGTTCCTGACAACAAAAAGCTTTTTGCGCCGCTTCCTTGGAATGATCGGTACTACCGCAAGTTCTGCAAGAACTTTGCTGAGATTGCTCTCAGTCTCACCAACCAACTGAAGAAAGACGCGAAAGTTCACTTGGGATGAAGCATGCCAAAGAGCCTTCGACGCCTGAAGTCTCTGCTGTGTCACTTCCCCGTGCTCAAATCTCCTGACTTCAACAAACCGTTCTCCATGGCGGTCAATGTTAGCGACCAAGCTTGTGGATCTGTGCTCCTACAGAGAAGTGGACTTGATGACATTGAGCATCCTGCGGTCATACTTCTCCAGGAAGTTCAATCGCCACCAAAAGAACTATTCCACAATTGAGAAGGAGCTGTTGGCTCTGCTTCTATCCTTACAACACTTTGAGTTTATGTTTGTACAGGCAAAAGCCAATGATTGTATATATTGACCACAATCCGTTAATGTTTTTTGAGTAAGATGAAAACAAGAATCGGAGATTGTTGAATTGGAGTTTGATTTTACAGGAGTTTGACTTGGAAATTAAGCATGTAAAGGGTACTGACAATGTAATTGCTGATTGCTTATCCCGTGTTTGAGTATGTGTATATATATCACATGGATTTATTAGCATATTGGATTATATGTATATATATACAAGTGTCTACTTAACCATTTTTTTATTGAAAAAAAAAATTTTTGCCTTTATGAGTCAAAATTTTTTCCTTTTGGAATGGAGGTGTAATGTGGGGGAAAAAGCCACTAGATGACAGTATTGACATTTTTTGTTAAGCCCAGTCTGGAGCTGGGTTGGGGCATGTCCTGGGCATGCCTCAGAGGAATGTCCCAGAGAATCAGAGGGGCTGGAAAGAGTATATAAGGAGAAAAAATTGAGAGAGTGAAAAGTAGTAGGAGAATTGCAAAGGAGAAATTGTGGAAGGATACATTTGACCAGACCTGTCACTCTTTTCAAGACCTGTGCTTTTTTTGTGCATTTTTGCCTGTGTTGGAGCATTTTCCTGTCCCAGGAGATTGCAACATAGCAGCCCATCTCAATTACCAGGGACTGTAAATATCTCTTTTTTTTTTTTATTTCAATCTTGGTCAGTAGGGTAGATTGTAGATTAGTTCTAAGTGTTTGTTTAATTAAATCTGTTGAAGTTTAAGAATTTTGTCTGTCATCCCTTGCTGTCCGCCACGCCATAACAAATTGGGGCCATAACAGCATATATACTAAGGATCAGGGTTTTTAGAGTTTTGTTGGGGCTTGCCTGTAAGCAGATGTCAGAGCCTCCACCTGGTTTTCAGCTCGAGGCTCGTTAACGACGCCGAATAGCTGCTCACTAGAACCAGGTGCAATCACGTGACACACGGGCGCGACACGCCTGGCCCACCTTTCCTCGCACAGTTGTTGTTCCTCTGCGCTGCCTTTGTCCCAGTCTGTCTTTAGTCTGAATGTTAGAGGCTCCACTTGCTGTCCGATAGGCTGGCGTCTTCCATTGTATCATTGTATGTTTTGAACACTTGACTTGGTAGAGGCTGGGTCATAGCCCCTCTGCGCTCTCGCCTGACGAGGATTCCTGTTCGCGGCCGCTGTCCTGGGGTCCATCCTTGGTATGTCTCTTGATGCTGGAAGTGAGACGGATGGGGTATCCGTGGTATGTCGCATAAGCCCGCCAGGGCTTTTTTTTCCCTACGAACCAAGAGAAAATGAAAAAGAAATTAAAAAGTAATCATACACACATTTTGTAGTCATTAGTGAACAGTTTTTGACCGTGAGGGTTTTTTACGGATTTTTTTTTTTTTTTTTTTGATTATCACAATGTCATGGCAAAGTAAACAGAGCTACGGCTTTTTGAGCTTAGCCTTTTAACAGAAAACTAAAATATTGACTTTTCAAAGCAATTCCAGATGTTTTCGTATGAGGCGCAGAAAAAATCCAAATCAGGTTATTTCAAAGAGCTCGTCACTACAAATTTTTTTTCCTGAATCATTTTCAATGGTGACTCAACGACCCAATTCAAACCAGAATATCTATAACGATGGGGAGAAACAAGTTCATGGTGCGAGGCAAAGTCACTTGCCTTCATAAGCTCTACCACGCCAACAGGATACTGAACCCTGCTAAGGCTTAGGGCTGAAAAGTACCGCCTTGGCATAGAAATTGTCCGATGACAAGGGGATGGAAGGCCACAAAACTTCAGCAGGTTATCTTCGAGGACTTTTTTTTTTTTTTTTTGGTATTTGTCAACTAGTGATCCAATAGTGTTGCCTTGAATTTTCTAGTGAGAATACATAGTGCTTACTGATCTGCTATCAGTGCAAGCAAACAAAACCGAACACTCCCAAGTTCTGGGCGATAGACACATATTGTTTGGCACAAGTCTCTGTTCCAAAGTTATCAAAGAAAACAAAAACCATATGGACAAGCAGTTTTAGCGCCTTTGATGCGCAAATAAACTACCTTGTGAGCAGTGCAACAGGCTCGGGACCACCCTGATCACGTTGTTGCTTGTGGGATTTTCTGCAGCTATTGCATATCACTGAAACCAAACAATGTAAATTAGTTTTATACAGGCCTGTATTGAAAAAACAATTGCAATAAATGGAAGCAAATGATACACTCATGAAATCTAGAACACTTCCGGCCCAACGGGAAAGCAACACCAAAGACTTTCCAGACGTATCCTTTGCAATCGCGAGGTGATTGCCGATCTGTTTCCATGCCTTACGTTCCCCTTTATGGCCAGGGTAATGACAGGTATTTGGTTTGGCCCAGTATTGGCCCAAGTGGGCCCGATGACTCACCCACAAACATGCATCTCTTCTTTCCGGGTATCAGCTGTGAAGAGCAACCCCAGAGCATGCTAAAATAACATCTCCTTCAGAAACACCTTGGCGGCCCAGATGGCAACGGGACAAGTGGCAGCTAATATCAGTCTTGCACTGATCCAACGTTACTAGCTCATTGTTACCTCGGAGCCCACCGCAATCTCCAAATCCTCACCTTTCAAAAAAAACACGCCGGCATCGCCAGATTTTCTATCCTCCATTTTGCTAACTGAAAAGTGGTATCGAATTTCACTGCACTAGGAAAAACCAATTTGCATATGAAAGAATTTTCAGCAATAATGAAATTACCTAATTCGTTCTTGTTTTCAGTCAGTAAATGAAGTTCTATTTTCTCCAAAAATCTACAGCTGCAAACACAAACGCATCATTTTGCTTTCAAATCCTTGTGGCTTGCAAAATTTTTAAATTTTCTTATCAGTTCTGTGGAGATCAGAAATGCTGACACAGGCTAAGAAAATAGTTTTTGCATTTACAATACAATAATTATGCGAACACTACAAATACTATAGATTAGCAAATTTCAACCTCCACTATGCAAGAAACGATCCTCGGTACATATAAATTGTTGTGAAATGGCTCAGTTTATAGTTAGTTTATCGCCCTAACATTAAAAGGGATATGAGGATTTGTTTTTCTATCGTGTGTCTCATTTGAGGCGTCGTGCTTTTTAGGCGGTGCAGGGTTTCTCTTGCACATAAACCCTCAGCTGAACAAAATCACTTGGTTTGAGCGATAATTTTATTTCGTCTTTCCAAATATGCACAGAAATTTTAATTGTATCTGTCAAACAAGATTTCAAGAATATTTTTTGGGAAAATAAGAGTTAGGGACAACTTCTGGGCGAGCAATCGGCTGCTAAGCGTGATAATATTTGACCTGTTGTGTAAACAAACGCCCACTTGACCCAGTTGACGTTTGTCGCCGCACTTGTTTTGTTCTCGTATGTGCCTTTAGTTTCACGGTGCTTGATGGAAATTGTTTTGCAACAATCAAACTCCTTGCCGCCTTTCTTTATGCCAAGGGCTGCAACGGACATAATGCATTGAAAGAGCAAGCGGCACTGTACCAAGATGGGTTCGTAGGGCACGCCTTCAATGGGCTGCAGCAACCAATGCGGGCGTCTCTGTACATATGTCTATGCTCTTATCGGTCAGGATTCTATGTTGTACGGATGCTGTACACGGTGCCCAGGAGCCCGGATCCTGAAGATGCATTGAAGTGAACAGAATTTATTTTTTCATGCTGACGTGACTGAGGACATAATTAATGTCTCACATAACATGCATGAGAATTGGCAACCCTGCAATATATAACCCCAATTCCAAAATAGTTGGGACAAAGTGTAAATTTTGAATAAAATCAAAATGCAAAGACTTTCAGATCACGTGAGCCAATATGTTGTTTACAATAGAACATAGATAACATTTCAAATGTTGAAACTGAGATATTTTACATTTTAATCCACAAAATGAGCTTATTTCAAATTTTCTGGCTGCTACAGGTCTCAAAAAAGCGGAGACACAGGCAAAGAAGGGCTGAAAAAACAATTAATATGTAAAAGAATCAGCTGAAAAAACATTTAGCAAGTAATTAAGTTAACTGGCATCAGGTGTGTAAAATGATTGGCCATAAAAGGGATGTCTTAGAGAGGCTGAGTCTCTCAGAAGTAAAGATGGCCAGAGGCTCTCCAACTTGTGAAGGCTTGCGTAAAAAAATAGTGGAATACTTTACAAACAATGTTCCTCAACGTCAAATTGCAAAGGCTTTGAAGGTCTCATCATCGACAGTGCATAACATCATCAAAAGATTCAGAGAAACTGGAAAAATCTCAGCGTAAGGGACAAGGCCTAAGAGCTTTACTGGATGCCTGTGATCTTCCGGCCCTCAGACACCACTGCATCACTCACACCGGCATGATTCTGTCATTGACATTACTAAATGGGCCCAGGAGTACTTCAAGAAACCACTGTCTGTAAACACAGGCCATGTGCCATCCACAGATGCCACCTAAAACTCTATCATGCAAAAAAGGAAGCCATTGTTGAGCGTGATCTAGAAGCGCCACCGTGTTCTGTGGGCCAAGACTCATTTAAAATGGACTGTAGCAAAGTGGCAAAGTGTCCTGTGGTCAGACGAGTCCAAATTTGACATTCTTGTTGGAAATCATGGGCGCCGTGTCCTCAAGGCTAAAGAGGAGAAAGACCACCCCTCCTGTTATCAGTGTTCAGTTCAAAAGCCAGCATCTCTGATGGTATAGGGATGCATTGGTGCATATGGTGTGGGACACTTACATGTTTAAAAAAGCACCATGAATGCTGAAAGGTATATAAAGGTTTTAGAGCAACATATGCTCCCCTCCTGACGACATCTATTCCAGGGAAGGCCTTGTGTATTTCAGCAGGACAATGCAAAAACCACATACTGCAGGTATTACAACAGCATGGCTTTGTAGTAGAAGAGTCTGTGTGCTGAACTGGCCTGCCTACAGTCCTGATCTTTCACCGATTGAGAACATTTGGCGATAATTAAACAAAAAAGTCCGTCAAAGGAGACACAAAACTCTCCAGCAGCTGGAAGCCTGTATTAAAAACAAGACTGGGATCAAATTCCAATGGCCAAACTCAAGAAACTTGTCTCCTCAATGCCCAAACGCCTCCACTCTGTGCTAAAAAAGAAGAGGGGATGCTACACCATGGTAAACAGGCCCCTGTCCCAACTTTTTTGAGACTTGTAGCAGCCATCAAATTTGAAATTAGCTCATTTTGTGGATGAAATTGTAAAATTTCAACATTTGCTATGTTATCTCTGTTCGATTTTTGAATAAAATACTTGCTGGTGTGATTTGTAAGTCATTGTGTTTAGATTTTATTCACAATTTACACTTTGTCCCAACTATTTCGGAATTGGGGTTGTACACACATTTAATGAAGTGTTGTTCCTGAGAGGCCAGACAAAACTACAGTCTTGTTACTTTTCATTAATTAAGCTTCATAGCTGGGAAATGGTAAAAAAAAAAAAAAAAAAAAAATTGCCTGCAATACCTATAGCCTAGTCATAGTGTAACTTGAGCAGCTTCAATATTTTGCTCACACCACGAACGTCCTGAACATGGTAACGTTGCTTTACAATTTGCCGCTCTAGCTAGCTAGCTTCATTTGCCAGTTACGACAATGGTAAACTTCAAATTTTAATCAGATCATCATTTAAAGAAAATATCTGAGCATTTTATATCCTGTTATTAAACATCAGCTTCAAATCTATTTCGCCCAGCCTTGCTATCCGCCGATTAGAAGAGAGGGGGGTTAGTTGGAACAGATTTCACAAAAATGCTAATTTTCAAAATATGGTTGTATTGAAAATTCGACTGCATGTTATTTTTATACATATCTATGTGTACAACAATCTCAGCAATAAAGTTCCGCAATGTTCAAAGAGGTTCATCAAAAAATAAGTCTTTGTGATATGAGTCGAGGTGTTCCATCGAACATGCCATGGGGGTGAGTTGGAACACCAAAGTTAGTGAAGGAAAATCATGAATTATCTTGACATATGGTCTAATTTTGACACTTTTTCCTCCCTGGGAGTGGTCCTGATGAATATATATGTGTTGAGGAACAATCAAGGACCCTAAACTACCAAAATTTGGATGTGCCTCACCCACATAATTCTTGAGTGACCCTACATGCCCTAGGCAAGTCTTGATCTGCAGTTGGACACTAAATAATCATTAGACCTCAGCAGTTTAGTTATCTATTTAATGAAACATACTGACTACATAAAATATATGAACTTATTTTTTCCTAAATTAATTCTAAAAAATATAGAACTTCATCAAAATTGAGGACAATTTTGCTAAGAAATAAAGAAGAAATCTTTTTTTTTTTTTTTTTTTGGCTGTGCTTTTTGATCAGGCCTATTTAAGAACAGAAAGCTATTTAATGGGATCAGTTTTGAGCATAAGTGCAGTAACATGTACCAGTCCACTTGTGATGAACAACAGGTATCATGTTCCAACTAGCCCCATGCTATAATCACAACACATGCAGTGTACACAATAACATTAGCACAGGCAAATTACTTGTTGCCCCATTTTGTTTACATTCCTCCAAACAATCAACACACAATAGGGTTCATTCATGGGTATGATGTGTACTGAACAAAGTAGATATTTCCAAAATATAAAAATTTTACTCTAAAATGCAAAAATCATACAAACCTCTCTTAACACGTGAACTTCAAGCATGGTCTAGATACCAATATGGCTGAAGGGTAGTGTGATAGGCTTCCACAAGATGGCAGCAAAGTCTTCAATAGATTCTTTGCATCTTCAGGAAGTGGTATGTTTCAACATACCCCGCGTTCAACTAACCCCCCTCCCCTGCGTAATGTTGTTTGACTCGAGCAAACTTTTGTTTTATTCTGTATTGCGGTTTCAAATCAGGAAAAACAAGCCATCCCCACTGCAGTCTGCCGAAATGGCCCAAACGTCAGCTATTCTCCCCAAGCACGAATCAAACCCAACAAATTAAATTGTTAATGATCAATAGCAGCAATTTAATACACAAGGCATTCAAAGAAAACAGTGGAAGAATGAGGTGCTGACACGATTAAAGTGCCCTTCCTGAGAAAAATGGACTTATCTGTTAGTATTTGAATATGGTAGGTCCATAATCAGTTTGTGACATGTCGTGGTTCTTGAACACCAACACCACTTGAAGTATTGGTTTTTGCGAATAAAAAGAAATAGGCGGAGAATTTACGTCAGTAAAAAACGTGTTGCAGTATTACTAAACACCGCCAAATTGAATATTCACATTCTCGCCGGTTCTCGCCCACTCTGGAGTGTAACCGCCCACACAAAGATTCGAACAGCAACGTGCCAACTGTCAGTGTCACCCACTGTCTACGGCAGGGGTCGGCAACCCACTGCTGTGGAGCCGCGCGTGCGGCTCTTCAGCCCTTCTACAGTTGTTCCCGCAGCTTCAAAAAAAATTAATAACGGCTATTTAAATTTTTTTCTTCCAAACAAAATATCGCTTATTTTGGAGATCGGGGTGATACTGTGACACTGAAAAAAAAGCACTTAATAGGCTATTTGTGACCCGCCCGTGGAAAACACGGCTAAATTCGCCTGATCTAATTTTGAGATAAAGACCGTCAAGTAGTCCCTGCGATAAAAAAGTGACAAAGACGTGAGATGTGAGTTTATGGCTGTAAATGATAGGTTACATATTGGGGTTTCAAAATAAAGTTCAAAATTAATTTCTAACATCATGCATAGGCTATTAAAATTAATGAATTTATTTACACTTCGTTTATCACGAAGTTGCTTTCCACAAGCCTGGTCTATTATGTTTTCAATCGGCTTTTAGTTTACCTTCTCTGGATGAACGCCTGATAGTTTGGGTGTCATTTGGTTTAGGAAGTTCTTTTCTACCATAGAAAATGAATGTGAAGCGATAAAGGCGCACCATCGTAAAAGCTATGGAACGCCATCCAGGTCAAATACACGCCAATTCTAACACGAAACAACACGAGACAACACGTTAACAACACGTAGACAACACGTTAACAACACGTAGACAACGCGTCAATTTTTCACGCGTTGTTAACGTGTTGTTAACGTTTGATAACAGGTAGACAACACGAAACAACACGTAGAGAACACGTTAACAACGCGTTGTCGACGCGTTAATTTCCGCGTGATTGTGAGCCCTGTGGCCACTTGTCCAGTTTGAACGCCTGAGAGTCCTAAGTTCCCATTGGCTCCTGAGCAGTAGGGTTAAATCATTTCTGTAAGCCTGGGGGGTTTCCAACCACCATCTAACATGATGAGGAACCTCTTCTTTCTTATTGCCATTTTCTTCCGTTATTGAGCAGCTTATGAAAATAAAACATTTGGATTGCAGTTTTATAACTTAATATTAGTTATTAAGTTATACATTATTTTATCAGGATAAAATTGCCTCCGATTTTTTGTCATTTATTCTTGCAGGTGTGTAAATGTCACCGAAGCACCTTCAATGTTATAAGTACGTTAATTAGTCTGTCTATATTGCTCTGTTTAAATTATTGTGCTTTCTTATATTAGTAAGTGTTTTGTACTGTTAAGGGCGGCGCTACAGTGGAAACAACCGTCATTTAAGCTGGCATAACTCCGCCAGGATCTACGATTTATTATTCTAAATATTATATCACAACTTGTGACAATACATTAGTTAAGATCCTTAGGGTAATGGCTGTCGATGGTTAGCGTTGATTTTATTTACTTGTGCCAAATTGTCATTTTATGGGTGCTTATTGATCCGGGCGGTTGAGCTAATCGCTCCCGGCAGCGTTCACTTGTTGTCATAGCAAAAGTGATCTACAAGAGATGATCTGTTTAAATTATTGTGCTTTCTTATAGGCCTATTAGTAACTTAAGTGTTGTGTACTGTTGGGGACGGGCGCTATAGTGGAAACAGCCGTCAATTAAGCTGGCGTAACTCCGCAAGGATCTACGATTTATTTTGCTAAATATTATATCACAACTTGTGAAAATACATTGGTTAAGGTCCTTAGGGTAATGGCTGTTGATGGTTAGCGTTGATTTTATTTACTTGTGCCAAATTGTCATTTTATGGGTGTTTATTGATCCGGCGTTGCGCTAATATGTTACCGCAGCGTTCACCTGTCATAGCAACTGTAAACATCCTGTTCGCGAAACAGGCAACGTTGATTGTGATACATTATATTAGTTAGGCGGCATAGCTGTCTATATAACAATTGTTCATTTTGTGATAAAAGCACTAAACTTGGCAGATGTGTTGAAAGATTTATTGGGAACAAAACTGGATATCGGGCCATCACAAATTCATACCGTGGTTGCCGTGGGGCTGAGGGTTTCTCAGCAATATAAAGAACATAAGTGCTCGCCATCCGATCACTGAAAATACAGAAATCACCTACATTACTAACGTTTTTAAACCAAATCACAGCATGGGTTTTTTCTATGTTGTTCTGAAGGTCTTGGTGTATTGATGTAATATTCTGGAGGATTTCCGATCATTTTTAAACATTCTTGATATTACAAAAATGCCTAATTCAGCAACAAATTTGTGTACCAAAGGGTATCCACTTCAAAATTTCTGCAACAACTTATGGGACAAAGTTGAGCATGGAAATGGACTTCAGAAAGAAAAATATTACTGTTCTCAGATCGTTTACAGTGCTAAGCTGCATCTCAAATTAATCTTCAGGTTCATGGCTTTCAGATGATGTCCACCACTTTTATGTGGCATTTACTGTTGATCTGCTATCTCCCCTTAAACATCCACTGCCTACAACCTCCAAATCTCTGTACAGTGGGTTGTAACTGTAGCACTGGCAAGTACAGATCTTGAATTAACATAGGCCATGTTACATTGTTGTAGTAAATGTAGTGACACCATTAACTATGCTACTAAAGTTATTTCAAAAACACCAGTGTAACACTAAAATGTACCTGCTTTCAGCATTCACTACACTATTGTGCTTTTTAACATTGTTGCATACATGTGTTGTGGTTTTCATTCAGACATATTTTCAGATTATGAGGTTCCCCATCCCCAAGCAATTGGAGAGAGACAGATTCTTCAGACAATTAGGCTTTATTGTGGCATGTTGATAAATATAAAGCCGAGTTCTTTTTTGTGCAAGAAGAACTCACATCTTGCCTTTCATACCCAGTTTTTATACCGTCATCACAGGAAATATCTTGCAAATATGGTCTTTCTGCTTTCTCATTCTCACGCTACAACAGGACAGGCAAACCAAAACACTGCCCACTAACCTTCAGAACTTCAAGCAAAGATAAGGATGCACATCACTGCAAAGGACTGGAAAATTACAGTCAAGAGAGGAAAAATACAGCCAGATGAATAGGATACAAGTAGATACATAAATGATTCAATTGATTATGTTTTCAGTGACAACTAATGATTTTACTGAACAAATATTGATCAAAGCTACAGAAATCAAATGCATCACCTGATAATGTTTTCAAATCAACTAAACAGAAGCCCGCTTACTAATCAAAGCTACAGAAGTCTGCTGCTTATGTGTGAGTGCGCTGCTCATGTGTGAATTGAATTGCTTGTATGTGTGTGTGTGCGTGTGTGTGTGTTTTATGTGAACTGCTTGTATGTGTGTGTGTCTGTGCATGTGTATATGTACGTGTGTGTGTGTATGTGTGTGTGCATGTGTCTGTGTGCACTGCTCGTGTGTGTGAACTGCTTGTATGTGTATATATGTGTATATGGGTGTTACTGCTGCATACATAATATGGATACTGAGTATGATTATGGATTATGGTTATTCAACATGGCAATTGATCTACTGATGAATATGATGAGAAATATTGAACTATAATCCTCAACACATGCCAACTCTACCGCTTTTGGCGGTAAACTACCGCTTTTGGGGCATTTTTTCAGAATGAAAGGCCCCGAAAGCGTAGTCTACCTCAAAAAAAGGTAGAGTTGCCATGTATATTGTTGTAAGAGAGAGGTTGCATCACAGTGATATAGAGGATAAATAAATATACCATGTCTGACTTTTCACCACAATTAAAATGGTAATCATTGAATAAATAAAAACATGTTTTCTGCGCTTAATCAGTGTGCCATTGTCAAAACTGTTGCTTGTGGCTGGACTGTTTATGCATCCGTAGATTATGAGGTTGCCCTTGTTTGCTAGCATGTGGGGGCAAATTAGGCTAGCTGTTCAGTAATGCCATGAAAGTGGATTCATGATTTATTTTCCAAACTTCCCTCTGAGCCAGCAAAGCACCAGAGAGAGAGAGATGCAAAACTTCACTTTGACAACAGCACAAGCAGTACCTCACAGATCTGTGCCAGTAGGCCGAAAGCAACAGGGGCCACAGCAGAGAGCCCCCCATTCTGTAGTAGGCCTACTACACTCCTCTCCTTCCTTTCTGAGGCTGCTCAAAAGGCAGTTGCAATGTCCTTCAGACCACCAGATAATTACACATTCCTGCCCAGAAATTTACCAGGAGAGCTGCACTCGCTCCTGTAGAGCCACCTGATGCAAAGACTGGCAGTGGCTTTAATACAGTTCAGACTGTGACAGCATTGTCGCAGTGTGTACAGGTCAGCCATCAAGAGCAAGCCAGAGTGGCAAAACCTGGAGTAGGCTATGGTGGGAGATATGTTTGAAGGCTGAGAGGTCACCGCCATCAAGGATGTGATGTCCATCCTCCAGGACCTGCAGCCACAAACCCAAAGCATGATGCCGGAGGTGCAGAAGCTCATAAAGCTATACCTGTCACTCTCAATCTCTGTCGCAAACGACACCATGACAGAGGAGACTCACCCACTTGGCAATAATGAGTGTTCTTGTGACATTTTGGATGTCATCAATATTCCCACCCTGATAAAGGACAACTGAGTGAAGGTCCACTTTTGGCAAAGCATTAGACTGAGACAAAGTGAGATAGCCTGCATTGGTGGGTAGAGTAGGCCTACTGAAAGGCTTTGTTTTTGACAACAATGGTACCATTAGAGGTCCTGTGAAATAGGCAATACAGCTGCTGACTCTTGAATTATTTTAGATGCCAGTTGCTGAAAAATCTTGTCTTGAGTTTGATTTGGTCCCCTTTGTTTGTCATTGTAAATTATTTAGTAGACTATCATTTTTTGTTCAGGTGTTTTTTGTGTGCCTATATGAAATAAGCACTCATTTAATTGCTTTGGTTAATACGTCATAAGGTCAGCAGATGTGTACAGTCACTATTTATGAGATGATTTATGATGATGATTGAGCCTCTTAATTTGGCCCGTTTACCTCCCTAGAGGCTCGGGTCCACAGCACACCCTCCCAGAAAATAGTTCCAATGGCCCTCTACCCACAGGTGATCTGTACCTTTAATACTCAAATTGAAAATGCTTAAATTGAATGGGGTCTCTGTAAACATGCAAAATAAAGTGCATACATATATTAACACATGTAACTGAGTAATTACTTAAAAAAATAATCTGTACCACATTTGCTCTACTGTCCACCATCTGACAAAAAAAAAAAAAAAAAAAATGCACAAAAAATATAAGTTTCTTCTGATTCAAGGCACAATATAATAAAATTATATGAGATGACTGATTACTTCGTAAAAGTCACCAAAATTGTGAATGAGTATTTTATTTGGATCTCAGGATTACAGGATCTAGATTATCTCCATTATTGCACCTGGGTCCAATGGGATAGGAAAGTTTAACCAACTGCTTGTAGTCATTTAAAAAATGACTGCCACGGCAACCAGGGTTTTGGCGCTGGTCCGGCTTCAAGATTTGCTTTGGGGGGAACCCGCCCGGTTCAGCGCAGTGAGGCGTTTTCCACCAACGACAGACAAGCCTCTGCAACACTGGAGAGCGGACAACGGCACTCCTATATCCCCGCTACCTAACCATAGCCCTGCCCCACGCCGAACCTCGCCCTGACGCCCAGTGCCTGTCTTCACCGCCCGGCAGCCCTAACTGGCATGCGAGCGGCACCCACCCTCCAGCAATGAGTGCAAAATACAGGTTGCTCGGCTGGGCTACTGCCACATATGACATTCACAAAGCTCCACTCCCAAAACACACGAGCCGCCGCAATTTTTGCATTTAAATCTTCTCCATTCATTATCTCCCCCCCCCCCCCAGGGTGCAATCACCTTCTCCCCATCAATCCAATTACTCATTACAGTATTGTCATAAGTTGTGATATAGCCGAATAGCCTATTTAGCAAAATAAATGCGAGATCCTGCGGAGTTACGCCAGCTTAATTGACGGCTGTTTCCACTATAGCGCCGCCCTTAACAGTACACAACACTTACGTTACTTACAGGCCTATAAGAAAGCACAATAATTTAAACAGAGCATCTCTTGTAGATCACTTTTTGCTATGACAACAAGTGAACGCTGCCGAGGCGATTAGCTCAACCGCCGGATCAATAAGCACCCATAAAATGACAATTTGGCACAAGTAAATAAAATCAACGCTAGCCATCGACAGCCATTACCCTAAGGATCTTAACTAATGTATTGTCACAAGCTGTGATATAATATTTAGAATAATAAATGCGAGATCCTGGCGGAGTTATGCCAGCTTAATGACGGTTGTTTCCACTGTAGCGCCGCCTTAACAGTGCAAAACACTTAACGCTTACTAATATAAGAAAGCACAATAATTTAAACAGAGCAATATAGACCGACTAATTAACGTATTTACAACATTGAAGGTGCTTCGGTGACATTTACACACCTGCAAGAATAAATGACAAAAATCGGAGGCAATTTTATCCTGATAAAAATAATGTATAACTTAATAACTAATATTAAGTCATAAAACTGCAATCCAAATGTTTTATTTTCATAAGCTGCTCAATAACGGAAGAAAATGGCAATAAGAAAGAAGAGGTTCCTCATCATGTTAGATGGTGGTTGGAAACCCCCAGGCTTACAGAAATGATTTAACCCTACTGCTCAGGAGCCAATGGGAACTTAGGACTCTCAGGCGCTCAAACTGGACAAGTGGCCACAGGGCTCACAATCACGTGAAATTAACGCGTCGACAACGCGTTGTTAATGTGTTCTCTACGTGTTGTTTACGTGTTATCAACACGTTAACAACACGTTAACAACGCGTGAAAAAATTGACGCGTTGTCTACGTGTTGTTAACGTGTTGTCTACGTGTTGTCAACGTGTTGTCTACGTGTTGTTAACGTGTTGTCTACGTGTTGTTTACGTGTTAGAATTTCGCGTGTATTCGACCTGGATGGCGTTCCATATAAAGCTGGCCAGTCGAAGGTATTGCAGATGAGTTGCGATTTAAGCCGGGTGAGGATTTCTCCACGGATTGCGCTCGGGATCACCACGGAAATTCCAGAAATGAAGCGTTTGCATATGTTGGTCAACGCCTTGTGAAGCTAACCAGCCTAGTTTGAGGACATGTCATGCCTGCAAAACTCTGAAATGACCTAATTCAGTCAATATTAGAGATATCAGTGAGATTTTTTTTCACAGAATATTCCTTACATGATGTAGAATGACCTTGCGTAAAAAAATAAAACTGTTCATCACCAGTAAATGACTTTAGCTGGGTTATCACAGGCAGGGATATAGGTGACCTATTGGCAATTGCAAATGATGAGACATCTGTTTCGTTGTGTTTTCATTTTGGCAAGGTGGGATGATGAATTGGGGCTAATGAGTGTGGGGGCTCGATGCATAGGCTACTAACATGAAAGCCCATCCGGGTAGGCTCTTCCGAGCTAGGCCACTTTTAGAATGTCTTAAAAAAAAAAAAAAAAATCAATAGCCTAATCGCAGGGCTGCCAAATTTCTTCGCATTCTCACGCATAAGGCGTGGGTCTCACGATTTTTTGAGACATATTCACCGAAGTCAGCAATTGTTCAATCAGCTCGTATATTAATGAGATTCTTAAGCGTCATTGAAGTCCTTGTGCATGGCAGTTTCAGTTTCACTAGCGTGGCGGTGGATTTCGCCACTAGTAAAACGGAGAGCGATTATGACTCTCTTCAATGCGCCTTGAATAATTGCTGACTACAGCAAAGGAACGCGAATGCCACGAAAAAGCGTGAGACTTGAGCCGAATGCGTTGGAGTTGACAGCTCTGCAATCGAGAGGGCTGCGAGACATTTCGCCTAATTTGTTGGATAGGCTTGTAAAATTACCACTATGAAACGTCCATTGTTATAATGTGTTGATGGCATTTCCAGCATTGCATCGGCCTCCTATTCAGTTTCGGGTCATATATATACATAAGGCAATATTGTGAACGCTAGGTAGCCATTGCTTCGCTGAAGTCTTACTATGCTACCTGTAAAATCTGCTGTCTTTCACCGCCTATGGTTGTAGCTAGCTCGGCTCTGGGCCAGTATGGCGTTGGGGCTGTTTACATATTGAATATTCACGAATGTAGCTGAACTATCCAATCAGCGCCAAGCTCATTTAAAAGCCGGATATTCATGAGGGAACTCGCCTCTTCTCAGACTGCCTTTCTGTGATGCTTAAAAGGTCATCAAATAAGCGATCCAAGGCACTTTTCCCACAAATAATGGTATGAATACGATGGCAGGGCATTGGGGATTAACACAAAATGTCAGGATATGTCTGGTAGGGGCACTTTAAAGTAATCATAAATCACTCAATTGTCAACTTATTTTTTTTCAATAGATATACATTTTATTGTCTGTTGTTTTCCAGTGAGAAGGCAAGTCATTATCATCATTATCTGGCGTGACATTACAGGGACACGTTAAAAGGAAAAAAAAGACTGTTGGCATTTGTATTTCGCTCAACCCTGAAAAAAATGTGACATGTTCTAGTAATATTGTAGTTTAATTTTAAAATTACATCAAAAATACACATTTCTGCCCGACTTCATGCCTATAGCACAGTCACGGTTATAAAAAATACTATATTAATAAACCATAAAATAATATTAATATGTAATTCATTATTATATTTTTAAAAATAAACATTGAAGGCAAGGAAACTTTATTTATATAGCACATTTCATGTACAAACACAATTCAAAGTGCTTTTTACATTGTAAAAGAATTTGCAAGAATGTACACTAGAAATAAATGATAAATAAAATAATAAAAAGCTAAAACAGTAATGGAATAGAAAACAATGAAAAAGAAATTAAAACGTAGATAGGCAAATAAAACCTCCAATTAAAAAAGAACAAGCTAAGAGAAATAAGATGCAGCACTGGGTCAGTTCAGACAATGCGTCTGTAAAAGTTTGGTCTTGAGACTAGTTTTAAAACAACTAGGACTAAAAAGGTCCCTTGTATCCGTTTCCCATTACACAACCCATTTTTTTCTCAGCCCATCACCTCCCAGGAACAATTTGCACATCATGTTTATTCCCACTCATGGACATAGCTGGGCGAAACTAGCAATGTTGCTAGCCAGAGCCGAGGCAGGCAAATGACCCAGGTACATTGCAGAGTTGTTCGACCAGCGTTTAAATTGTAGGTGCAACCTTTCCCAGTAATAAGGAACTAGCTAATTTCATCTTTTTTTTGGATAGTGGGAACAGTGCTTTGGGTTACCAGAGAAGCAGAACATGGAAATATTCGTAAGTACATAAACAACCCCCCCAAAAAAAAAAATCAATATTTTTATCAAGATAAATAAACTAGCTAAACCCCGAAAAAATAACTTATTTGCACGGTTTCTTTTTTCTTTTGTTGCCACTCTGGTAGTTCAGTGACAATCTGCCCTGTCCTGTCAAAGTCATCCGCTTGAAGTGCTCACTGCAGAGCAAGGACCTCTCAGTGGCAACAAAACCATCCCATCTCACAGCAAGTTCCCACTGCCTCCTCAATTAACCGTCTTTGGAAAACCTTAAAATGTGACAGAAAAGTAGCCAGAAATGTGAAGAATTCTCTACACTACAACAAAAAAAAGGGACAAGAATTTTTCTCCTTCAGATAAAGGTTAAGTACAAAAACACACTCAATTACACTGTAAAAAAAATTCAGTTGTTTTTACAGAAAAAAACTGGCAGCTGTGGTTACCAGAATAATTCTGTAAAAAATACAGGACAAATGTAAACAACTTTACAGAGCAACTTGTAAATTTTACTGTTATTCAATGCATAATAAATCATAAGGGAGTGTTAATTGTAAATTGAATACCAGTAAAATTAACACTCACTTCGTTTATTGCACATTGAATACCAGTAAAATTAACGATAGCCGAAAGTTAATTTTATTGGTATTCAATGTACAATAAGCGATAACTGAGTGTTCATTTTACTGGTTTTCAATGTACAATAAGCGATAACTGAGTGTTCATTTTACTGGTATTCAATGTACAATAAACGATAACTGAGTTTATTTCACTGGTATTCAATGTACAATAAACGATAACTGAATGTTAATTTTACGGTATTCAATGTACAATAAGCGATAACAGAGTGTTAATTTTACTGGTTTTCAATGTACAATAAGCGATAACTGAGTGTTAATTTCACTGGTATTCAATGTACAATAAGCGATAACTGAGTGTTATTTTCACTGGTATTCAATGTACAATAAACAAAAACTGAATGTTAATTTTACTGGTATTCAATGTACAATAAACGATAACTGAGTGTTAATTTTACTGGTATTCAATGTACAATAAGCAAAATCTGCGTGTAAATTTTGCAGAAATAATTAGTATAAAAGCAATGATGTCCAGTTAAATAAGCAGTAAAGGACTGTATAATCTTCAATTTTAAAATGTATTTTTGTGAATTATTACAGTTTAAGGATGTAAAATTTACAAGATGTTTTGTAAAGTTGTTTACATATGTACTGTATTTTTTACAGAATTCTGGTAACCACAGCTGCCAGTTTTTTTTTCTGTAAAAACAGACCACATATTTTTACAGTGTTACAGGATTAATGACAAGCTTTTACAGTCAAACACCCAAATAATAAACTGAATTTTCTGTAAAATATTCATTACATTAAAGGCACAAATTCCTGTTCTATGACTCATATAAATCAAAAAGCGACGTATACCTCAAGAACTGCACTGACAGCTAAACAAAAAAAAAAAAAACAAATTGCCTCTTCAGGAATTTATTAAATCATTTGTATTATATATTCATCAAAACAGTGAAAAAAGTCATGTCATTAACATATATACATGTACTTTACAAACTGTAGAATAGAAAAAAAGCCTTTGAGGCTGCAAATATCCAACTCGTCTGAAAACTTAATCAAAAAAAAAATTCTCATGGAAATATAACATGTTTCAGTTAGTTGTGCATAAGGCTTACATTAACTTAGCCAACATAAACAAACTCTTCTGCTGCTGTGGTGAAGTCAGTTGAATGTGTAAAGCTGTTGCTGTGGAAAGATTAACCACTCAAATGATTTGCTGAGTACTTATTCAATTTCTATACTCTGTATGTGTGGCTGTGTCTCTGTTGAGGTGTTGTAGTCAGATTGTGACGGTAAAGGCTCAGGAACCACTGGCGAGAGAGGAAATCCAAAAATCGTATGCCTTTATTGATTGCCGGGTCAGGACCAGAAGACACAAGAATTGCCAAGCCACAAAACGAAATCCAAAAACAAAGTCGACTAGACAGGCCGGGTCAGAACCAGAAAAGCAGGAGGTGTGACGATACATAGACAGTAGGCAAAAAAAATCGTGATCGAAATCCAAAGCAGTGGGTCATACACAGGGCATCCAAACACAGTAGACGTGGTCGTACAGAAATGGGTCAAAAATCCAGAAAGACAAAACAAGACAAGAAGGGCTGTGGCAAAAAATCAAGGTCGAATGAAACTGTCGAAGAGAAACAATAATCAATTGGCATACACAAGACTCTGCACAAAGGAATATTGATCAACGTTCTGACAAAGTCAGAACAGCAGTGAGGACTCTAAATAGACAGAAGGGAAGTCACATGCTATGCAGGAACAGGTGAATTGGATGAGAACTAATTACAAAGGAAGGTACACACGGGAAGTCCTAAACCACAACAATTGGCAAAAGCCAAGACACGGACGGAATTCATGCAGACAGCCTATGACAAATAAACAGCTCCGGTCAAGGAGTTCTAAGCGCACAGAGCATGAGTGCAGGAAAGCAATTAACACGTGTGAGAGATCTCGCAGAAAAGTATAGAGAGAAAGGGAAAGCCAAGCAAGGGGCGGAGGCTAGAACAGGGCGATTGCTGAGATTGAATTAGTAACAATTAGTGGAGGTGCAGCTTTACAAGTTAACCAAAGTGCTCGTTAGTGAGTTAGTAATATATACATGGATTAGTTGGGTTAGTAGACTATGATACAAAATATAAATGTTAGTCTTGTTAGTAATCTAGAACAGCAAGGCGAAGGAAGTAAACGAGAATTGAAGTAATAATATGAAACACCAGAAACCATTGAAATCACCCGAAGCAGGTGAGCACACAGACTGGGGAGACGGACTGAACCAACCAGATCACAAGACAGGGGAGACAAATGCAATGAAACTTAAAATGCATGAACTGAAAACCGGAGAATACAAAAACAAAAAAGAATAAAGAAAAGACATGACCATGAACATAATGCATGAATCATAAACGCAGAACCATGACACAGATATTGGTAGAAAAAGCTTCAAGATATGCTCTAATCACCTCTCATCTGAAAAACTATTGCTGACTTCTAGGACTGCACGATAAATGTATAGGGATGCACCGATACCACTTTTTTAAAAACCGATATGAGTCGAGTACTATCTTGTGTACTTGCCGATACAGAGTACCGATACCGATATTTTTGAAATGTCTTTCAGGAAAATACAATGCCAATTCTTGGAGTGCATGTTTTAATTTTTTTTTTATAACACGCTTAAAGAGGCCAATATTAAATGATTCACACATGGCTATTTCCAAAAAAAGAGTAGGCCTAACTGCTAAACATCTTTCTGGATTTAGGCCTGACAAAAAGCCTTTAAACTAGCACTGCCATCAAACATTACTGAAGCTTGACAAATGAAATTAAACTTCTGCATAGGCGAGAAAAACACACCAACTTCATAAAAAGTCAGTCGAACTATTTATTGGCGAGATGGTTTCCACACACATTCATAGGCATTCTCAATCCAACTAAAGTCAATAATAGCTTTCAAGCAAACAAGTCATTACTTAAAGTGTGTGATATCGCCATATTTAAATTACACAAATGACAAATGAAAGAGTTAACTTAACCACAACTAAATTTTGATGGTAACCATAGGTTACTAATATATTTGTAGTAAAATAAGAAGATTGACAATTCAAAATCCTGTGTGTGGTGTGTGTGTGTGTGTGTGCGCGTGTGTGAGTGTGTGTCTTGCGATATGCACGTCTTCTTCGCTTTTAAAAGCTGCTGTCCCAATCGACGCGAAATGAATTTTTTCAGAGGACAGATTACATTCAAAGTCAATGCAAAGATGCGAATACACACGATCGCATGCGTTATGCGTTTTGCATTGACTTTGAATGTAATCTGTCGTGGTGAAAAATTAGTTTAAATCCGTGAAAAGCAGCTTAACTCAGGTAATCAGAGGGACTAAAAGAGCGGCAGAGAAGGGGAGTGTTGATTTAACACTGACCATTTGCTGTGTGTTTTCCACTGAACGCTGAAGCGCATTTTTCGGGCACAGATTACGCTCAAAGTCAATGCAAAGACACGAATACACGCTTAAACGCATCTCTGCATTAAATTTTACAGTATCTGTCGAGCCGAAAAATTTGTTTCACATTCGTGGAAAAGCAGCTTGTAGTGAGTGAGTGAATGGATGAGGGTGCATTTAGAACACAGCCGTTGTCTTTTCTGAACCCAAATGCCGAATAAAAGTTAATTGTTCCGTGTTCGCTGCTCAAAGAGCAGTGGGAAAATTCAAATTTAGAAAAACTGTAGCTCAACAAATCACTCACCGCATTCACACACTTAGCCGCACCCACTAATACACTTCGCCCGAGAGTCACACCCTCTTTCAACAGTTCTCTTATATTTTTTCTAACTCGCTGTCTCCCCTAGACATAGAAGACAGATATTGCAACATAATGTAGCCTATGTGACCGTGTTTTGCGATTCCACTCTCTTACGTGTCGCTAAACTCAGCCGAGGGCAGCAGTACAAATATAGGCGCCTGGTCTGTCGAAATACAGAAGAAGAAGTCTTCTTCTTCTTCTTCTTCTTCTTCTTCTTCTGTCGCTATTTCTGTGTTTTCTCCCATCAATATACTCCATGATATTTAAGTCTTTCATTAGCTGAAGGCAGACTGCAGTCTCCTGGCTCTTGCTGCTTTTTTTTCGCCATGCTATTCGCCATGTTTGCCAAAATGTTTGACTGTAAACGGTACTGTAAACATACATTTGCAAATTCTTGGTAAATAAATTTTCAATTTTCATGGAAAAAAAATGACAAAATTTTGGAGTCATGGTAGATGATGTGTGGTAAATTTCAGAATTTTAACTCAAAAACTCAATTTTTGACAGCATTTTGAATTTTCCTCTCGAGAACAATTGGAGTCAATGCAAGAATAGCATTTTTAAACATCAGTTTTTCACTTATGGAGCAAATCAATCATTGTTAAAAACAAATGACCAACATCTACTTGCTGTCTAGATGCAATATGTGTATTTTCAGATTTTTGTCTTAATAACTGAATTTTTGACAGCTGTTTAAAATCTGCCTTTACATGCATTGATGGCTGCTGTCCTGCACCTCAGTGATTGGCTCAGTCAGTTTGTGAAACTACATGTGAGATTTTAGCTCAATGAGATAGAGGCCGGTCCTTGGCATCGAAGATCGTGAGTTCAAGCCTCAGCTTGTGCAACATTCCCATATCTGAAAAACTCACCAAATTTTGCACAAAGGTCCAGTCCCATGCCAGATTTCTTCAGCTGCAAACACAAGCTAATAGTCCTGATGGTGGCGCTTACGGCAAGCCACTAAATTTCAAAACTTTGAAAATTTATAATAAATCAACCATATGTGCTACAGCTTTGCAACTTTCATCAAAATGTAGCCCCAATACCGAGAAACCTTTGTACGCTTTTACACTTAAACATCAGTTTTTCACTTTTTGAAGCAAATCAATCATTGTTAAAAACAAATTACCAACATCTCCATGCTGTCTAGATTCAAGATGTGTATTTTCAGATTTTTATCTTGATGACTGATTTTTTTTTTTTTTTTTTTCAGTGGTTTGAAATTTGCCTTTCCATGCATAGGTGGCTGCTATCATGTGACTGGCTTAGTCAGTTTGTGAAGCCTCACATGAGTAGACACTTGCCGATTAGCTCAGTGAGATAGAAGGTGGTCTCCAGTCTCAGAGATTGTGAGTTCAAGCCTCAACTGATGCAAAATGCAAATTAGAATGCCACCTTTCTTTTCATCCTCCTATACTCCACTTGTTGCTCAGAATTGCCTAAAATTGCCTGGCCTCGACCATTGCTGAAAGCAGCTGTAATTTTTTTTTTTCTTTTTTGTTTTATTGTATTGTATTGACTTTTCTTTTATGTCTTAGAAGCTGATTCAGTGTATTCAATTATGGCCTTAAATTTCTTTGATATTGAATAATAATTTTAAAAAAAAGTTTGAAATTCAAACACAGCTGTTTAATTTGCGGAATAGCCCCAGAAGCAAGCCACGCCTGTATAGATCTGGTCAGGCTCATGCTCTCATTTCAAAACTTGGAATGTCAAGCCTTTTTTTTCAATCTTTATCGAAATTGCAAAGTATACAAATTCACTGTGAAAAGCAGACATTAGCAAAAAACATTAGAACACACAGATAGAGAAGAAGAACTACCGAGGTGGAACATAATTGGTGTCACTGCCATTGTAATATGGTGTCTTTTGGCATAACAAAATGCACCGGAAAGCCTACTGACAAAAGATGTTATTCTAACAGTGCTATTATGACATTTTAAATGTTTTGGAATGAATTTTATATTACAGTTTATCTATGTTTAAACTACAGTAATTTGTTAATTCTCCAAAAAGTATGATTTTTTTAACATATTCCTACTGTCAAATTAACAGTTGGATAACTGTATTGCAATGTATTTTATATTACAGTTTATCTGTGATTAAACTGCAATAATTTGTAAATTCCCCCTAAAATATTATTCTTTTTAAACATATTTTTACTGTCAAATTGACAGTTATATTTGGTTCAGAGTTTTGCAGCATATTGATGTGAATGTTAACATTACTATGATGTAATTTTAACTGAATTGCAATGTTTTCTGTATTACAGTTTATCTATGTTTAAACTATAGTGATTTGTAAATTCTCCAAAAAATATGATTTATTTTAACATATTCTTACTGTCGAATTAACAGATATATTTGTTTCAGAGTTTTACAACATATCAATGTGAATGTTAACACTGCTATGATATAATTTTAACTGTATTGTAATGTTTTTTTATATTACAGTTTATCTATGTTTAAACTACAGTCATTTGTAAATTCTCCAAAAAGTATGATTTCTTTAACATATTCCTACTGTCAAATTAAGAGTTGAATTTGGTTTGGAGTTTCACAACATATTAATGTAAATTACACACAGCTTCATTGTTTTTGTATTTACAGTTTTTTTTATGTCACGATTTTACAGTGATTCACTGTTAATTCCACGGACATTTTTTACAGTGTACCAATTTTAAGTATTTATTCTTGACCAAAATAATTCAAAATTTAACATTTTTGACAAGCTTTATGACAGTATGACAACAATATATCATATATTAGTATTCTGTTGTCTTATTGTCATTATGCTTAAATAAGAGAAATATCTATGAACTGCAACATATGCAAATATGCATAATATACATATGAGAAATATTTATGAACTGCAACATATCTTTCAAGTATTTTTAATGTTATTTAAAAATGATAGTAGATGCAGACGTTTTTAAAATTATTAAAAAATGATAGTGAAATTCTCGATAGTAAGAGCCGTTTTGTGTCCTACTCGGTATAAAATACCTCAACAACTACCTTTGTAACTTAATACTAACGTTAGGCTCTGACCTGGCAGCCTTAGTTACTAACCAGCTTTGAAGTAAAATCACATCCTCCATGGTAGTCGCTAGAAGAAAAGAAAGGATTGTAATAAAACTGGGTGGTGTGAAGAAATACACAAATAACTATACATTATAATTATGATTTATTATATGTTATACAGTCTCAGGTTTCATGTCTAGGGCTAGCCTAGCCTAGCTATGTTAGCATTTCGCTGGCAGACAAATAGTTACAGTAGCTCTCAACATATTAGACAAATATATCCAAAATGTATCGTTAAATCTTACCTGTGAAAGGTAATTCCACGGGATCTGGTATGGATATCTCGCTCATTTGAGCATCCCTATGCTGCACATATGTCTGGCCTCTTCGTGTAGAGTCAAGTTTTGGCGCCGACTGCTGTGTAGTATTTGTATGTTGGTAGTAAACCCAGCATCTTAATGCATCATAGCAACCTGGATCATAGCGACATGAATGACGGTTTGAACAAATCAAACCGCTTGGAAATCGGGTCGAAAAATTCAGCTTAATAATGATTTCGCGAAAAGTTGTTTAATATCTCTCTCCTCAATAGACACATATGCACTAAGGCTTCTACTAACCCTGTACTAAGATGGCGCCCTGTAGGCACGCCTCCCCCGGTCATCGGGCGTCTCGAATATATGAAGAGTTTCATCGCAAAAATGAAACATGCGCCAAATTCAAAATTTTCTAGTAGTGATATTAGAAACATAGCCAAGGGATAGCAGCACATGTCCAAGTATCCGTTTAGGGTCAAACGGCGATTTAACCCTTTATTTCACTATGCCGAAATTAGCGTTTTTTTTCACGGTGAGACATATCCATTTTCACTTTTTTGGCAAAACGAGACATGTCCATGGATATATCTCATTTTGTAAAAAAGAAAAAAGTTCAAACTATTTTAATGCATTACTAGTACCAAATAATCAAAATGATGCTAGATTTCCATTTTCTGGCTAAACATGTTTGGTAAGTCAGAGCAAGACTGAGAAATAAAAATAACTGGTTTTCCTGAAAAGTTTTTGTCTGGAAGAAAAAAAAGGCCTTTTTCTCAAAACAGCAAAAATGGATATGTCTCTGTTTTGCTATGAAACTCTTCATATGTCTATGGATAAGAGTACTAGGAAGGGTTACAAGCAGGAATCAACTTGTTGACGCCACGTAGTGCCCGGATCAGGTCGGTCATGGCGGATTTCTAATTTGACACAAGCTATGTTTACCATCCTTACGTGGCTTTTGATAAAACTTTCCGTGATTAAGTAAAATAAAAATAAATATGTTTTTGCATCACAGAGGCAGAGATGCCAACCTCTCCGATTTCGGGCGGAGTTATCTCGAAATTTTCATAGAAAATCCGTTCTCCGCATTAATGTCCTAAAACTCCGATTTATCTATCAAAATTTTTTTAATTATTTTAACATCATATAAATTTGCGATTAATTGAATGGCATCGAACAGAGTTGTCTCGCGGCATTGCAGCTAGCGTCTTTGGTACAGTGGGATGTGTACATATTCAAATATAGAGGCTAGCTAACCAATTTTTTTTTATTCGCCAAAACATTCTTTTTGCTTGATGAAGACGTGATATTTATTTGGGTGGCTACACACACTCCTATAGCCAGGGTAAAAAAAATCGTGACAAGACGGGCGAAGTTGCAGTTCATATGCAGGAAGTGATTAGCTGGCAAACTGCGATCAAAATGCTTTTCATAGACCAAATAGTCTGTCGAGCAGTTTTTTTGTTTTACAAAAGGGTGAAAAGCCGGCCGTCACCCGCTCCACTACTGAATGATATCACAAAAAGCTTTCACGGGCAACAATCATTATTCAGAGCACTAAAGTTCAGTCCCTGCTTCACTTCAAGGCGGCTGGAAATCACCAATGCACAGAACGGAATAAAGATCTCAGTCCATTCCTTCACAACCGCTGTTGCTGACAAGCTAAATATTTGCCTCAAGAATATAGTCGGCTAAATCTGAGGTTTTTACAAAAGCTAGATTACGATTATTCACCTTTCAATATTCACGAACGCTACTGGTAAACTGGTTAGCACCTCCACTGCACAATGTCAACTTGTTCAAAAGTGCTGACGTTAGCCTGTATAACAGCTAAATGTGTGGGTTTCAATATGCATCCCGCGTGTGACCATAGATGGACATTAATTACATGGCAAACGCTGGTTACTTTGACCGCGTGTTTTGGGCTTTTCCACTACATGGTCACGACTCTACACTACTCGGCGCCGTTAATGCGTTTTTGGGGGTTGCTTTTCCACTGGAGGATATAGCTGCCCCCTCGTGGACCTGCTCGCCGTTGCGGCGGCGCAGCATGTTACTGCTGCTGACGGCATTCTCAGTTACATCAAGTTTACTTTTTATTCCGCGATTTTGTTAAATATGTATTTGTTTAAATCAGGGTACGACGCTACCGTCACCACGTTATGGCAGCAGTAAAGCCCGCCAGTGTTTAATTGTAATTTCTGTTTGACATTCTCCTGATGCATAGAATAGCAGCTGGTTTTGTGTCCGATTCACATTAAATAACGTGACCATCTAAAAAACGCAAAGCAGTGATATACGAAAAAGCACAGAGTATTCATATTGAGGCTTCAAGAAACATTTCACTTTGAAACTTAAGGCAAAACACGAGTAAATGGCAGAGTATTAGAATTTTTCGCTTTCGACGCCACATCTCATCTGATACCTTTCCTTAGAACAAAATGCTTCATCAGTATCCGTGGAAGTTATTTTCCGCGCAATTTTCGTAAAAATAGGGCAGCACAATAACTTTCTCAAGGGGAATGAGGTCGTTGTAAATTACGTAAGGGTGGTCACATGACCCCGGCAAAATGTACACACAGGTTGATCGCAGCATAGTGAAAATGGGGAAATCTTGTGCTGCTGTTGCTTGCACCAATAATAAAGTCATTCAGTCGCCTGGAAAATACGGCAAAATAAGTTTCAATCAATTTCCACAAATTAATTAAGTCCTTTTGAAAGATTGGCTTGTTAAATTAAGAAGAATTGACCGTGGAAAGCCTTACAAACCAAATAAAACATTCAGTTCTTTGCTCAGAGCACTTCGAGAAAAAGCTGCTTCACGCACCAAGTTCACAAGTAAGTCAACGGTTTTGTTGCAATGTAAACTGGTTTTAAATTGAAGATTTAAAAGAAATTAGCGGAAAATATATATTCAATACAAATATTAACCTTCAGCCTGAACGCCCTGTAACGGGGGCAATGAATTTGCATAATAAATACAGCATGTTTCCTAATAGCAATCTCGTCATGTGGCATATCCTCTTAAAGCAAAGAAACTCGGGCGAAAAAGTTCGTGATGACCGTTTTACCTAAACCGAACACAATTCAAGTACCAAGCAAGTAAATAAGCATCTAGCAAAAACATTGAATAAAATAAGATTAAATAATCAGTGCTCTATCGCAAGAATTTCTACTGAATTTGTGATATGCATACAAACGATGCCTCAAATGAAAAAGTACAGTCCACAGATTCCAACGATATAAGCCTTGTCATTTTAAATTGACACCACACTCAAAAACAGCAGGCATACACTTTAAACGCCACAGAGGCATGAGTACCATACACAACCTCCACTTTTTTGGGGTTTTTTTTGGCCAGAATGATTTTAAAAAGGGGGACAAATATTTTTGGGGGTTTTTATGAGGAGAAGGGGTTAAGAATGATGGGGAAAAATTTTAAAAGGAAGGGGTAGATGCTTGGTGAAAGTAAAAAAAAATTTTATGATAATTCCGCTTTTGCCAGATCTGTATTGCTCTCTTGTGTCATTCACTCTATGTCCTATCTCTTGAACTACTTATGTTCTTCTTTTTTATGTTTTTTTCTTCTTTCTCCGTCAATGAGGCTGTGAACAAAGGTTTACATGTTAAGTTAGACATTACATTAGTGCCTGCAGCGGATTCAAACCAGGAAACCTGGGGAGAAAGCAATGTTAATCACACCACCACTGTGGCCTTAACTACTACACCAACTGAGTTTGTTGCCAGCTCAGCGCCATTAGTTTCCATTCATCGCTGAAGGGTGAAAGACAACCAAAAGTGTGTATGTGTATATATAAAGAAATAATATATTCATTTTTTTTTTTTTTATTTATTGTTGTCAATGAGGAGACATTGAGTGAAGATCCATTTTGAGGTCTTTCATGCTGGTGAGTTGGCTGATCCGTTGACACTGGGTAGAATAATTTGAGCAGAACAAACCATTGTTTGTGGCTGAGTTGGGTTAAGGTTAGGGTTAGGGATAAGGATAGGGATAGCATTCTTTATGAGTTGAGTTAAGGTTAGGCACAGGGATAGGAAAGCATTCCCTATGAGTTAGGTTAAGGTTATGGTTAGGGACAGGATAGCATTCCCTGTGATTTGGGTTAGGGTTAGGGATAGGGATAGAGATAGTTTAGTTCGTTTGGTAAGTGTGAGCACGAGGTGTGCCGCACGCCAAGTAGTACGGTTGGAAGAGGTGGATTCGGGCACCATCCATCCGTATTTAGTATCAAATGTGAAAGCAACCGTATTTCAGCACGGCAGATTACCGTTATCGTCAAGGTTGTCTTTGTTCTAAGAAATGCAGGCGAAAGGATCTCTCCGCTCAAACGAAGAAATTCAATACTTGCTTTCGAGATATAGGCGCATCGAAAACACAATCTACCACTGGGCATATACTAAACTCGAGGTTTTCGGAATAATTTGTGCGCAGTTACTTTCAAGTGGCTTATGACAGAACAATAGATCAGTATCGTGACAAATTAAAGAAAATGTGCGCGACGCCATGTGCCAAAGTCTTGCAGCTCAAGTTATGAGGCAGATAAATTTTTAAGTGGTGTGAGGCATGGATAACATAATCAGCCAAATAGCTACACAAGGGCGAAATTATATATAAGGTTCTTTTCCTTCTTAATTACTATTTATTGTTGTTAACGTCATGTAAATGGGAAGCCTTAAATGCACTTTCGGCGTGTGTTTTCTATTTCAATGGAAATAAAATGATGTAATTGGTCATACGTGCGCAGAATTCGTTTCAAGACTATAAAGGGTCGTGTAGTAATCAGCGACAAACAAGAAGAAAAATGAGTGATTGTACGGTGCGAGATGTGTGGAATTTATTGATTGAGTGCCAGTGGTGGCAGATCAAGAGGTCCTTGCCCGAGCAGCAGCGACGGCTGAGGTTTTATCTGGTCGAGTATATGTGGCGACGTAAACACAGCGGCCGACCACTTTACTCAAATTTTATCAGACATCCTGCTACTGCACGCCGCAATCGAAGAGTATGTAACACCGAGACGACATCAATAGAATAATATCATAAAGCCAACTTCGTAAGTTCCAAACTTAATGTTGTTAGGGCGCAAAGCAAGCATAAGCACGCCAATTATTACTCAAACAGAGGTCCAGATGTGAATAAATAAACCGCACAATGACACAAACGGCTGGGGTTGAATACACTAGCGCACGGAAACTGAGCGCCCCTCGCGTGCATGCTGCGTGCCTATGTGATATCGCAAAACTATGCATGGTCGCCGCGATGCCCCAGTATTCAACAGTGTCATGGCTGCCACCTTTATAAGCTTTATAAGCACGATAGGGCAGGGCGGATCTACGCAACTTCCGCTTTAGTTCCCTTGGCGACACAGTCACGTGCCTGGATACGTTGAAAACAAACCAGATAAATGGCCTGTCACAGTACAATCAGCAGTCAGTTTGACAGCATTTTCCAGCGAGTTAACGCTGCGATGCCAAGTCTTTTTCGCCTTATGGGCCTTTCACACTGATCGCGGCAGCGCTGCACTCTGAAACCCATTATTCTCAATGGCTTGCGCCGGCAAGAACGGTTTTTCTCTCTGGCGCTGAGGTTTCTCTCAGTGGCATTCACGTTCGGTAGTCAGCAATTATTCAATCAGTGCGCACTGAAGAAATTCACTTTCGAATTTAAGTCATTGTGCATCAAGTTAATCAGTTTCACGTGCATTACGGTGGATTTCCCCCACTAATGACACGGAAATCGATTATGACTCTGGAATTCTCAGGCTTGTCTTTACTGAAGGATTGAAAGCAATGGAATTGCATAAAACGTTTCAAATGGTCTTATTTCATTAAAACAATTCAAACGATCATGAAACACATGCTTTATATCCAATCCCTGAGTAAAGGGAAACACGGAAGTCCGGAGTCATAATCGCTTTCCATCTTACTTGTGGTGAGGTGCACCTTTATGCAAGTGAAACGGAAACTTCAGTGCACAAAGATTTTAATTCACAGGAGAATCTCATTGAGCATTCAATGAATAATTGGGACTCACGGTGAATAAGCCTAAAAATGCGTGAGACCTTGCGCCCGAATGCGTGAGACTTGGCATCTCTGATTAGCCTCCCAAATGTCGTACGATTATATAGATAGTCTTCCCAGCGGGCGAGGACAAGGAATGGGCGGAAATTAGCAGTTGTTGGCTTGATGACTGCCCGCTACAGGCTGCCAGCAGATGCATGGACTGATGACCCTACACAGTGGCCAGATTTCCAGTTTGGGGAATCTGTGTATGTATTTGACCAGCACACCAGGTGTGTACAATATTATCAACTCATTTCACTTGTTTACCTGAATACATTTCGCATTTTGGAGCGGCGAAATAGCGAAAAACGGGCGTTGAACAGTGCAGTGCAGCATGGCAATTAACCTGTCAAACTGGTTTGTTTTCAACGGCTCCCTAGTTGCTAGGGCCTCCAGTGCCCGTATGAAGCGTCCACTTCCGTAATCTCACCTCGCCTATTCTTGGTGTGCACGTGACGCCACGCATAATTTCCAAACAGGAAGGCCGCCATGATGGATGATAACAACAACCAAGATAGCTGCGCTTCACCATTGAGCTCCTGCAACGCTTCGTGATTTTCTTCGATTTGCGCTTCCTTATAAAAGAAAACAATGCCTACTTTGTGTGCTGTTTTTAACTGCGGCAGTAATGCTACTCGTGATAAAGACGAAGTTTCTTCAGAATCCCATCTCATTGAAATCAATACGGCACTTTGTTTACGCGGCGCTGGCAGCCACTTGCTTTTTTACTTCAGGACATGTTCTCGAGTTCCCGATTCTATATCCAGCTTCAGTCGCAAAGAGCAAAGCTCCAATGTGGGGAACAAGCCTCGCTTAATCCAGCCATGCAATCACAATGTGCGAGGATCACATCGCCATTCTTATCGCCACAAACCACGGCCTGAGCGGTGTTTTCGAAAGTTCTTTTGAGAATGGTTTACCCGAGCATGAACCAGCACCCTGTTCTCTTTCACTTCGCAGGACTGCCAACTCTCACGCATTCGCTGAGTCTCACGCCTCTTAGAGGCATTCGCGTTCCATGCCTCAGTCAGCAATTATTCAATTGACGCTAGATTTAAGAGAGATTCTCAGGCGAATTGAGTCCTTGAGCATGGAATTTAACCAGTTTCACGCGCATTACGGTGGATTTCACCACTAATGACACGGAAATCGATTATGACTTCGGGAATTCTCAGGCTTGTCTTTACTAAGGGTTTGAAAGCAATGGAATTGCATAAAACGTTTCAAATGGTCTTATTTCATTAAAACAATTTAAATGATCATGAAACACATGCATTGTTTCCAATCTCCGAGTAAAGAGAAGCACGGGAAGTCCGAGTCATAATCGCCCATGTTACTTGTGATGAGGTGCACCTTTACGCAAGTGAAACGGAAACTTCAATGCACAAGGATTTTAATTCCGACGAGAATCTCATTAAGCAGTCAATGGATAATTGCTGATTACGGTGAATATGCCTTCAAAATGCGTGAAACTTAGACCGTATGCCTGAGATTATGTGAGAAAGTTGGCAGCCCTGACTTCAGATAGTGAGAAGAATACCAGCCCAGCCCTTTAGACACAAAAAATAATCGATCTAGACTCTTATAAGCCTTCATTTGTGCCTTGGTTGCCCGCCAGGTTTGAATAATGAGATAGTTTACGATATCGGGTATTCAATCGCTAGTAATGTTGCCAAATCCTCCATATCAGATGGTTTTAACATAATATGGGTCAAAACCACAAATTTCAACCTTTTCTATGTATCTTGACTTGGCAGAGGACTCCAGAGAGTCACAATATTTCCAAAAATTTGGAGATGTATCACTTATTGTTCGCACGAGATGCCATTTTTTTGATTTGTATATCATCCAACATGGCGGGCTGCGTTATTTAATCACATGGTTGCACACCAAGAATAGCCGCTGTAGAAATTAAAGTGTAAATTATCTTTACTGGATGCACGGTCGACGTTTTCCACACACCAGAATACTTCACTTGGTATCTAAACATTAAGGTAAGCCGGAAAAGGCGATTTTTTTTTCGATTTTGCTGGAGGTTGTGTATGGTACTCTTACCCTTAGGTTCAATATCCGGTTATACATCGCGACATTTCAGAGCAAGGAAATACATTTATTTTGTATAAATAAATAATAATTAATCGATGCATTCCCATCCTATCAAAGCCATCTTCCTGAGTTACTTCGGGATCACGTGACTTACACTACGGTTTCCTGCATCCAATGCAAGCCTCCATTAGTGGAGCAGACTGACACGACCCGTTGCTTCTAATTTCGCTACAAACAGGGTCACAGACAAAGAAACGCATTTCATAAATGCAGCAGCTTCGTGAATAAACGCAGCCTTGTTTGAAAGGTAAGGCAACGCACAGTATATTTGTCAAGCTGCCTCAAACAACAAACGCGTTTCAAAACACCATTTGAAGGCCTGTTTCAATGATGGCCAGTTTCCTAGCGATAATGCGGAAGCGAAGTTGTCTTCTGCAGTGACGATTCTCTCTGACCAATCAGTGGGCTGCAATATTGGACGTCACATTTTAGTAACAAGTACCTGGTCGGGCCGCTTTTTGGAACCCCTGAGAGCAGGTACCAGAAAAAGTACCTACCAGTACCAAGTATTAGGTTTTTTTTCCTCATGGAAAAGCAAAAAGTAGAGTAGAGCCGGTACAGTGTAGTGGAAAAGCGCCAACGCCGCAATTTTTTTGCGATAGTTCCTTCGTATTCTTGCAATGTGATCTAGGCTACTTAAGGGAAAACAATATAAAGATGAACTGTTGAAGTCAACATTATTTTGTGATGTTGATACTAATTTGAAAAATCCTATTTAAGGGATTTGATATTTTTTTGAAAACATGTACAAGTGTGTTGTTCCACAGTACTTTTTGAAATATTTTATATTTTGGAAAGATGTTACATTTTTGTGAAAAAGATGTAAAAGTATACTGATTCATGATCATCAAGTCAACATTATCTTGTATTGTTAATAATGTATTTGCAAGCCTATCAGCATTCTTTTTTTTTTGAAGCTGTGATCTTTTTGGAAATGTTTAACAACTGCACTGACCATTACTTTCTTTGAGACCTCAAGACTATTTATGCAAAAAAAGTATAAGTGAACACTACAATGATTCAAGAGATTCAATTTTGTAGGTCAATTAAAAGTTTAAAATGAACCTCTGATTTTGGTCATTGTTGATATGAATGAGTTTGATAATCCGACAATAGGAAAAGAATAGTCTGACTTTCAAAATGGTTGTTTGAGAGGGGGGATGTTTGAGACGTGGTCACATACTCCTCTTTGTCATTTCCAAATGTTGGCATCTCTGCACAGAGATTGTATTGAGATATACTAGGGCTGCACGATAAACTAAATCGCGTTATCGCAAAAGCGTAATAAAAAGTAACTGCCACTATGAGGCAGACAGACGTGCTTGCTTATTACCTTTTCTATGACACATACCTAATGCGGTCATTTGAAATGCTTCCGGAAGAAAACTGTGATTCAAGTCCGCTAATTACCAGCGAGGTTGGACAGCCTCCTTCACCTTGGCATAATTAGCTTGCCTTAAATCAATTCCCGTGTGCTTTGCCTAACTTGCGATCAAGCCGTTTATTCAGCCAACTGACTGATCAAAACCAAAATCTGGCCAATAATGATTAAGAAGAGCTAATGAGAAGCAGACAGACCTAACTAGGCTGCTGTGTTAGATTGAAAGAATGTCAATAATCTGAATAAATAGCAGACCTCTGAATTCCACCTCTCGTAGAATTTTTACATATCATTAAACAGATTTCTTAAAAATAAACCATTTTAAGATGGCCTTGGTTTTTAAGCGTTTCAAAATATGTATGAAGTGGAAAAATTTTGTAAAAAAACATATCGAACGTGAAAGTGAGAGAAATTATCTTCGCATTGCACGCAATAGACAAATGCAGCGAAGACTTGGCAAACACATTCAGGCAAACGGAAATTTAGAGCATTTTTATTTGATAATTGAACAAGATTTCAAATAAAGTAATTAATGGCTGTTTATTTTTGGTTGCTTTTGAGCGCCTAAATAGCCTAAAGTGAAGGTGGAAAACATTTTGTTTAAGTGTATCGAACGTAACTTGTAGAAACTGTAATTACATTAGCACGCAGCGCCACCAAACGTAAAACTAGAGATTATCCCCAAACACATTCAGGTAAATTACGTGCTGAACAAAGCAAAGTTAAGGTCTGCAAAATCATCATCTTCTACCCGACAATTGCTCTCACCCCTTCCCACTTGCTTTGCTCAATTTTCAATCAAACAGTTGATTCACTCAATTAACGATTTAAATTGGTAGACAGTCTGATTTATTTGAATAGCCTATGTTGTGTTTATTACATGTAGCCAAGTGGAAAATACTGTGTTCCCACAAAAAAACCACATGATGGCACTGTGCCCTTTTTTGGGTCCCTTGAGTGAGATGTGTGCTTGATGAACTATCGTGGGTTGGATACGGAAGTGGAATGTCTTTTGCAAGCACTGCAGCGGTTCCACATGTGTCGGTGCTTCATATTTTAAGTGGGAGCTGTGTGAAGTTGACGGCTGGTCGCCGCACATGCCTATGATTTAGCAACGATAAAGTTGCGATGCTACCACTACAGTTATTCATGCACGCTATTCATGCCCGTATTTATGCAAAAAATTTATGCTCGTTTTATTTTACGCTTTGGTGTACGTTTATTTGTACAAGGTTATCTGTGCTTTCGGTTAATTGTGCTGCAGCTATTTCTGCCGAGTTACTTTTGCCTAAAGTTAGCTATGTACTTTGAAATTTCTGAATGAAGTATTTCTTGTGGACACTTTGAGCTAGGTTAAGAAAGCTTGAATTGTTCCAGTAAAAAGATCAGATCGGGAATTCTTCGGTTTTAAGGGCATTTCATACGAATGGATAAGTCGCGGTTTTCTTTAAAAAGTAGACTTTGTGTCTGTAATGTAATGGCGTTAATTTTCCACTAATTAAAAACTCTAAATTACATTAATGCTGTTCTCCCTTTCATGAGAGCAGTCGGATAATAAAGAACCCCAAATTTAGTTTTGTGTCCTGTCTTATGTTAAGTTTGCCAGGCTACATATTTTTGGTACCAGGAGTGGGGTTGTCCATTACTTGGAGATTTAAAATTATTTGGAGAATAGCCATTGGAGTTCGGATTAGACTTAATTTGTAAAGTGCATGAATAACTGTAGTAGTAGCGAGCCATCCCTGTGCTGGAGTGGATCTACATTGGAGGGCCTGCCGGTTGCGGTGGAGAACCAGTGGCCAGTGTGTTGAGATCCAGGAACATAGGAACGTGGAGAGACCCGATCATTTCAGGAGAGGATCTGCAATCATCACACCGATCTCAATTTGCTGATTTGCAAGGGACTGAGTTGAGCTAAGTAGTACCAGGACATTCCAACATGTCCGGGAGAGGCAGTGACAGTGAGCAGGATTCCGGAGAAGAGACTGGTTCTTTTAAGCAATTGCAAGGAAAGTGACTGAACTGAGCGAGAAACATGATAAAGCCATGGAGGCTATTGCTGCTTTAAATAGTGGGTCAAACAGGTCATATATTTATGTGCCTAGAGAGCGGCACATCCAGCCTTTCAGCGGGATCCCGCCAAAGATGGCCGCTCAGTTGACGAGTTTATTGAGGAAGTAGAACGGGTTATTAGAACCAGAGCTCAGAACTCTTGGGATCAAGCTGATTTTATTCTGTCTCTTTTTTAGGGGTTCTGCGTTGGAAGAAATGAGACTTTGCATGGATGGGGAGCCTACAGATCCTGGCGAAATATTCACGTTGCTGAGAGAGGCTTATGCAGAAAACGCAGTGTAGCTCAGCTTTTGCAAGCATTTTATGGGCGTCAGCAAAAAAGAGGAGGAAGGTTTTCAGGAGTACTCGCATGCTCTCTCCCAGATTTTTTGCGATTAGTCCTGAAACAAAGACCAGATGCGGTTACCGATGCTAAGATAGCAGTTAGAGACCAGTTCATTGAGGGTGTGCGAGATACCACTCTGAGAAGAGAGCTGCGAAAATGGTTCGAGAAAAAACCTTGTGCTCTCTTTTACATGTGCGTGAGGAGGCCATTGCCTGGTCCCTTGAGGGCAAAGCTGGTAACGCTAAGGTTGCTAAGAGCAGGAAAGTAGCCTGTGACAGTGTTAGGGTAGAGGGTCAGTGCTCAGGTAACTCCCAGGAAAGACAGTCCAGCACTCTAGAGGACATTTTGAAGGTAGTTTCAGAACAGACTAAGGCAATAGGGAACTAACTATTGCTCTGAAAGAGGGTCTCAGCAAAAGGGAAATATCTAACAAGGAAAGGGGTGGGAAACCTAGGTTTAAGCCCCAGTTTACAGAGGACGGAAAGCCCATTTGCTTTAAATGTAAAGGAGGACATATTATGAAGGAGTGCGACAGCAAAACTTGCTAGCCAGTCTACTACCACGAGTGTCTCTGTTCAGGAAAACTAGCCCCCTCGGTTGCCGAGAGCCGGGCAATCCGAGGTGAGGCTAAAGGCTCAAATACCCTTACTCCTGAGAGGTTTTTCGAACGTGCTGTTGGGAAGTGCCCAGAGGTTGAAGTTGAGGTGGGAGGAGTTAAAGCCAAGACCATTTTAGATACTGGAGTCAGGTTAGCACCGCCTCAGAGACATTTTTCCGCCAACACTTACTGGGTGAGAATAAAGACTTAACCTCTACTGCAATTGGCTTAAGCTTACTGCAGCTAACTCTTTGCCAATCCCTTTACATAGGTTACATTGAGCTAGATGTGCAAGCTATGGGGTTAATTGTGCCTGAGTGTGGGTTTTTGGTGGTAAGGGACAGTGTCCCGGAACAGACCAGACCAGCAGACCGAGAGCTAGTTTCTGACGAATCCAGGATAGAAGGCAGGGATGCTGAGCTGCAAGTTAAGATGGAAGACTGCCGACCAGAAGCACCACCTCCTGTCCTCATCGGGATGAATGTGATTAAGCGATGTAGGGAATTAGCTATTGCTAGCTTTGACTCAATCAGTGGAGGAGAAATAACCTCAGTCTGGAGAGAAGCTTTTCAGAGGGTGCAAATTTGTGAGGTGTTAACAAAGACATCTACAGCCAGGGTAGCTGGTAGAGATCCAGTGCATGTGCCAGCAGCGTCAGTGGCCACAGTTTTTTTGCGAAAGGGCTTCAGAGACTCTCAGATAATGACACCTTGATGCTATTTGAGCCGACAAACACCACCCCTGCCCAGTGGTCTTGTTGTTGTCCCTACTTTGGTTGAGACTGACAAGCACGTGTTTCCAGTTAAAGTGGTGAACTTTTTCTGAGGAGGATGTGTGGCTGCCGCCTAGGACCCGACTTGGTATGCTTAGCAGGGGTTGAGTGTGTTGAGGAGCAGCTGAAGTGCATTTCAATCGCATTTCGACTGACCATGAGGAAGTGTCAGTGAGAAAGAAAGAAGTTGACATGACAGACAGTGCAGTACAGTCCTTGATAGAGCAGCTGAATGTTGGTGGTTCTGCAGACGAACAGGCAAAGTTAGCTGTACTTTTTAGCTCAATATGCCGATGTTTTTGCTTTCAGGGATGAAGATTTAGGTTACACTGAGAAGGTTAAGCACGAGATACATCTTGTTGATGATGTCCCAGTTTCGCCAGCCCTACCGACGATACCTCCTACACAGTACAAAGAGGTCAGAGACCACATAGCCCAGCTTCTAAAAAGGGTGTTATCAGAGAGAGCACTAGTGCTTATGCCTCTCCCCATTGTACTTGTGAGAAAGGCAGACGATAGCTTGAGGTTGTGTGTTGACTATAGGCGTTTAAACTCTAAGACCAGGCGTGATGCATTTCCTTTACCACGGGTGGATGAGTGCTTGATGCTTTGCATGGTGCTGAGTTTTTCTCAACCATAGACCTTGCCAGTGGTTACCATCAGGTGGCAGTGGATGAGAGGGACATGCACAAGACTGCTTTCACGACGCCTTTGGATTATTTGAGTACACAAGACTTCCCTTTGGCGTTTGCAATGGGCCAGCGACTTTCCAAAGACTCATGCAAGCTACTATGAGTGACTTAGTCTTTCAGGTGATGCTGGTGTATTTAGATGACATACTGGTCTATTCACAGACGTTTGAAGACCACCTGACCCGACTACAGACAGTGTTGCAGAGACTCAGAGATACGGGGTTAAAAGTCAAGGTAGAGAAATGTCATTTCCTACAATCTAGCGTCACCGTTCCTTGGTCACCGGATCTCAGCTGAAGGCATAGGCACAGACCCAGATAAAGTAGCTGCAGTGAAGCAGTGGCCAGTTCCCACCTCAGTTAAAGAGCTAAGATCGTTTTTGGGATTCTGCAGCTACTACAGAAGGTTTCTGCAGGGATTTTCCCAGCTGGCAAGCCCCTTGCATGATGTAGTCAATGTCTGTATCAAGGAAAACAGCCCAACTAGGTCTAAAAGCCTTTTTAACAGTGTTTGGACGCCTGCTTGCAAAGAATCCTTTGAACAGCTAAAAGAGAGACTTATCAGTGCCCTCTGCTAGGTTATGCTGACTTCTCCCTCCGCTCATAGTTGAGACTGATGCCAGCAGTTTAGGGTTGGGTGCAGTCCCCCATCGGGTGCAGTCCTCTATCAGGTGCAGGAAGGCAGGAAACGTGATAGCCTATGCTAGTAGGAGGCTAAGAGGAGCCGAGAAAAATGACCAAAACTACAGCAGTATGAAACTCGAGCTTCTTGCCCTCAAATGGGCTGTGTCAGAAAAATTTAGGGATACCTGTTAGGTTCCAACTTCACTGTAATTACCGATAACAATCCCTGTGCCACCTTAACTCAGCAAGGCTAGGTGCTATTGAACAGCGCTGGGTTGCCCAGCTAGCGCCCTTCGACTTTGAGGTTCAGTACCGCCCTGGTCGTTGTAACACTGCAGCTGACACCCTCTCTAGGCAGCCATTAGCAGGGGAGCCCCCAGCCAGTGGGAGATGAGGAAGAGTTTGATGGGTGTGTATCTATCTGCAATCTGGTCAGGAGGGGAACAGCTCTCGGGGTGGATTTAGTTAGTACTGGGATTAAGTGTTGTCAAGTCAGGCAGGCTCGTGTCACTGTGGCAGAGCAGGATAGTCAGTTTTCTAACTCCCAGGGTAATACACCAACTCTGCCAGGATACTCTAAAGATGAGTTGAGACAGTTCCAGAGCACTGACCCTACACTTAAGTCATTCAGACGCTTTTGGGACCAGAAGGAAAAAAACCCACCCGTCAGCAGAGGAAAAATTTGACCAAACCTGTTATCTCTCTGCTCAAGCAGTGGCCCCGAGTCAGGGAAGTTGAGGGATTGCTGTATCGTTACATTGAGGATCCCCATTTAGGAGAGTGCCACCAGTTCCTCTTGCCCACCTGTTTAAAGAAAGCTGTATTGGGAAGTGTGCATGACAATATGGGACATCAGGATAGAACGTACACAGAACCTATTGAAACAAAGGTGTTTTTTGGGTGGGGATGTTTGAAGACGTGGAACAATGGGTTAAACAGTGTCAGCGTTGGTACTCACAAAATTACGCAACCCCAGATACGGGCACCCATGAAACCTTTTTTTAGCCACAAGGCCATTAGAGGTTGTTGCAGTAGATTTCACTGTGTTAGAGACTGCTTCCGATGGGCGCAGAAAATGTACTAGTGATTACGGATGTTTTCACCAAGTTCACCCAAGCCTTCCCTACACGGGACCAGAAGGCTGATACAACAGCGAAAAGTCCTTCTCCGTGAGTGGTTTATGAGGTACGGTATTCGGAAAGATTACACTCAGATCAGGGCAGGAACTTCGAGAGTGAGGTCATACAGGAGCTGTGCAAATTATATGGTGTTAAGAAAAACTCGCAACAACACGCATCATCCCCAGGGTAATGCACAATGCGAAGCGGTTCAATCGGACGCTGCATGACCTCTTACTACCACTACAGTTATTCATGTACGCTATTCATGCCCGTATTTATGCACAAAATTTATGCACGTTTTATTTACGTTTTTGGTGTACGTTTATTTGTACAAGGTTATCTGTGCGCCGTTTACTTGTGCTGCAGCTATTTCTGCCGAGTTACTTTGCCTAAAGTTAGCTATGTACTTTGAAATTTCTGAATGAAGTATTTCTTGTGACACTTTGAGCTAGGTTAAGAAAGCTTGAATTGTTCCAGTAAAAAGATCAGATCGGGAATTCTTCGGTTTTAAGGGCATTTCATACGAATGGATAAGTCGCGGTTTTTTTTAAAGTAGACTTTGTGTCTGTAATGTAATGGCGTTAATTTTCCACTAATTGAAAACTCTAAATTACATTAATGCTGTTCTCCTTTCATGAGAGCAGTCGGATAATAAAGAACCCCAAATTTAGTTTTGTGTCCTGTCTTATATTAAGTTTGCCAGGCTACATACATTTTGAATTTTAAATGAGCATGAAACATGACAGATTTGCCTGAATTTGTTTGCTAGATTATTTCTAGTTTTACATTCGACTGCGCTGCGTGCAAATACATTAACAATTTACATGTGACGCTCGCACGTACGTTTTAACAAAATGTTTTCCACCTTCACTGTTGGCTATTAGACGCCTCAAAAGTCACCAAAATCAAGAGCTATGAATTATTTTATTTTAAATTAATCTTGTTCAATTATCATATAAAAAATGCAAGAAATTTGCGGCACAGATTCGCCTGAACTTGTTTGCCAAGTCTGCGCTGTATTTGTCTATTGCGTGCAATGCTAAAATAATTTCTCTCTTTCACGCCGAGCTGCTTCACAAAATGTTATCCACTTTGTGCATGTTTCAAATGCTTTAAAACCAAGGCCATCTTGAAATGGTTTATTCTTAAGAAATCTTTTTTTAAATAAATGTAAAAATTCTACGAGAGGTGGAATTTAGTGGTCTGCTATTTATTCAGATTATTAACATTCTTTTTCAATCTAACACGGCAGCCTGGTTAGGTCCGTCTGCTTCTCATTATCTCTTCTTAATCATTATCGGCCATATTTTGGTTTTTGATCAGTCAGTTGGCTGCATAAATGGCTTGATTGCAAGTTAGGCAAAGTACACGGAATTGATTTAAGGTAAGCTAATTAGACCAAGGTGATGGAGGCGGTCGAACCTCGCTGGTAATTAGCGGACTTCAAATCACAGTTTCTTCCCGGAAGCATTTCAAATGACCGCATTAGGTAAGTGACATAGAAAAGGTAATAAGCAAGCACGTCTGTCTGCCTCATAGTGGCGGTTACTTTTATTGCGCTTTGCGATAACCACGATTTCGTTTATCGTGCAGCCCTAAGATATACATTGCTGACCTACGGGGTACCCTAAAAGGTGCTTCGAGAAACCCACCATCACCCCCAGTCAGTTTGCTCCAGACAGTCACTAAAGGCAACTGTCGTCTCACGGGTCCAGCATTTTATCTCAGTTTTTTGTGCTTTTCCATACCGCAGCTCGGTATTTTTGTTGCGTTAAGGGCAAAAACAGGCCACCGGCCGCTCACAAGTTGTCGGTGTCTGAATCAATTATTATCTTAATATCATTATTGGTGGGTTGTTCTACAAAATGGGTGTAAATGTAAATAATAATGACCTTTTTCTGCCCGTAATTATGTTCAGGTCATGCTAGTTTTCGTAGTTAAGTGATTACATTCGAGCTTGTTAAATTACGATCTGTAATAGGCCTATAACAAATATCTATACAAATGGTTCATTAATCGATGATGATTATATTGTTCTGTTGTAATGCCGACCACTTTTTTTTTTGTATTTTCCTTCTGAAAATACTATCGATTAGTTTTGTTACACATGGGGGACTTTTTATCCAGTAATGTGATTGTAAAGAGAGCGTTGGCGCTTCTTGAATGATATCGCATGCTGTTGTCATCAGAATCATTCAGCTCGCGTGACTGATTCATTTCATGGTCAAGGAGACCTCTTGTGGGGATTTTGAAGCACTGCGTGTAATATTGTGTAGTTTACTGTTTCCAGCGGAAAAAGTGTACTTAATGTAATATCTAGAAGAATTTACATTACTATTTGGTTGTTGCTAATGTTATGATAATATTCTTGATTTTTCAGATCATATTGCACGAATTATGCGTACATTTTGCTTATATTCTGTTGGAAGACCATAACTGCATACATTGGCTGGCTGCATGGCTGGTTATGAAAGATTGTTGACAAATTCCTGAACTGCTGCAGTTTTTCTAACCAAAGACTTAGGCCAGACTTGTATACACCAGCTACTGTAAAAGAAATATTTAACACTGTGTGGGTGTGTGTGTTTGTGTTTTCTCCACAGGCCAGGTTGGTTTAGTGTGTGTGCGTGTGTGTGCTGCGTGTGTGTGTGTGATTTTTCCACAGACTGTGTTGGCATGTCAGTGTGTGTGCGATTGTGATTTTTTTTATGGGCTTTGTTTATTGGTGTAATCTGTGTGTGTGCGTGTGTGTCTGTGTCCAGAGGCTTAGTTGGTGTAATCTGTGTGTGTGTGTGTGTGTGTGTGTGTGTGTGTGTGTGTGTTTTCTCCACAATCTGGTTGGTTTAATTTGTGTGTGTGTGTGTGTGTGTGTGTTTGCTGTTTCTCCACTGGCTGTGTCAGATCACTTCTCAATGGAAAGAGTCTGAGTCGGGGCTGGTGAATAATAGTTTAGTTTAATGCAGATTAGTTCAAAACTAGTGAAGCAAATGAATAGAATCAAGAGGATAGAGGATAGAGTGTAAAATCTCTCCTTTGTGCCCAAACTATGATACCCATTCAGGCCCATCCCAGGAAGGGGGGGGGGCTACTGCTCTGGGGTCACCTGACATGATGATGACTCACAGCCCTCCCTCTGCCACTTTTCTTTTTTTCTGCATGGAGTATTGTACAGGGTCTGGTATGGTGTTCATTTGTTAATTAACAGTTAGAATTCTTTGAGTTGTATTAAAATTTAACAGGTTCCTTAACTCGAGTGCACTTGGAGAGTGTATATTTTCTGCCAGCAGTTTTAATCCACAAACACTTATCAGCTGCTTCCTATTCATACAGTTTAACATCCCATTAATGTTGTAAAAATCTGTTAAATAGGTTTTGAGTTCTTCTGCTAATAAACACACATATCAACACTTCTGTGTTCAGAATACCTCCTGGCAGAGGTAACCAAGAACTCGAAATGTACATGAGTATTTTGAATAGTAATTTGTCATTATAAAGTTAATCAATTAATGATACATAATTGAACCTCCGGATGAAGTCGGTATACTATTGATTCAGACTCAGACTACTTTATTTAAAATTCATAAAAATGGAAATTTGTCTTTGGCTCTGGCATGAAGGTAGCATGACAATATATAACACAAGACATTTTAAAACATCACAATAAGAAAATTAATGAGACAGAATAAAGCAGTGAAGCAACACATCCCACTGAAGTCCAGTTGTGTTCTAAAATATAAGTGCTTAACGAGCAGGTAACAGTCACCTAAAAATTGAAGCGGGATTAGAACAGTGGGGCAAAGATAATGATAATAAATGTAAATAAAATGCAAAAAGTCAGAGGCATGTCTGTGTGCTGGGGGCAGGTCCTGCAGAACCTATTTAAACAGTTCCTTGTTGAGCGTGGCCACAGCTGATGGAATGAAGCACATTTTGTAGCCCTTTTTCTGGCCAGTGGGACGTGTGCGGTCACCGCTGCGCATCCGTGAACACTTTCTTGTGGACGCTCTACAGGCTGTAATTTTTGACCGATTACTTTCATATTTGGTATGGACATGTGCTACACTTCATATGACACCTATTGATTTTGGTTGCCATGGTGACAGTATTGGCCGAATAATGCGCAAAAAGAGGGAGAAGCAGGCTTTTGGAGGCTACACCCATGCGATGCTTGGCCAAAGACCACACTGTCTACTTCATAAAAGTGTTTAACTATGAACTGGGATCAGTAATAATGAATACACAAAATTATACATGGTTTGTACAAATCAAATCACTGTTGTTAATACCTTGTTGGTCTTGGATACACAAGGCTTCATTATAGTCTAAATCTTAAAACAGAGGCTCCAATGGAGTATCGAGGACCAAACTAGAGCCATGAAACAACCCCCCACATGTAGAAAATCTCTGGTCTTTCTCCATTTTACTGCAGTGTTTCCCTTATCTTTGAGAGCACACACTGGTCAGGCTCATACATCTTCCTGTTTGTTTCTGGACTCATCTGGATGATCCCTGACACCCCTCTAAACTTTAACAAAGTGGGATAGGAATACCAGAAATGTTACAAAATCTTGAGGCACTTTAAAAGTGCAGTACAGATATGAGATCACACACTCAAAAGTAAAGTCCATTATTTCCAGCCCCACAGGCTGGGTTGGCCAATCTGTGTGTGTGTGTGTGTGTGTGTATATGTGTGTATATGTGTGTTTCTGTCACAGGCTGGGTTGGTGTAATCTGCATGTGTTTGTGTGTGTTTCTCCACAGGCTGGGTTGGTGTAATCTGTGTGTGTTTCTGCACAGGCTGGGTTGGTGTAATTTGTGTGTGTGTGTGTGTGTGTGTGTGTGTGTGTGTGTTGTTTCTCCACAGGCTGCGTTGGTGTAATCTGTGTGTGTTTCTCCACAGGCTGGGTTGGTGTAATATGTGTGTGTGTGTGTGTGTGTGTGTGTGTTTCTCCACAGGCTGGGTTGGTGTAATCTCACAGAGGGCTGCTGTGACGTTCTGGCCTCAGCCCTGCGTTCTCCTCACTCAGAGCTGAGAGATCTGGAGCTCAGAGACAATGAGCTGCAGGATTCAGGAGTGAGAGCGCTCTCTGCTGGACTGGAGGACCCTCTCTGTAAACTGCAGAGACTGGGGTGAGTACAGACATTTTCATTCATTAGGTAGATAGAGATCCTCATTTTTCCTCAGTTATCACCTGTATTAGGCTGTTATGAACCAGACCAGGGAAGCACAAAGATCAGGTTAAAGTGTCACTCTGGTGTTTATTAGAAGAGTTGTTTGACAGCAGATATTACAGGAGGCAGACTGATGAAGGTGGAAAAGTGCTCTTAGATGCACAGGAAACAGTAACAGTAAACAGGGGGTGATTTAAAAGGTGAGGTCAGAGCTGATCTTAGGTCAGTCTGAGGTTTATAGTGTATGGTACCCTGCTGTGAACTGCCCTTTCAGAGATCACTAATCCAAACGTAAATATAAAAAATCAAAGCACAAGACTTGTTATAAAGGTTTTCAGGAGTGAGGTTTCTTGTCCATGAGTCACTTGGCTTTTAATTACAGGATTTTATTAGCACAGACATTTGTTTTACTTTGACTCTGAATTGTCAGAAATGGGGGAGGGTTGGGGTTCCATAACTCCGCCCATGCCCCCCCATTTTCCCACATCTTTCTGCTTCAGTGGTTTTTAAATGGTCCAGAATGAACAATCATTATAATAATCATAAATAATCATGATTCTGGATTTAGTCAGTTCAGTCAGGAAATAATAATTTTTTTCTGACTTTTCTGCCTGTTGGTTTATGATGTGACTGATTTCTCCTCGGAGAAAGTTGCTTCCAGATTGTTCCGACCCCTCAGGCCAGTGCATCCCAAACTTGGTCCTGGGGACCCCCTGTGTGTGCTGGTTTTTGTTCGAAACACTATTACAATCCCAGAATTTTTAGCAAACTGTTAATTTTTTCTTAATTACTTGCTGTTAATGTTTAGAGAGATGATTTGACCTGTTAAAGGGAATAGAAACACTGACATTTATGACTGTATCAATAGTTAGACAGTAAAACACTTAAGTCTTTTAACCTGGTCTGGCTCCTGTGCTATTGTTATTATTGTGCTATTGTTACTTGCTGTGTAATGTTAAGTGCCTGTAACAGCTCATAGAGACTGTACTGTCTAAGTGAACAGCAACGGCAGCGCTGCAATTCATAGGCTCGTTAATGAGGTCTATGAGTAAATAGACCCCGCTGCCATCTGTTTTGTAGTTTATGTCCCACTTTACTCGCCAACATTGTCTTGTCACTGAATCTTACTTAACAAGCTAGCTAGGTAGCTTACTACATTAGCTAACACAGGCAACAGATCTTTGCAATTTCTCGACCGTATAGTCGCAGTTAGTGTTCTTAACTCTCATTTACCCCATTTTGCAGTGGCGAGTATTTTAACGCCGACTTTGGTTGAATTTTCTTTACCACATTCCACCAGGAAAGTGCCATTTCATATGTGCATGTAATTAGCGAGTAATTGGTCAAACTTTTAACTATTCTTCAAGTTAGAACTGTAGTTTGAATTTTGAATAAAAATGAAAAAGCCTTTCTAAGCACGTAGTTAGCTAAATGTATTTAAGCCGCACATCTAAACAATAATGTTTTAAATTTTAAAATATGAGTAGCATAATTTCATCAATGCAATTGAACATTACCATCATAACTTCGATGGACCAGGAAAGCATTCTGTGTTGGCAAAGTTAGCGATGCAATCTGCCTCCCTCTTTCCTCACGAGGGCTCAATATATTTGAATGAGTCAGCCATTGTTTTCATTTTTTATCCTCATTTTTAGACAACGGATGGATTCAGCCATTTTGACTTCCTCCACAGAGGCTAAGAGCATGTACAAATACCACAGGAATATCTGGAAATCGATGCCTATTGTGATTTCCGTACATTACAAGAGGTTTTATTTCCTGCCATCAAAGAAAAAGTACACTGAATAACAAAGCATTTCTCATGTGCTCCTAGTCCTTGGGCAGATGACTAGTCACTGTTGGAAAACTGAAGCTGTAGTTGTCAAGATGAACTGCTTTGTAATGCACTCCTCAAAAAAATAAAGGGAACACTTTTAAACAACACATCCTAGATCTCAATGAATGAAATATTCCAGTTGAAAATCTTTATTAATTGCATAGTGGAATGCGTTGAGAACAAAATAAGATAAGAATGATCGATGGAAATCAAAATCATTATCCCGTGGAGTCTGGATTCAGAATCATACTTAAAATAAAAGTGGAAAAATCAGATCACAGGCTGATCCAGCTTCTGTGGGAATTCCTCCAGACAAGTCAGAATGAGGCTCAGTGGTGTGTGTGTGTGTGTGTGTGTGTGTGGCTCCACGTGCCTGTATACACTCCCTACACGCCTGGACCTGATGGAGCAGACGGATGTCCTCCTGAGGATCTCCTCCCAGACCTGGATCAGAGCATCAGTCAACTCCTGGACAGTCTGTGGTGCGACATGGCGTTGGTGGATGGAGCGAGACATGATGTCCCAGATGTGCTCGATGGGATTGGTCTGGGGGAACAGGCAGGCCAGTCCATAACATCAATGCCTTCATCATGCAGGAGCTGCTGACACACTACAGCCACATGAGGCCCGGCACTGTCATGCATCAGCAGGAGCCTAGGGGCCCTGCGCCAGCATATGGGCTTACAGAGGGAGCCTAGGGCCCTGCACGCCAGCATATGGGCTTACAGAGGGAGCCAGGGCCCCACTGCACCAGCATATGGGCTTACAGAGGGAGCCCAGGGCCACTGCACCAGCATATGGGCTTACAAAGGGAGCCTAGGGCCCACTGCGCCAGCATATGGGCTTACAGAGGGAGCCCAGGGCCCACTGCACCAGCATATGGGCTTACAGAGGGGAGCCCAGGCCCACTGCACCAGCATATGGGCTTACAGAGGGGGAGCCTAGGGCCCACTGCACCAGCATATGGGCTTACAGAGGGAGCCCAGGGCCACTGCACCAGCATATGGGCTTACAGAGGGGAGCCCAGGGCCACTGGGCCAGCATATGGGCTTACAGAGGGAGCCCAGGGCCACTGCGCCAGCATATGGGCTTACAGAGGGAGCCCAGGGCCACTGCACCAGCATATGGGCTTACAGAGGGCCCACTGCGCCAGCATATGGGCTTACAGAGGGAGCCCTAGGGCCACTGCGCCAGCATATGGGCTCTGAGGGAGCCCGGCCACTGCACCAGCATATGGGCTTACAGAGGGGCCCTAGCCTGGGGCCCACTGCACCAGCATATGGGGCTGATGGCACCAGCAGAGGGGAGCCCAGGGCCACTGCACCAGCATATGGGCTTACAGAGGGCCCACTGCGCCAGCATATGGGCTTACAGAGGAGCCTAGGGCCCACTGCACCAGCATATGGGCTTACAGAGGAGCCCAGGGCCACTGCACCAGCATATGGGCTTACAGAGGGCATATGGGCTAGCCTAGGGCCCACAGCGCCAGCACATGGGCTTACAGAGGGAGCCCAGGGCCCACTGCGCCAGCATATGGGCTTAAAGAGGGGAGCCCAGGGCACACTGCGCCAGCATATGGGCTTACAGAGGGAGCCCAGGGCCCCACTCACGCCAGCAGCATATGGCTTACAGAGGGAGCCTAGGGCCCACTGCACCAGCATATGGGCTTACAGAGGAGCCCAGGGCCACTGCACCAGCATATGGGCTTACAGAGGGGCCCAGGGCCCCAAGGCCCACTGCGCCAGCATATGGGTTTACAGAAGGCCCACTGCGCCAGCATATGGGCTGACAGAGGGAGCCCTAGGGCCACTGCGCCCAGCATATGGGCTCATAGAGGGAGCCCAGGGCCACTGCACCAGCATATGGGCTTACAGAGGGAGCCTAGGGCCACTGCAACAGCATATGGACTTACAGAGGGAGCCCAGGGCCCACTGCGCCAGCATATGGGTTTACAGAGGGCCCACTGCGCCAGCATATGGGCTTACAGAGGGAGCCTAGGGCCACTGCACCAGCATATGGGCTTACAGAGGAGCCCAGGGCCCACAGCGCCAGCATATGGGCTTACAGAGGGAGCCCAGGGCCCACTGCGCCAGCATATGGGCTTACAGAGGGAGCCCAGGGCCCCTGTGCCAGCATATGGGCTTACAGAGGGAGCCCAGGGCCCACTGCGCCAGCATATGGGCTTACAGAGGGAGCCTAGGGCCCACTGCACCAGCATATGGGCTTACAGAGGGAGCCCAGGGCCACTGCACCAGCATATGGGCTTACAGAGGGAGCCCAGGGCCCACTGCGCCAGCATATGGGCTTACAGAGGGAGCCCAGGGCCCACTGCGCCAGCATATGGGCTTACAGAGGGAGCCTAGGGCCCTGCGCCAGCATATGGGCTCACAGAGGGGAGCCCAGGGCCCACTGCACCAGCATATGGGCTCACAGGGAGGGAGCCCAGGGCCCACCCCAGGCGCCAGCATATGGGGCTTACAGAGGGAGCCCAGGGCCCACAGCGCCAGCATATGGGCTCTGGAGGGGGAGCCCAGGGCCCACTGCGCCAGCATATGGGCTCTGAGGGAGCCACAGGGCCCACTGCGCCAGCATATGGGCTTACAGAGGGAGCCCAGGGCCCACTGCACCAGCATATGGGCTTACAGAGGGGGAGCCCAGGGCCCTGCACCAGCATATGGGCTTACAGAGGGAGCCCAGGGCCACTGCCCAGCATATGGGCCCAGGGCCCACTGCGCCAGCATATGGGCTTACAGAGGGAGCCTGGGGCCCCTGCGCCAGCATATGGGCTTACAGAGGGAGCCCAGGGCCACTGCACCAGCATATGGGCTTACAGAGGGAGCCCAGGGCCCACTGCACCAGCATATGGGCTTACAGAGGGAGCCCAGGGCCCACTGCACCCAGCATATGGGCTTACAGAGGGAGCCCAGGGCCCACTGCGCCAGCATATGGGCTTACAGAGGGCCCCAGGGCCCTCTGCGCCAGCATATGGGCTTACAGAGGGCCCCCAGCCCACTGCGCCAGCATATGGGCTTACAGAGGGAGCCCAGGGCCCACTGCGCCAGCATATGGGCTTACAGAGGAGCCCAGGGCCCACTGCACCAGCATATGGGCTTACAGAGGGAGCCCAGGGCCCACTGCACCAGCATATGGGCTTACAGAGGGAGCCCAGGGCCCACTGCACCAGCATATGGGCTTACAGAGGGAGCCCAGGGCCACTGCACCAGCATAAGGGCTTACAGAGGGAGCCCAGGCCCACTGCACCAGCATATGGGGCTTACAGAGGGAGCCCAGGGCCCACTGCACCAGCATATGGGCTTACAGAGGGACTGCACCAGCATATGGGCTCCCACTGGGCCACTGCCAGCATATGGGCTCACAGAGGAGCCCAGGGCCCCTGCACCAGCATATGGGCTCACAGAGGGAGCCCAGGGCCCACTGCACCAGCATATGGGCTCTGGGGGCCTAGGGGCCACTGCACCAGCATATGGGCTTACAGAGGAGCCCCACTGCACCAGCAGCATATGGGCTTACAGAGCCCAGGGCCCACTGCACCAGCATATGGGCTTACAGAGGGAGCCCAGGGCCACTGCGCCAGCATATGGGCTTACAGGGGGCCCAGGGCCCCACCACCAGCATATGGGCTTACAGAGGGAGCCCAGGGCCCACTGCACCAGCATATGGGCTTACAGAGGGAGCCTAGGGCCACTGCACCAGCATATGGGCTTACAGAGGAGCCTAGGGCCACTGCACCAGCATATGGGCTTACAGAGGGAGCCCAGGGCCCACTGCACCAGCATATGGGCTTACAGAGGGAGCCCAGGGCCACTGCACCAGCATATGGGCTTACAGAGGGAGCCCAGGCCCACTGCACCAGCATATGGCTTACAGAGGGAGCCCAGGCCCACTGCACCAGCATATGGGCTTACAGAGGGAGCCTAGGGCCACTGCGCCAGCATATGGGCTTACAGAGGGAGCCCAGGGCCACTGCCCAGCATATGGGCTTACAGAGGGGAGCCCAGGGCCCACTGCACCAGCATATGGGCTTACAGAGGGAGCCTAGGGCCACTGCGCCAGCATATGGGCTTACAGAGGAGCCCAGGGCCACTGCGCCAGCATATGGGCTTACAGAGGGAGCCCCAGGGCCACTGCACCAGCATATGGGCTTACAGAGGAGCCCAGGGCCCACTGCGCCAGCATATGGGGCTTACAGAGGGAGCCCAGGGCCCACTGCGCCAGCATATGGGCTTACAGAGGGAGCCCAGGCCCACTGCGCCAGCATATGGGCTTACAGAGGGCCCAGGGCCCACTGCACCAGCATATGGGCTTACAGGAGCCCAGGGGCCCACTGCACCAGCATATGGGCTTACAGAGGGAGCCCAGGGCCCACTGCGCCAGCATATGGGCTTACAGAGGGAGCCCAGGGCCACTAAGCATATGGGCTTACAGAGGGCCCACTGCCACTGCCCAGCATATGGGCTGACAGAGGGAGCCCTGGGCCACTGCACCAGCATATGGGCTTACAGAGGGAGCCCAGGGCCACTGCACCAGCATATGGGCTTACAGAGGGAGCCTAGGGCCACTGCACCAGCATATGGGTTTACAGAGGGCCCAGGGCCCACTGCGCCAGCATATGGGTTTACAGAGGGAGGGGGCCACTGCACAGCATATGGGCTTACAGAGGGAGCCCAGGGCCCACTGCACCAGCATATGGGCTTACAGAGGGAGCCCAGGGCCCACTGCGCCAGCATATGGGCTTACAGAGGGCCAGGGCCCACTGCGCCAGCATATGGGCTTACAGAGGGAGCCCAGGGCCCACTGTGCCAGCATATGGGCTTACAGAGGGAGCCCAGGGCCCCACTGCGCCCAGCATATGGGCTTACAGAGGGAGCCTGGGCCCACTGCACCAGCATATGGGCTTACAGAGGGAGCCCAGGCCCACTGCACCAGCATATGGGCTTACAGAGAGGGAGCCCAGGGCCCCTGCAGCCAGCATATGGGCTTACAGAGGGGCCCAGGGCCCACTGCGCCAGCATATGGGCTTACAGAGGGAGCCTAGGCCCCTGCACCAGCATATGGGCTCAGAGGGAGCCCAGGGCCCACTGCACCAGCATATGGGCTCACAGAGGGAGCCCAGGGCCCACTGCGCCAGCATATGGGCTCACAGAGGGAGCCCAGGGCCCACTGCGCCAGCATATGGGCTCACAGAGGGAGCCCAGGGCCCACTGCGCCAGCATATGGCTTACAGAGGGCCAGGGCCCACTGCACCAGCATATGGGCTTACAGAGGGCCCAGGGCCACCAGCATATGGGCTTACAGAGGGCCCAGGGCCAGCCCCAGCATATGGGCTTACAGAGGGCCCAGGGCCACTGCACAGCATATGGGCTTACAGAGGGAGCCCAGGCCCACTGGGCCAGCATATGGGCCAGGGGGCCATATGGGGCTTACAGAGGAGCCCAGGGCCCACTGCACCAGCATATGGGCTCACAGAGGAGCCCAGGGCCCACTGGGCATATGGGCCCCAGGGCCCTCTTGCCAGCATATGGGCTCAGAGGGAGCCCAGGGCCCCAAAGCCAGCATATGGGCTACAGAGGGAGCCCAGGGCCCTTACAGAGGGCCCACACTGCGCCAGCATAAGGGCTTACAGAGGGAGCCCAGGGCCCACTGCACCAGCATATGGGCCCACTGCAGAGGGCTTACCCCAGGGCCACTGCACCAGCATATGGGCTTACAGAGGGGAGCCCAGGGCCCACTGCGCCAGCATATGGGCTTACAGAGGGAGCCCAGGGCCCTGCGCCAGCATATGGGCTTAGGAGAGGAGCCCAGGGCCCATGGGCATATACAGAGGGAGCCTAGGGCCACAGGCTTACAGAGGGAGCCCAGGGCCACTGCACCAGCATATGGGCTTACAGAGGGAGCCCAGGGCCCTCTGCGCCAGCATATGGGCTTACAGAGGAGCCCAGGGCCCTGCACCAGCATATGGGCTTACAGAGGGAGCCCAGGGCCCACTGCGCCAGCATATGGGCTTACAGAGGGGCCCAGGGCCCACTGCACCAGCATATGGGCTTACAGAGGGAGCCCAGGGCCCAATGCACCAGCGTGTGGGCTTACAGAGGGAGCCCAGGGCCCACTGCACCAGCATATGGGCTTACAGAGGGAGCCCAGGGCCACTGCACCAGCATATGGGCTTACAGAGGGAGCCCAGGGCCACTGCGCCAGCATATGGGCTTACAGAGGGAGCTTAGGGCCACTGCGCCCAGCATATGGGCTACAGAGGGAGCTTAGGGCCACTGCGCCAGCATATGGGCTTACAGAGGGAGCCCAGGGCCCACTGCACCAGCATATGGGCTCACAGAGGGAGCCCAGGGCCCACTGCACCAGCATATGGGCTCACAGAGAGGGAGCCCAGGCCACTGCACCAGCATATGGGCTTACAGAGGGAGCCCAGGGCCCACTGCACCAGCATATGGGGCTCTGAGGGAGCCCAGGGCCCACTGCACCAGTATATGGGCTCACAGAGGGAGCCCAGGCCACTGCGCCAGCATATGGGCTTACAGAGGGAGCCTAGGGCCACTGCGCCAGCATATGGGCTTACAGAGGGCCCACTGCGCCAGCATATGGGTTTACAGAGGGAGCCCAGGGCCACTGCGCCAGCATATGGGCTTACAGAGGGAGCCTAGGGCCCACTGCACCAGCATATGGGCTTACAGAGGGAGCCCAGGGCCCACTGCGCCAGCATATGGGCTTACAGAGGTAGCCTAGGGCCCACTGCACCAGCATATGGGCTTACAGAGGGAGCCCAGGGCCCACTGCACCAGCATATGGGCTTACAGTGGGGAGCCCAGGGCCCTGCGCCAGCATATGGGCTTACAGAGGGAGCCTAGGGCCCACTGCACCAGCATATGGGCTTACAGAGGGAGCCTCGGGGCCCACTGCGCCAGCATATGGGCTTACAAAGGGAGCCTAGGGCCCACTGCACCAGCATATGGGCTTACAGAGGGAGCCTAGGCCCACTGCACCAGCATATGGGCTTACAGAGGAGCCCAGGGCCACTGCACCAGCATATGGGGCTTACAGAGGGAGCCCCAGGGCCACTGCACCAGCATATGGGCTTACAGAGGGGCCCACTGCACCAGCATATGGGCTTACAGAGGGAGCCTAGGGCCCACTGCACCAGCATATGGGCTTACAGAGGGGAGCCTGGGGCCCACATATGGGCCAGCATGGGCTTACAGGGCCTTTACAGAGGGAGCCTGGGGCCCACTGCGCCAGCATATGGGCTTACAGAGGGCCTAGGCCAGCATAAGGGGCTGGGGGCACACAGCCAGCATATGGGCTTGAGGGCCCACTGCGCCAGCATATGGGCTTACAGAGGGAGCCTAGGGCCCACTGCGCCAGCATATGGGTTTACAGAGGGAGGGCTTACAGGGCCCCTAGGGCACATATGCGCCAGCATATGGGCTTACAGAGGGCCCACCTGCGCCAGCATATGGGCTTACAGAGGCCTAGGGCCCCACTGCAGCATATGGGCCCAGGGCCTTGGGCACTGCGCCAGCATATGGGCTTACAGAGGGAGCCCAGGGCCCACTGCCCAGCATATGGGCTTCCAGAGGAGCCCTAGGGCCACTGCGCCAGCATATGGGCTTACAGAGGGAGCCCAGGGCCACTGCACCAGCATATGGGCTTCCAGAGGGAGCCCAGGGCCACTGCGCCAGCATATGGGCTTACAGAGGGGCCCACTGCGCCACCAGCATATGGGCTTACAGAGGGAGCCCAGGGCCACTGCGCCAGCATATGGGCTTACAGAGGGCCCACAAGGCCACTGGGCCCAGGCATATGGGCTTACAGAGGGGCCCACTGCGCCAGCATATGGGCTTAGCAGAGGGGGAGCCTAGGGCCCACTGCGCCAGCATATGGGTTTACAGAGGGGGAGCCTTGGGCCCACTGCGCCAGCATATGGGCTTACAGAGGGCCCACTGCGCCAGCATATGGGCTTACAGTGGGAGCCCAGGGCCCACTGCACCAGCATATGGGCTTACAGAGGGAGCCTAGGGCCACTGCACCGCATATGGGGCTTACAGAGGGAGCCTAGGGCCCTCTCTGCGCCAGCATATGGGCTTACAGAGGGTCTGAGGATCTCATCCCGGTACCTAATTGCAGTCAGGGTACCTCTGGCCAGCACATGGGGGCTGTGCGCCCTCCAGAGAAATGCCTCCCCAGACCATCACTGACCCACCGCCAAACCGTTATGCTGGAGGATGTTGCAGGCAGCAGAACGTTCTCCACGGCGTCTCCAGACTCTCTCACGCCTGTCACATGTGCTCAGTGTGAACCTGCTCTCATCCGTGAGGAGCACAGGGTGCCAATGGCGAATCTGCCAATCTTGGTGTTCTCTGGCAAATGCCAGTCAGCCTGCATGGTGTTGGGCTGTAAGCACAGGCCCCACTTGTGGACGTCAAGCCCTCATACCACCCTCATAGAGTCTGTTACTGACAGTGTGAGCAGAAACCTGCACATTAGTGTCCTGCTGGAGGTCATTTCATAGGGCTCTGGCAGTGCTCCTCCTGCACAAAGGAGCAGACAAGCGCACCTGCTGCTGGGTTGTTGTCCTCCTTCAGCCCCCTCCGCGTCTCCTGGTGTACTGGCCTGTCTCCAGGTATCTCCTCCATGCTCTCGACACTGAGCTGGGAGAAACAGCAAACCTTCTTGCCACAGTGCGCATTGATGTGCCATCCTGGATGAGCAGCACTACCTGAGCAGCTTCTGTGGGTTGTAGACACTGCCTCATGATACCTCTCGTGGTGAGAGCTCTGGCAAAAAATACAAAAGTGGCAAAAAAAATCAGGCAGAAAGGGGTGAGGACAGGGAAATGGTCTGTGGAACCACCTGCAGAACCGTTCCTTTATTGGGGGTGTCCTGCTAACTGCCTCTCATTTCCACCTGTTGTCTGTTCCATTTGCACAACAGCAGGTGAAACTGATTCACAGTCAGTGCTGCTTCCTAAAGCCGGGCTAACACTGTACAATATCAGCCTGTTTTTGACCCGATTTTGAGATGCACGACTCGCTTTGAAGTCAGGCCGACTTCCAGCTTCATCGTCGTAGTTTGTGTCGTGCAGTGTACAGGGTAGACCGAGGGGCGATATGCTGCTCCCGACACACGATCTAATGATCGGATAAATTTCTGACATGTTTGAAATTTTGGTCGGCTCTCGGTAGTCACTTTCGCCTGGTTGAAGCAGTGCTGAGTCGACTTCGCCAATATCAGAGCCATTCTTTTCTCCTGCGCCTGCGTGAAGTGACAGGGTCAAGTGAAGACTTACTAGCACTAAAAAGTTTTGTGGGACTTTTATGCAGATTTGTGTTTTAGCTTGATATGTGTAGCCTAAATAGGCTGTGCATAGCAAATGTTGCAGATTTGAGATAAATGGATTTAAAGTTGCTTGCTCTCGTCGTCTTCTTCTCATTCTGCTGATCTTCTTCGTCGTCTTCTTCTGCGCCACGCGCCGTGCCTTACAACAAAATTTTATTGACAAATGTCAATAGCCAGAACAGTCCCCGGGACCGACGAGACGCGTGCAGTGTGAGCACTCAGAACGTGGCAGGAAGTCGGACCGTACAGTGCAAACACCTCAATTGTCAGTCTTGGCTTCTACAACGCAAACTATTTACTCATACAGTTTGAGGTGGAATTAACAACACGATTTTTAAAACCGCACAGTGAATGCCCGGCTTAACTGGACAGGCTGATATCCCAGAAGTGTGATTGACTTGGAGTTACATTGTGTTGTTCAAGTGTTCCCTTTATTTTTTTTTGAGTAGTGTATATTATTAAACACACAATCATGAAGTAAAAAATGAAGTGTAAATTACTGCCATACAAATAAATTGTAAGTTTTACTGACAATGCATAGTGAGGCATTTTTGACAACTATTTTCATCAGTTTTTCATTTACAAATTACTTCAGAAGTATCCTCCAACAATAAAACAAAATAATTGCTTGAAGCATTCTCCAAGTCCTTGCTGGGTGATGCTGAGGTCTGAATTTGAGGGCAGCTTCTGTAATCACATGAATAAAAAAAAAAAAAAAGAAAAACCAGAAGTTATGTTGAGCAGTGGTTAACATAAACAAGTCTAAATTTCAAATTAACTACCGTAATTTTCTGAAAAAAAAATAAAGCTGATCACATTAAACATTATGTCTTTGTACAACGCCGTATCCCAGCTCTAACTCTCTCAATTCAGGCGAATGAATGCATCACCTGAACAAATATGTTTCAGTGGCTGAATTAATCATTAATTGTCGTGTGCAAATAGGCTAGTTAACGTAACTGAATTCAGCCAGCAAGCTAGTTAACGTTAAGGTAACTCGATAGCAAACTCAGCTATAGTTAATGTACACTTTTTACTAGTACACAATCGATTGCGCTGTAACATACTTTTTCGATGTTATTCTTCCCCGTTTACTGCAGTCCTTCCTTTACGTTGTGTGTCCGCTCCTTCTCGCCAAACTCAAAATGTTGTCGATTTTACCCCATACTTTTACCAAGCAGTCTTTTAAGAGAACCCAGCTAGCTGACTAGCCAATTCCACTAGAGTAGATGAATCAATTCCAGCCGTAATTTCATGCGAAACTTGCTGATCCTATATTGTAATTATTGAGGGACTGAATTTTGCTCTCAGTATGTTTCATTTTGTCATGTTCTCGTCATTCAAATAATCTGTACCTCCACTATCCGATTTGTTTTTCCTGCAGTTCTAGCAGCAATTCATAAGGTTGAAAAAGTAAGGATAGATTTTCTAGTGTTATCTGCTGAAAAAACGAGACGTTGGCTTTGCGGGCTCTAATGGAATCAGTGGAACCTTGGGGCTCCTGCTGAGCGTTAGGCTGCAAGCTTACTGAATCATTGAACGTTCCCGTGGTTTACAAAAACAAGCCCCAGCGATTTCAATCCGTTAAGACAAATGCTGAAGGAATCAGCTAGCCATGTGCAGGGATCTAATGTTGATCCCCTGGGTAAGCAGAATTCATGCTTTAAAGGCATTAGTTATCTAGATAAGTAACAAGCAACTGCGTTCGTCTTAAAACTTGGGGATAATAAGTGCAGAACAGGAAAGCTAAACGAGGCAGTGACTACTACGCCACCGGATTTATGTAGCTAAATTAAGTTCAAGTACAGAAGAATGACATCTTATGACAGAGTACAGTAAACATCATTCAAATGCTTACATTCACGTGTATTTTTGAAATGAAAAATACATATTACGCTAGATACGACTGGCTACCAATCACCATTTTCCCCACAATACACGTTAACGTTACACTGCTGGCTGTTTAACGTTAGCCAAAATGGTTAGCTACCTAGATGATAACTTAACTTCGCTGACCATTCAAAGCTGGCTAAGGAAATAGAAATTTGACTTACCGAATAAAACTGCAAAGATCCTTCAGATCCGTCAGGTTGGTCAGTACAGTTCACTCCAGAACAACTCATTTTGTCGTTTTTTTTTTTTTAAATCGATGTGATGGTCTAAAGACACACAATCGCGTTAGCCAGCCCTCTGAAAAATTACCGTGAACGCAAAATCTCCTGTCTACGTTCCTACTTCAGTTACGTAAAGATGGCATTCTGGAAGAAAAAAAAGTCCGCAGTTGGCAGAGGCCATCGCGACTCCCTCACGCACAGCACCAGTCAATCACGCAACTTTTCTACAGTATGAAATAAATAGATATTTGCAAACTTACTAGAAAAATGAACACTTGGACATATATCAGCATGATATGAATTTCTTAAAAGGCAGAAACCCTTTTCATAAAAAAAAAAATTATTTGACATGTACTTGATTTTTTTTGTGTGTAGCCTGTTTCCCATCCACTAACATGGAGGGGGCGGACTTATAAATTGCACTGCAGCCAGCCACTGGATGGCAATTGAGACGATGGTTTCAATTTTCAGGAGCTGTTTGGCTGTCCATATTTATATGCAGTCCATGCTCAGTGTCGTAAACTGAGTCACTTATTAAGGCCCGCCTCTACTTGGCTCATAAGGTCACTAAGCTGTTGGCTAACTATGATGGATAGAGCATTCATCGTGTTTACAAATTAAATGTCAGATATTCTAAAATGTCCAAGACTAATGATCTTATGGGCTGTTAAGCAGCTTCTAAAATGAAGTTGCCCTAGAAGGAGCGGAGGTTAACTGTTTATGAAATGTAATATTTTATTCGTTGAGTGCGTAGCTTACTCTGTCCAAGTGTCATCCATCTCCAAAAACAGAAGGCAGTTTCAGAGTTTCTATGGCTATCTGTCAACTTGGATGTTCCCTCAACTAACATCTCAAATAAAAGCCATTACATGAAGACACAATTTAATGTGCTCTAAACTTCAATTCGCAGAGCTTCAAACACTCTGTAAACTTCAGCTAACACATTCATAAGAGTCGCATGCACCATATTAAAATCAGCTGAGTCGTTGGATGAATATGAAGCAAGAATGCGTGTCTGATCTAACTGTTGTGTACTTATAATTTAATAAAAGCTCCCACAGACACTGGTGCTCGGGAATTTTCATTTTTTTTTTGAGTTGGCCACATAACAGTTTGGACAGCAGATTGTAGTTGTTTGATGTACAGCACAACCCTCAATTCTGATAAGTAATGGAAAATGCAAATAAACTTAAATAGCAGTGATTTTTACATGCATTCATTAGATTCGCAGGCACTTGAATCCAAAAAGATTTACTCAAAAATGACTAATTCCTCAAATCCTGTTCATGAAAGTGATTTTATAGAAAGGTGTGGACAGCATTGGACTGACTCACATGTACCAGGAGCACGATGACATCATCAAATATTACCTTCATTTCTTGCCCCTCCCCAATATTAACCCCGTCAGCGCCGATGCCCCCAGCACATACTGTACAGCAACAGCAGTGCAGTCAACAGAGACTGAGAGAGGAAACATGCAGGAGGCACAGGAGAGCTGGAGTATTTCCTGATGATAATAACAATGTGTCTGTTTGTTTCTGCGTGTGTGTGTGTGTGTGTGTGTGTGTGTTCTTCTCTCTGCAGGTTGTCAGGTTGTAGAGTCACACAGAGAGGCTGTGATTCTCTGGCTTCAGCTCTGAGTTCAAACCCCTCACACCTGAGGGAGCTGGACCTGAGATACAATCACCCAGGAGACTCTGGAGTGAGAGCACTGTCTGCTGCTAAACTGGACACACTCACACTGCTGTAAGTACACACACACACACACACACACACACACACACACACACACATACACACACTGCTGTAAGTACACACACACACCTGAGAGCTGGACCTGAGATACAATCACCCAGGAGACTGGAGTGAGAGCACTGTCTGCTGCTAAACTGGACACACTCACACTGCTGTAAGTACACACACACACACACTGCTGTGGGCACACACACACACCTGAGAGCTGGACCTGAGATACAATCACCCAGGAGACTGGAGGAGAGCACTGTCTGCTGCTAAACTGGACACACTCACACTGCTGTAAAGTACACACACACGCACACACACACGCACACACACACACACACATACACACACTGCTGTAAGTACACACACACACCTGAGAGCTGGACCTGAGATACAATCACCCAGGAGACTGGAGTGAGAGCACTGTCTGCTGCTAAACAGGACACACTCTCACTACTGTAGGTACACACACACACAAGCTTGGGAACGGGACCTAGGGATTACAACTACAGATGATGTCTGGGTTAAATGCATCACTAACATACACACCTCTTCTATATGCGTAAGACACGGGTTAATACAATTTAAGGTCTTTAACAGAATTCATTACTCTAATGACAGATAAGCAAAAAAAATATATCCATCTATTCACCCCATCTGTCCCAGATGTGCTGACTCAGTGTTGCTAGGTCACATGTTTTGGTCCTGCCCCTTCTCACAAATTTCTGGTGCTCCATATTTGATTGTTTATCAGTTCTATGTAATACATCTTTCAAACCTAATCCACTCACCGCTATCTTTGGAGTCACACCCATGGAAATACATACCACAAATACACAAAAAGAGAGCAATAGCATTCAGTAGCCTTATAGCCCGAGGCTGATCTTAATGAACTGGAAATCCAACAGATGTCCACCTTTTTAAAAGATGGATTCAGGAGGTATTGTCTTTACTCCAACTGGAAAAAATTAGGCATACATTAAACGCAGTGTCTAGAGACAAGGCAGTTTTATTGGTACGGCAGTCGATTTCAAGGGATTAGGATAAGGATTTGGGATTATGGTTGGGGAAGGATTAGGGGGTTAGGGTTAGGGGAAGGGGAAGGGTTAGGGGTTAGGGGTTAGGATTAGGGTTAGGTTAGGGCAGGGCTTGAAATGGGGGACTGCCGTGCCTCTCCACATTGAAATGCATTGAAAAAACGGCCGTATCCGTGAGCAACTGCCTACATTAAATGGGTCAGATGACAAATTTGTGAGAGTGTGGTCCCCCACTTATTGAATATGTGAAGGAGTTCAATTTCTAATCGATCATGTCATTCAAGTGATATGTCTAGTTGATCTGTCTGACTGGTCCACTGATACTGTACTTCGCACTGACAGTTTTAGTAATGGATCCTTTTTTTTTAAACTCTGTCATGCTTTGTCTATGTTTAATCGGTCGTAATTATCATTATCCCAAGATCACAATAGCTTCCGTACCATGTTTGAAATCTTGTCAAATGTCGATGGGTCTGTTTATCTTTTTTTTTATTTATTTATTTTTCAATTATTATTATTAACATTATTACTATTACTATTATTATTATTTTTTTTTTTAATCTATTTCTTTTATTTGCTTTTCTCTTTCTCTCGTGTACTCTCGGTCCCAAAGGAGGGTATATGGGGAGGGTTATGGGGAGGTATACGGATTTTGTTCACTGATGTTCTTATAATTGAAAACCTGTTAAATAAAGTCTTTAAAAATAAAAGTACACACACACACACACACACACACACACTGCTGTAAGTACACACACACACACACAAACTCACGCACACACACACACACACACACACACACATACATACACACACTGCTGTAAGTACACACACACACACACACCTGAGAGAGCTGGACCTGAGATACAATCACCCAGGAGACTCTGGAGTGAGAGCACTGTCTGCTGCTACACTGGACACACTCACACTGCTGTAAGTACACACACACACACGCACGCACGACGCACACACACACACACACACACACACACGCTCACTCACTGTGTTCTGCTGTTCTTACAGTGTGGACCATGGAGGAGAGAACAGGACCAAACCAGGACCCAGGAAATGTGAGTGTGTATCACACAGAAACACACAGGTACACACAGGTACACTCTCTGCTCGGTGTGTGTGTGTGTGTGTGTGTGTGTGTGTGAGAGGCCTATCTAAAACATCTCTACACACACACACACACAGGCGGAGATATAAACACATACATCCACAAATATGCACAGGTACTGTCACAGCTCTCTCTCTCGCTCTCTGACACGCACACACACTTAATGAGTTGAATATTAATAATGATAATTAATTTCATTCATGTCTCTGGTGTGCAGACGGCTGTCGCCTCACACTGGATCCAAACACAGCGGACAGAGACCTGTCTCTGTCTGAGGGGAACAGGAAGGTGACAGACACACGCACACCGAGGAGAGAGGAGCCATATCCTGATCATCCAGAGAGATTTGTGCACTGGGGGAAGGTTTTGTGCAGAGAGAGTGTGTGTGAGCGCTGTTACTGGGAGGCTGAGGGAGGTGTGTGGGGGGGGGATGGGTTTGTATAGCAGTTACAGATAAAGGAATCAACAGGAGAGGATGGGGGACTGTGTGTTTGGAGAGAAAAAATCTCTTGGAGTCTGTGGTGCTTTGAGGGCCGTTACTACATAAGACACAAGAGGAACAGAACACACTTACCTGCCCCCTCCCCCTTCCGCAGAGCAGGAGTGTGTGATGATGGTGATGGAGGAGTGTGTGTGTACAGGGTGGGTGTGTATGTGGACCCTCCGGCCGGCACTCTGTCCTTCTACAGCATCTCTGAGTCTGACACACTGACCCTCCTGCACACAGCCCACACACACTTCAGCCAACACACACCCCTCTGTGCTGGGTTTGGAGTGATTAAATCCTCAGTGTCCCTCTGTCAACTGGAGTAGAAATACACACACACACTTACCCACCCATATCCACATGTATAATACACTCTCTCATTGGCAATTTCATTCACACACTGTAACCACATACACATACAAACTTACACACACTTCCCCCACATTCACACTCATACACACACGCTCATATCCAATTTCACTCTATCTGTCTCTCACTCTCACTCACTCACACACACACACACACACACACACACACACTCAGTATACCTATCTGTAGAGGAGTGTGTGTACAGTGCAGGACTGTGATGATGATGGTAGAGGAGTGTGTGTGTACAGAGCAGGAGTGTGTGATGATGATGATGGTAGAGGAGTGTGTGTGTACAGAGCAGGAGTGTGTGATGATGATGAAGGTAGAGGAGTATGTGTGTGCAGAGCAGGAGTGTGTGATGATGATGGTTGAGGAGTGTGTGTGTACAGAGCAGGAGGTGATGATGATGATGGTAGAGGAGTGTGTGTGTACAGAGCAGGAGTGTGTGATGATGATGGTAGAAAAGTGTGTGTGTACAGAGCAGGAGGTGATGATGATGATGGTAGAGGAGTGTGTGTGTACAGAGCAGGAGTGTGTGATGATGATGATGATGGTAGAGGAGTGTGTGTGTACAGAGCAGGAGTGTGTGATGATGATGATGGTAGAGGAGTGTGTACAGAACAGGAGGTGTGATGATGATGGTAGAGGAGTGTGTGTGTACAGAGCAGGAGTGTGTGATGATGATGACTGTAGAGGAGGTGTGTGTACAGAGCAGGAGGTGTGGATGATGATGATGGTAGAGGAGTGTGTGTGTACAGAGCAGGAGTGTGTGACAATGATGATGGTAGAGGAGTGTGTGTACAGAGCAGGAGTGTGTGATGATGATGATGGTAGAGGAGTGTGTGTGTTCAGAGCAGGAGTGTGTGATGATGATGATGGTAGAGGAGTGTGTGTGTACAGAGCAGGAGTGTGTGATGATGATGATGATGGTAGAGGAGTGTGTGTGTGTGTGTGTGTGTGTGTGTGTACAGAGCAGGAGTGTGTGATGATGAAGATGGTAGAGGAGTATGTGTGTTCAGAGCAGGAGTGTGTGATGATGAAGATGGTAGAGGAGTGTGTGTGTTCAGAGCAGGAGTGTGTGATGATGAAGATGGTAGAGGAGTGTGTGTGTGTGTGTGTGTGTGGAATCAATTCAATATTGATTTACTTGTTTGCTTCATTATTGTTTATCCTTGCTTGTTCTTGCTCATTTTAGGCCTTAGTTGTATATCCTGCTTGTTTTTGAATAACCTAGGCCTTGCGTAGCTGTTGTTTCCATAATCTGGCCAAATGTGTCATTGCATATGGTTTATCTAGAACCATGCGGTCCTGACGGACCCTAACAGGTCAAGATGTTCTTTTTTCTCTCTTAGTTTATGTGTTTTCAGGAGAAGGAGTACCAGGAGAGCCTGAGACGCCAAAAAAGATAAGCCCAGGAGGTGATAAGAAGAAACCACCTGTCTTCTCTGAGCTGTTTACGATATCTCAGGCTCAGCTTGATGTGGGCTGCGTCGCCTGCAAGAAAATCCAGTTAATACCATGGTGTGTAAATCAGCTTGGGGGGAGGAGGTTGTCAATATGTACTCTTATTTATACACCAGCAAGAAAGAACTTTCTTTGCTTTGTTTTTGCTGATGTAATCTTGGACCCTACGTATGCACGTAGTAAAGACTATTATTGTTCTTCTTAAGTTTTCTTATTATTCCCTTTTCACCTGTTTCTGTGGCCCCCTACTGCTTCTAAGGCTTTCAAGGTAGAGACACCGTTCTAACTCTGAGACGTACAGGCCGATCACGAACATCATGGCTTTTATACACGATTCCATAACCCCTTTTCATTCTTTTCGCAATCCCTGTTTTTCATCCCTTCTTTTTTTTCATGCAAGTCAATGGGCGGAATCTTTTTATCAGTTTCCTCGACTCTAGAATTTAGAGTGTGGAGAGGCAACAAAAAGGACTCAGAAAAAAATTTTGAAATCGCTCCCCGGCCACAATTTCCAAGATACACGCACAAATTATACATCAAAACGTTGGAAAATTCAAGAGGCCTGAAAAATGTCACTTTGGAAGAAAAACAGACAAAGGGTTGAGACTCCAGACGCCCCCAAGCGACAGGAGCGCAGACCAACTGCCCTATAGACAGCCATTATAACAGGAGCAGAAAAATTTGGGAACAGAGCTGAAAAACAAATCGCCGTCCCTGACCACATACTTCACACTATAAGGAAAAAAAAAATATATGGGGACGCTCAGCAAAGTCTCCACTCGCTCACGACGTTTTTGTTTTTACCATAGCACCTACGCTCTGCCAGAAAATGGCAGTAGTTCGGACAGTGTCACTGACCAACTCCCCCATAGGCAGCCATTATAACAGGAGCAGACAGTTGAGACACCTTCTTGAAATTGCCACCCTGACCACAAACTTGACACTTCAAGAAAAAAAAAATATGATGATGCTCAGCAGAGTCTCCTCTCGCTCATGATGTTTTTGTTTTCACCATAGGACCCTCGGTCTGCCAGAAAAATGGCAGTAGTTCGACAGTGTCTGTCTCACAGCGCTTGTGAGGCAGCCAGCAGACAGGGGCTGCTGTCTCCATAGAGACAGGCACACACATAGAGAAGCTGCTGTGTCAGACTCACACGCCACAAGACACACACACATACACACACATCTGTCTGTGTTTCTCACTGGTAAAAATACAGTGTCAGCGATTAAACAGGCCAGTAATTAAGGGACGGACTAACAGTAAAGGGGGATGTTGTTGTTCTTGTTGTAAGGACTGTTGTGGGACAGATGACGGACTTTGACTGTGACTGAAGAGTGTGTAGAACGTCAGCATAATGGTTTATAATGGTTCATAATCTGCGGGCATCTCTGCGGCGCACGCCAGATGTCCAATGGTAGTGGGATGAGGATGAAGTTCAATTTATGAGACTGATTGTCCGCAAATAGAGGTGTCCCCGGTGGCGGCGAAGCACAGTGGGTATACTACGTGGACAGCGGGAGATATCCATGTAGCAATGGGGGATGTCCTCATCCATAACAGGGATACCAGGAGTTCCGTGCATGGTTTGAGCCATTTGTAACAACTTACCAATTGAATGCTATTGAATTGCAGTGTTGTTCTTCGCGATGTTATCTATGCAGGTCGTTAGAAAAATACAGCCTTGGATCTTTTCCAATGTGAATGAATGAGAGAGAAGAAAGTGCACTGAGGGGGTGTGTGTGTGTGTGTGTGTGCGTATGTGTGTGTGTGTGTGTATTCTGAGCTCAGATTGTGTGTGTGTGTGTGTGTGTGTGAAATCAGTGTGAATGAATCTAACTCTGTGAGTGTCTGTAAACAACTGCATTGCTGGCATATTTGTTATTTCTGTCTTTGTTAGATTGAATACAGTTGTCATTTGATTCCATGAAGTGCTTATAGATGTCTCGATAAAATTAGCGTTCATTCAAGAATTGTTTAAGGTGCCCGTAAGTGTTTCTAATGTTATGGCTAACTGAATTGCTTTTGAGATGCAGGACAAAGCCTAATATTTAAATGCTCTAATATTTGGCAGTAATAATACATTGCAGAGAAAATTACCAGTGATATCCTCTATGAGCATGAAGTAATTACACCATTTGAATTTGTTAAATATTTTTAAAATTCTAAAGAGCTAGAAAATCTAAGCAGTTTTCTGTAAATTATTAGACTGTGTGAGATTGGTGTGCTAGAAGACACAATATACAGTAAGAAACTGTGTGCCAAATTTAACTGAGAATTTTATTTATAAAAATAAAAAATCAAGTGAACTATTGTGGGATTAGAGACTGGATGGGTTTTCAAACAAAGATGCAGTCAAAATAATAGAGCGAATGGGCCTTAACGATCAAGCAGATAAGGGAGCACAGATAGGTGAAAGGTCGACACACAGAAATCAGAGCACAGCAGCGAGGTCTAAGACTGCATGCGCGGAATTTTCAAACGAGAACAAGTTCTGCCCAGCAAATGAGTAATGTGAAAGATCAAATTTTATAACAAATGATGCATTGTGATTTAAAGAAGGTGACTGAAAGCTTTCCTGACCGAAGAAATGCAATGAATGTTTAACGAAAGACCTTTTCTCCATTTTAAACAGGAACTGAGGACCAACCTGGTGATTCTACACGGAAAAAAAAACTAAGAGGGGCTAATAACCTTAATCTGTTTATTCAACTTTTTACAGGAAAGGATCCAAACGAGAGGGAAACCAGCAAAACTACGATGATTGAGTTTGTTTATTGTTGTATGCATCTAATTCATTCTATTGAAACTTTTTCCACAGGGTGCTGAGGGTAGGGGATTAGGCCCCCAAACCTTGAGGATACTGCAGAAGAGAAGAGATTAAAAATAGCCTTGAGTGAAAATGATAAGCTGGCCAGCTAAAGATTTTTTTACCTTCTGAAATAGATTTGGGGAATTTGGAGTATTATCACAAGACTAAATTCAAAAAGGTGGACCACCATATAGTTGAAAAAATCGACTAATAACGTGATCACATTTTTTTTCCTTTTCTCATTTCTAAATTTATTTTTGATTAAGTGGAATCAAATAAAAGGTACTGACTGAGTTGACCTTTATGTGCTGGGAGCTCAACGGAAAAACTATTAGTTGAATATTCAATATGTACCAATTTTTGTGAATAAAAAAAATTTTGCATATTGTAGCATAGTCTGAAAACAACTTCACCCAGTTCTGCTGATGACATGGGGAATTGTCACAATGGTTGAGGCTAATAAGCCCTGACTGTGCATTTCCTCCATGCTCTTAGCGAACCCTAGACTGAGCTGGATTGCTTGATCATAATTCATTGAAAAAAAAAAAAAAAACATTTTTTCTTTGTTGATTGTGGCCTCTGCACACCAAACATGTTGACCCAATCAGTTTGGCTGACGCCTTCATGGACAGAGAAGCAAGGGCAACAGCCAAACACACTCTTGTGGGGCTATTACACCAATCTGGACTCAATTTCATGTGACCTGCAGCGAGCAGAGCATGATGCTGCTCCCCCACAAGAAAAATGTCAATGGACATCACATGGAACACAATACACTGATGACGGATGGGTAGGACCCAATGGTAAGCCTATATTACCAAAAATCCTCTTCCATATTGCTGTAGATTTGGTGCATGGGCAGTGCCATGTACCAAGAGGGGACAAGGTGTTAATAGACCAAAAGTACTATCACTTCTTTACTAAAAAATTTTTGAAGAAATGTCCAACATGACGAAGTTATAACACACAGGACACACAGGGAGGGGATAGTAGTACAGAAGGGGCAATCCCTACACCCCCTGAGCCATTCCAAACGTACATGATTAACTAGCATGAGAATAACACCACAGAGGGATTGGGGTTGTTACCTTATGAAGTAGTACATGGGAAACCTTTTGAATTACCGCAGTTATTGCAGCAAACACAAATAGAAGAAGCAACTCTGGGAGAATGTATGATTAGAATGCTAACTAACAAGAGTGAGATTCAAATGTGCTCCTTCCTAGATCGCTAACTGAGCTGTCGCCAGGACAGATTAAGCCTGGAGATTGGATCCTGGTGCGGAGCGTCGGTAAAAAGCAGAAGTGGAGTGAACGGACGTGGGAGGGTCCATATTAAGTGCTCCTGACCACACCGACTGCAGTGAGGATACAGGGAGGGAAATGGATACATCAGTCACACCAAGAAGTAGTATCTCCTCCTCCAGCTGGTGTGTAGGTGCATCTAAATAAGTCAGGATGGACTTGGAGGAATCCAGCTACAAAAGGGGCGTGGCATTTAGAGCTCGTCCGTCTCAAACCTGGTGAAGAGCTTATTTACGCTCCAAGTCAGTAGAGACTCCAGACTGGTTTATAAAATGGCTCACTTCTCCCTGTGTCTGTTCATTTTAAAAAATGTGTATAGTTAGTACAGGCTGGAGGCTAACCTCCCCCAGAGCAAGAAGATATGTGGGGGTGAATAGCCACCTGCCTGAATCAGACAATCCTTCACATGTATATGCTACTAACTCATGGTGGAGATATGCCAACAGATCAGCACATTCTGTCAACAGGTCTGACTGTTACATACCAGCCTCCATATCTACACCCAGAGTAGAGGTGTTACAAGTTGCTGCGCCTACAATGAGTGTGAATAGTGCGGTTAAGTGCGCTATGGCAGTGTCTACTGCTCGTAGTGGATTAGTTTCAATGGACCCCAGTGTACCCCCGCTCGCAGAGTTTGTGGGGATAACCCAGGGCGCCAGGGGAAACCATTGATTTTCTGTGGGTATCCACAAATAACGGAAACCACCTGGTTCACCGGCAGAGAAGACAGTCCAAATTGGAAACTGTTATCCGTGGGCACCTCACTGGAATGGGGCCGGGAGCTGTGTACGGTTGGTATTGGTTGTGTGGACATCGAATATATGTAGCATTACCACCAAATTGGCAGGAGTCTGTGCTGATGTACAATTAAATGATCGCACATACATTGTGAGTGCAGAAAGAAATATCACACGATGGAGGTGAGACACAGTATGACAGGATCCAGTGTGGGGAACAATGTTCCAGCGGACCAAAGGCTATGGTCAGTAGGGAGCAAGGTTGCCTCCCTGTTCCCGCAGTTTGGAGTTGGACAGGTAATGTTGCGACTGGACTCTGAATTATCGTTTAAGTGCACTTATAAATGAAACCCGTAATGTCACGGGGAGTATACAGGAAGAGTTAACAGCCCTACGATTAATGACATTGCAAAATCGAATGGTACTAGATTGTTAACGGCAAAGCGCAGGGGGAGGTGTGCCAGATTGTAGGACCTGCATGTTGCACCTACATACCAGCTTATGATGAGGCGGGAGGGGTGATTGATCAAGACTTGCAACGTTTAAAGACATATCTGATGCACAACAGCGAGACCTCGAACCAGCATCAGCAAGTTCCTGGTGGGACTGGCTCCTGTCTGGAGGATCTCGAAGCAGGAATTACGTCTGTATTAAGTCTTGTAGCAGGGGGATTTGCTGTACTGCTCTTCTGCAGTTGCTGTGGGGGTTCCCATTATTAAAGGATTGATATCAAAAATGTTGAGTGCTAATCCACAATATCAGATGTTTTCTATTGCAGGACACCAATGAAGTATATACTCTGCCCGAGGAGCTGAAGGAATCGCATGATGATGTGATTGAAATAGGGGCCTGTTTGAACAAAAAGCATCGAAGAATGATGATGACGTGATGAAGCATCTCCCCGTGAATGAAGCACATGCTGAAAATTGAGAGAAGTGGCATGTTGGCGGATAATCAATTATAAACGGGGAGATTGGAATCAATTCAATATTGATTTACTTTTTTTTGCTTTATTATTGTTTATCCTTGCTTGTTCTTGCTCATTTTAGGCCTTAGTTGTATATCCTTGCTTGTTTTTGAATAACCTAGGCCTTGCTGTAGCTGTAGTTTCCATAATCTGGCCAAATCGTCATTGCATATGGTTTATCTAGAACCATGCGGTCCTGACGGACCCTAACAGGTCAAGATGTTCTTTTTTCTCTCTTAGTTTATGTGTTTTCAGGAGAAGGAGTACCAGGAGAGCCTGAGACGCCCAAAAAGATATGCCCAGGAGGTGATAAGAAGAAACTACCTGTCTTCTCTGAGCTGTTCACGCATACCTCAGGCTCAGCTTGACATGGGCTGCGTGTGTCTGCAAGAACATTCCAATGAATACCAAGATGTGTAAATCAGTTTGGGGGGGAGGAGGTTGTCAAGACGTACTCTTACTTATACACCAGCAAGAAAGAACTTCCTTTGTCTTTGTTCTGCTGATGTAACTTGGACCCTACATGCACGTAGTAAAGACTATTATTATTATTGCTCTCTTGTCTCTGAGCGTTTTTCTTTCAGGAGGGAATTAAAATTTCTACAACAGTGTGTGTACAGAGCAGTAATGTGTGATGATGATGATGGTAGAGGAGTGTGTCTGTGTACAGAGCAGGAGGTGTGATGATGATGATGGTAGAGGAGTGTGTCTGTGTACAGAGCAGGAGTGTGTGATGATGATGATGGTAGAGGAGTGTGTCTGTGTACAGAGCAGGAGTGTGATGATGATGATGATGGTAGAGGAGTGTGTGTGTACAGAGCAGGAGTGTGTGATGATGATGATGGTAGAGGAGTGTGTGTGTACAGAGCAGGAGTGTGTGATGATGATGATGGTAGAGGAGTGTGTGTGTACAGAGCAGGAGTGTGTGATGATGACTGTAGAGGAGTGTGTGTGTGTACAGAGCAGTAATGTGTGATGATGATGATGATGGTAGAGGTGTGTGTGTGTACAGAGCAGGAGGTGTGATGATGACTGTAGAGGGAGTGTGTGTGTGTACAGAGCAGTAATGTGTGATGATGATGATGGTAGAGGAGTGAGTGTACAGAGCAGGAGTGTGTGATGATGACTGTAAGGAGTGTGTGTGTGTACAGAGCAGTAATGTGTGATGATGATGGTAGAGGAGTGTGTGTGTACAGAGCAGTAATGTGTGATGATGATGATGGTAGAGGAGTGTGTGTGTACAGAGCAGGAGTGTGTGATGATGATGGTAGAGGAGTGTGTGTGCACAGAGCAGTAATGTGTGATGATGATGATGATGATGGTAGAGGGAGGTATGTGTACAGAGCAGGAGGTGTGATGATGATGATGGTAGAGGAGTGTGTGTACAGAGCAGGGGTGTGTAATGATGATGGTAGAGGAGTGTGTCAGTACAGAGCAGGAGTGTGTGATGATGACGGTAGAGGACTGTGTGTGTGTACAGAGCAGGAGTGTGTGATGATGATGGTAGAGGAGTGTGTGTGTGCGTGCAGAGCAGGAGTGTATACTCTTATACTATGGGAAGCCGTTTAGGAAATAATTCATACCAACTGTGTGAACATGCATTGGTTCATTGACAATGTATTGGTTTCCGGGTAAATACATTGGTTTCCCCCAGCATATGCATCAGTTTAATATATTGGTTTCAGTACATATGCATTGGTTTGAGCACATACATACTGGTTTAATACATTGGTTTGTTGGCAAGCACATTGGTTTAAGTACATATACATTGATTTGCTGGTATATGCATTGGTTTGAGTCCATGTGTATTGGTTTGTTAATAAATACATTGGTTTGAGTTGAAATGTTGATATGTATTGGTTTGATGGTAAATACATTGGTTTGAGTTCATGTATACTGACTTCATACATTGGTTTGAGTTTCTATGTATTGGTTTGGTGGTAAATACATTGGTTTGAGTTTATGTATACTGACTTCATACATTGGTTTGAGTTTGTATGTATTGGTTTGGTGGTAAATACATTGGTTTGAGTTTATGCATATTGGTTTGCTGGTAAATAAATTGGTTTGAATCCATATACATTGGTTTGCCAGTAAACACAATGGCTTGAGTTCATATCTATTAGGTTGATGAAAATATTTTGGTTTTAGTTTATATGTATTGGTTTACCACTACATATTATGGTTTAAAGTACACATATATTGGTTTTCCTACATATATACTGGTTAAATACATTAGTTTGCTGGTGAAAACATTGGTTTGAGCACATATGCACTAGTTTCCTAGCAAATGCATTGGTTTTTTGTTTAATATGTATTGGTTTTTATGCGTATATAATGGTTCTTTTAAAAATATTTGGGTTTTATGGGTCCTATATTGATTTGCTGATGAATACATTGTTTTACTGCACGCCTGGTGGTATATATACGTTGATGTTCCCATTAGTATGCTCGTTTTAATGAATAATATACTGGTTTGAATATACAAAACCCAAAACCAGTGAAGTTGGCACGTTATGTAAATCGTAAATAAAACAGAATACAATGATTTGCAAATCCTTTTCAACCTATATTCAATTGAATACACTGCAAAGACAAGTTACTTAATGTTCGAACAGGTAAACTTTGTAATTTTTTGCAAATATTAGCTCATTTGGAATTTGATGCCTGCAACATGTTTCAAAAAAAGCTGGCACAAGTGGCAAAAAGACTGAGAGAGTTGAGGAATGCTCATCAAACACTTATTTGGAACATCCACAGGTGAACGGGCTAATTGGGAACAGGTGGGTGCCATGATTGGGTATAAAAAGCAGCTTCCTGAAATGCTCAGTCATTCACAAACAAGGATGGGGCGAGGGTCACCACTTAGTGAACAAATGCGTGAGCTGATTGTCGAACAGTTTAAAAACAACATTCCTCAACGAGCTATTGCAAGAAATTTAGGATTTCATCATCACGGTCCGTAATATCGCCGAAAGGTTCAGAGAATCTGGAGAAATCACTGCACGTAGCGACAAGGCGAAAAAACCAACATTGAATGCCCGTGACCTTCGATCCCTCAGGCGGTACTGCATCAAAAACCCGACATCAGTGTGTAAAGGACATCACCACATGGGCTCAGGAACACTTCAGAAAACCACTGTCAGTAACTACAGTTTGTCGCTACATCTGCAAGTGCAAGTTAAAACTCTACAATGCAAAGCGAAAGCCATTTATCAACAGCACCCAGAAACGCCGCCGGCTTCGCTGGGCCCAAGCTCATCTAAGATGGACTGATGCAAAGTGGAAAAAGTGTTCTGTGGTCTGACGAGTCCATATTTCAAATTGTTTTTTTGGAAACTGTGGACGTCGTGTCCTCCGGACCAAAGAGGAAAAGAACCATCCGGACTGTTATAGGCGCAAAGTTCAAAAGCCAGCATCTGTGATGGTATGGGGGGTGTATTAGTGCCCAAGGCATGGGCAACTTACACATATGTGAAGGCACCATTAATGCTGAAAGGTACATACAGGTTTTGGAGCAACATATGTTGCCATCCAAACAACGTCTTTTTCATGGACGCCCTGCTTATTTCAGCAAGACAATGCCAAGCCACATTCTGCACGTGTTACAACAGCATGGCTCCGTAGTAAAAGAGTGCGGGTACTAGACTGGCCTGCCTGTAGTCCAGACCTGTCTCCCATTGAAAATGTGTGGCGATTATGAAGCGTAAAATACGACAACGGAGACCCCCGGACTGTTGAACAACTTAAGCTGTACATCAAGCAAGAATGGGAAAGAGTTCCACCTGAAAAGCTTCAAAAATTGGTCTCCTCAGTTCCCCAAACGTTTACTGAGTGTCGTTAAAAAAGAAAGGTGATGTAACACAGTGGTAAAAAGGCCCCTGTGCCAACTTTTTTGCAATGTGTTGCTGCCTTTTAAATTCTAAGTTAACGATTATTTGCAAAAAAAAAAATAAAGTTTCTCAGTTTGAACATTAAACATCTTGTCTTTGCAGTGTATTCAATTGAATATAAGTTGAAAAGGATTTGCAAATCATTGTATTCTGTTTTTTTATCTACGATTTACATAACGTGCCAACTTCACTGGTTTTGGGTTTTGTATATCGGTTTACTGGCGCGTGTATTGGTTCGGTGGAAGCAATATTGGTTGTCGTCATGCAATTCTGAATTTGTCCTTTAGATGTCCTCTTTCTTATCATCTCTCACTCCACATTGATAAGGCTTCACAAATGAGTTTAAGGGTGCTGTGCTTCCACCATAACAGTACGACGGAGTATTAGGGCCAGGGATAGGGAAGATTTTTTTTTTTTTATTAAAATAAAATGGAAATGTCCAGAATAAAGTGGAAAGGCCGAGAATTATTTGTAAATGTCGATTAAAGTCAAAGTGTCGAGAATAACGCTTACATTTCAACATTTAAGTTGAACATCAAACTACAATATGCCAAAATGCAGATGAATAAGTTAAATTTTACTTTAGAATTGGTTTTTGTAACATGGAAATTTTCTCTTTTACCACATAAAGACGGCATTGTAATAGACTTTGAAGAGATTGTGCCAAAATTGCATTTGTTCAGAGGAGAAAGCACAAAACTTAGACGAGGTGGCGATTCGTGCAGAATGAAATAGCCAGTCATTGACAGATGCAAGGATATCGATGGTTACTCTTCCATGCAATACAGAGAGGATTCAGTTGTATGCAAAAAGTTTGGGCACCCCAGATCAAAACTTCTGTTACTGTGAATAGCTAAGCGAGTAAAAGATGACTGCTCTCAAAAGGCCTAAGGTTAAAAGGACACATTTCCTTTGTATTTTAAACAAGATTACTTTTTAATTTTCATCCTTTGACAGTTTCAAAAGGACAAAAAAGGAAAAGGGTTCGAAGCAAAAGTTTGGGTACCCTGCACGGTCAGTTCTTAGTAACACTCCCTTTGGCAAGTCACATCACAGCTTGTGAACTTGTATTTTTGGTGGCAGCCAAGAGTTTTTAAATTCTGGTTTTGGGATTTTGCCCATTATTCTTTGCCAAAGGATTCTAGTTCTGTGAGATTGTATGGCTGCCTTGCATGCACTGCTCTTCTGAGGTCCATCCACAGATTTTCAATGATGTTGAGGTAGGGGACTGTGAGGGCGATGGTGAAACCTTCAGCTCACACCTCTTGAGGTGGTCAGTTGTGGATTTTGGGGTGTGTTAAGGATCATTATCCTGTTGTGGCAGCCATCCTCTTCTCATCTTCGGCTTTTTTACAGATGGTGTGATGTTTGCTTCCAGAATTTGCTGGAATTTAATTGAATCCATTCTTCCTTCTACCAGTGACATGTTCCCCACTGTGCCACTGGCTGCAACACAAACCTAAAGCAAGATTGATCCAACCATGTGCTTGACAATTAGAGAGGTGTTCTTGTCATGAAATTCTGCATCCTTTTTTCTCCAAACATACCTCTGCTCATTGTAGCCGAAGACATCTATTTTAACTTCATCAGTTCACAGGACTAGTTTCCTAAATACATCAGCCTTGTTCAGATGTTCCACAGCAACCTTCTGATACTGAATTTCATGGTGAGGATGCAGGAAGGTCTCCTTCTCATGATACTTCCATGAAGGTCATATTTGAGCAAGTGTCGCTGAACCGTAGGGCAGTGCACCATGACTCCATGGTGTGCTTAATCTTGCTGAAGGTCTTTTGTTTCCAAATGGGTGTTTTTGATTTACCTTTCTAGCAATCCGATGAGCAGTTTTCTCGAAGTTTTCTTGGTCTTCCAGACCTCAACTTGACCTCCACCATTTCTATTGACTGCCATATCTTAATTATATTATGAACAGAGGAAATCGCAACCTAAAAACATTTTTTATGATCTTCTTATAGCCTTCTCCTGCTTTGTGGGCACTGATTATTTTCATTTTCAGAGTGCTAGGCAGCTGCTTAGAGGACCCTATGGCTTCTGATTGTCGGGCCAAGGATAGAGGAGTCTGGGTATTTATAAACTGCAAAATTTGCATCACCTGGCTTTTCCTAATGATGATTGTGAAGAAGCCAAAGCCCTAACAAGCTAAATACGGTCTGAGACCATAGTCAAAATTACTTGAGAGCTCAAAACTTTTTGGGGTGCCCAAACTTTTGCACGGTGCTCATTTCACTCTAGAATTGTACAGAACAAAATGAATATGCTAAAACTGCTTAAAATATGAGAATGAGTGTTTTAACTTTAAATTTATGCCATTCAGAGACCAGTTCATCTTCTACTTGCTTAACTATTTTCAGTAACAAAAATTTTTGGTCAGGGCGCCCATACTTTTGCATACAATTGTATATAGTATCCCAGGACATAAAAAGACAATTGATTAAGTTTGTTGATCCTGAAGTGTGGAGCTCAGGCGGGCGCCAAGCGCCTGAGACGCAGACATTACCGCAACAACCCAACGCACTATGGCATATGGATTCGTACAACAAGTTGAAGCCATACGGCATTGCCATCAATGGTTGTATTGATGGTTTTAGCCGCTATGTTGTGTGGATGGAAGCTAATGAACAACCAATGACCCAAAAGTAATAGCGGACTACTTCATCACATCCATTGCGCACTTGGGATGATGCCCAGACGCAAAGATGATGTTAACTTTATACCATGATATAGGCTATACACGGCTGGCAGGACGGTCAGTCAATCCACCAGTCGCTTTCTCTAAAGTTGAATTGATTGATATTGACTTTATTGGCGACATTTTCATTTATTCTCTCAACGGTAGTTCAGCTACCAAAAATAGACTGGACAAAATTATTGGCACCCTTTTTAAAACTGTGGGTAAATCATTTTATTTCAAGCATGAGATGCTGGTTTAAACTCACCTGTGGCAAATAATAAGTGCTGGCAATATAGAAATCACAGCTGAAGCCAGTTAGAATGTATAAAAGTTGACTCAATCTTTGTGTTGTGTGCCTGTGTGTCACACTAAGCATGGAGAAGAGAAAGAAGGGCTGAGAATTGTCTGAGGAATTAAGAAGCAAAATTGTGGAAAACTATGAACAATCTCAAGGTAACAAGACCATCTCCAGAGATCTTGAAGTTCCTTTGTCCACTGAGCGCAATATAATCAAAAAGTTTATAACCCCTGGCTAATCTCTCTGGACGGGACGGAAGAGAAAAATTGACGAAAGAATGTAACATGAGGATAGTTCGAATGGTGGATAAACATCCTCAGTCAACTTCCACACAAATTCAGACTGTCCTGCAGACTCAGGGTGCAAAAGTGTCAGCTCGGACCATAGAGCTCGGACCATACGTCGTCATCTGAATGAGATGAAGCACTATGGCAGGAAGCCGAGGAGAACCCCACTGACGCAGAGACATAAAAAAAGCCAGACTGCAGTTTGCAAAAAATCTACCATAATCCTTCCGGGAGAACGTTTTGAGGACAAATGAGACTAAGATAGAGCTTTTTTTTTTGTAAGCTTTCTACTGTTTACAGACAGCGGAATGAGGCCTACAAAGAAAAGAAACGCAGTACCTACAGTCACACATGGTTGAGGTTCACAGATGTTTTGGGGTTGCTTTGCTGCCTCTGGCACTGGGTGCCTTGACTGTACGCAGGAATCATGAAATCTGGAGACTATCAAAAGATTTTTTGGGTCGCAATGTAGGGCCTCGTGTCAGAAAGCTGGGTCTGCGTCAGAGGTCATGGGTGTTCCAGCAGGACAATGACCGAAACTTACCTCAAAAAAACATGCAGAAATGGTTGGAGACAAATTGCTGGTGAGTTCTGAAGTGGCCAGCAATGAGTCCAGATGTAAATCCCATTGAACACCTATGGAGAGATCTCAAAGTTGCTGTTGCAAGAAGGTACCCTTTAAATCTGAGATACCTGGAGCAGTTTGCAAAAGAAGATCCAAAATTCCAGTTGAGAGGTGTAAGAAGCTTGTTGATGGTTATAGGAAGCAATGGGCTTCAGCTATTTTTTTTTCAAGGGTGTGCAACCAAATATTAAGTTGAGGGTGCCAACAATATTTTTTCCCAAAGGGTGTGCAACCAAATATTAAGTTGAGGGTGCCAAAAAATTTTTCTGGCCCATTTTTTTATTTTTGTGTAAAATGATGTCAAATTTGGCTTTTTTTTTCTGTATTTTTGTGTTGTTCCAATGCACTTAAAGAAAATAAACATGTGTATACCAAAAACATTTGTAATTGCAATAATTTCTGGGGAAATGGCATGTTTTCTGGAAAAATTCCTGGGGTGCCAATACTTTCATCCTTGTATCAACAGCCTAATAGGTATGAACTCAAACCATTTCATATACAAGCAAATCAATGTATATGTACTTAAACCAATGCCCTTGCAACAAACCAATGTATTCAACCGGTACATATGTGCTCAAACCAATGCATATGTACTGAAAACAATATATTATACCAATACATACTCAAACCAATGTATTTATATGCAAACCAATACATATGTAATCAAACCAATGTATCTATATGCAAACCAATACATATGTACACAAACCAATGTCTTTATATGCAAACCAATACATATTAACTCAAACCAATATATTTACTAACAAACCAATGTATATGGATGACAACCAATTTATTTACCAGCAAACCAGTGCGCAAAACTCAAACCAAAGTATTTACCATTAAACCAATTTATACAAACTCAAACCAATGTATTAAATCAATATACAGGAACTCAAGACAATGTATTTTCCAGCAAACCAATATATACAGACTAAAACCAATGCATTTACCAGCAAACCAATACACATGAACAGATCTATTAAACCAATTTATATATATTCAAACCAATATATTTACCAGCAAACCAATACAAATTAACCAATGTATTTACCAGCAAAGCAATACATATCAACTCAAACCAATAAATTTATGAACAAACCAATATATATGAA
>JAFJMP010000038.1:205940-224372 GCA_029692085.1 Gymnothorax javanicus
GGACTCTTCTACTACGAAGCCATGCTGTTGAAATAGCTGCAGTATGTGGTTTTGCATTGTCCTGCTGAAATACACAAGGCCTTCCCTGGAATAGATGGCGTCTGGAGGGAGCATATGTTGCTCTAAAACCTCTATATACCTTTCAGCATTCATGGTGCTTTTTAAAACATGCAAGTGTCCCACACCATATGCACTAATGCATCCCCATACCATCAGAGATGCTGGCTTTTGAACTGAACACTGATAACAGGAGGGGTGGTCTTTCTCCTCTTTAGCCCGGAGGACAGGATGCCCATGATTTCCAACAAGAATGTCAAATTTGGACTCGTCTGACCACAGGACTCTTTGCCACTTAGCTACAGTCCATTTTAAAATGAGCCTTGGCCCACAGAACACGGCGGGCGCTTCTGGATCACGCCAACAATGGCTTCCTTTTTGCATGATAGAGTTTTAGGTAGCATTTGTGGATGGCATGGCGGACTGTGTTTACAGACGGTGGTTTCTTGAAGTGTTCCTGGGCCCATTTAATAATGTCAATGACAGAATCATGCTGGTGAGTGATGCAGTGGCATTTGAGGGTCTGAAGATCACGGGCATCCAGTAAAGGTCTTCGCCTTGTCCCTTACGCCCAGAGATTTTTCCAGTATCTCTGAATCTTTTGATGATGTTATGCACTGTCGATGATGAGACCTTCAAAGCCTTTGCAATTTGACGTTGAGGAACATTGTTTTTAAAGTATTCCACAATTTTTTACACAAGCCTTCACAGGTTGGAGAGCCTCTGGCCATCTTTATCTCTGGGAGACTCAGCCTCTAAGACATCCCTTTTATAGCCAATCATGTTACACACCTGATGCCAGTTAACTTAATTGCTTGCTCAATGTTATTTCAGCTGATTCGCTTTTATATATTAATTGCTTTTTCAGCCCTTTTTTTGCCTGTGCCCTAACTTTTTGAGACCTGTTGCAGCCAGAAAATGTGAAATAAGCTCATTTTGTGGATAAAAATGTAAAATGTCTCAGTTTCAACATTTGAAATGTTATCTATATTCTATTGTAAATAACATATTGGCTCGTGATGTGAAAGTCATTGCATTTTGATTTTGTTCACAATTTACACTTCCCCAACTATTTCGGAATTGGGGTCGAAAGTTTACTCCCTGTTGACTCGTTTCCGTCGCTCTGAATACATCACCTTGTTCGTTGCTCTGATTGGTCGAAGCGCTATCCTATTGCGTGCAGAGGCAGTTTGAAAGACAACCGCTGATTCCGCCCTAGGATTGAGCCCGGTCTATCGATCGTGGCCAGACTATACATTTTTATGTTATAGTCTGGCTTGTCAGGCTAGGAGAATAATGTAAAACAGGTGGAGTTGAATATAATCATCTAAGGGGGCGTGCTCTGCCTCTTCAGAGTTTGGCTCAGTGGCGCCACTGATGATCACAGTGTATTTATGTCATTAAGATGATTAAATGAGTTTGATGCTGGTGAAAGATGGCAGGATAACATGCTTTTAAAGTGAAATAACAATTCTGTTTCCTGTTTCTCCATCTCTGTATAAAAGAAGCCTGTGGCAAACTCCTGTGTGAGATGCCCGTTATTTTATTCATTTTACAACAGCTTTTCATTCATTTTTACAAGAGTTCCCATGTGAAAGTCTTAGATTGTAACTGCATCTGATGGGGGAATGCAGAATGATCACTGTAATGTACTTATTTCCTTTCATTACTGTAAACTATCATGGATTCAATGGATTGAGTGTCATCATCGTTTATTTGAACCTATTGCTGTAATTTTCTGTTTACTGACTATGATGTTCTGTGAATAAAACTGAATTTAGAAATGAATTGTTTTTCTGTCATGATTTTCTATTCCCTGATGTGCTGAACTGTGACCCAGCAGGAGTTCTGAATGATTAAATATTATGCAGGAGCTCAATATGAGTAAATCTGTTCAGGGCTAAAATCTGCTCTGCTGGAGCTCTGACATCATCTCCTGTGGTGCACATGGACTCCAGAATAAACAACACTGGTAATGCTGAGATGTTACTTCTGTTAATACAGTGTAACAATTCAGTAAATTTCAGTACAAAGTACTGTTCATCTATTGAGCAGGTATGCTTGGTACTGGTCAGAGGCATGGCTCTCCTGTGGTCTAAACCTGGACGCGGTACACATCATTTGGATGTATTAAACCACAAAGCCAAAATAACCATAGAAGAAGAGTGCAGTCTCTGCAGTGGGGTGTTTCTGAGCTCCTGCAGTTTTTCTGATTCATACAGATTTATATGCATCTCTGGTGTCTTTTAGTCACACACTGTGAATGCAGCACTGTATTTAACAACAGCCTTGACTAAATGTGTAAAACTCTACATGCAATCAGTCAAGATGTCTTGAGAAATTCAGCTTCTGAACACAAAGGTTAACACAATCACTGAGTCAATTTGCACCACAGTGACATGATCTTAGTACAGTGTATAACTACAGAACCAAAGATTTTTACAGCTAGACATGCAAATCATGAAATAAATTTGAAGTTCGAAATCCTGTCGCATAAATTGCAGCATTTCCCAGTTGAGTGGCATCACAGTACATTTGGTATTATCAGGTGACAGGAGTAAGACTCACTCTCTTGTGCTCTGAAAGATATGGAATTAATCAGTATAGATGTTAACATTTCTGCAGACAATGCTGTCTTCATACCATTAGTATCAGTTGGACAGTCGAGCGCACATCCAGTTAAGAGAATTTACGCTTTTAATTTCTAGAATGTCTATACATGTGGCAAGCTTATAAAGGTGGCAGCCATGACACTGTTGACCTAACCTTAACCCAACTCACAGGGAATGCTATCCCTATCCCTGCGCCTAACCTTAACCCAACTCATAAGGAATGCTATCCCTATCCCTGTGCCTAACCCTAACCTTAACCCAACTCAGCCGCAAAACAATGGTTTGTTCTGCTCAAATTATCCTACCCAGGGTCAGTGGATCAGCCGACTCACCAGCATGAAACACATCAAAATGGATATTCACATGACCTCTCCTCATTGACAACAATAAATAAAAAGAAAGAAAAGTAAATGTATATATTATTTCTTTTATATATGTATATATACAGTGCCGTGAAAAAGTATTTGCCCCCTTCCTGATTTCTTACTTTTTTGCATATTTTTCACATTTAAATGTTTCAGATCATCAAACAAATTTTAATATAAGACAAAGACAACCCGAGTAAATACAAAAACGAAGTTGTGAAATGATGATTTCATTTATTAAGGGAAAAAGCTATCCAAACCTACCTGGCCCCATGTGGAAAAAGTAATTGCCCCCTTTTTAAATCATGAATTAACTGTGATTAACCACATTTTTTTGAGTCTAATTTCACTAGCCACCAGGGCGGACTGGCCATCTGTGCGTTCTGGAGAATCACAGAACGGCCGGTACTCCAGGACGGCCGTCACGCAGTAATCCCCAGTTTTTTTTTTTTAATTTCCCCTGTTAATCTATTTATTCACGCTCTAGTCCAGGGGCGGACTAGCCATCGAGAATGCCGGAGATTTTACTGGTGAACCGTACCGGTCAGCGAGAAAACCTATTGTAGTCTCTTGTTATACCCAAATGGTCTTGGATGTAGTATCCAATGACCCGCAGTGCATGGGACAGGGACATAATAGCCGAATGCAAGGGGAACGTACTCCCCAAGAGCGTGATGAACACCCACACAATTATGAAACTCTACCATGATCATATCCATTGAGCGTCGTACGTATATAACAATTTTGGAGGTTACACTTCACTATTCCGGTTGTGGTGAGTCATGGCCTTTTTTGCATTTATCTACGCCTATATATTTGCTTTATGCTACAAGAATGACCGAAAACTGTTTTCTTGCAAATAAAAAACGATTTACGGGCTTTTGGCTATTCCCAATTTATTTAATTTGGTTATTTTCGTCCTAAAGTTTAAGAGGGCAGGCTTGCTGGGAAATTTGTTTGACCAATAGCCTTGCTTGTCCCCTGCTGCGGTATCAGTCTAAAAACCGTTTCAACGACTACATAATCACGAAAATGTCAGAAAGCAATGGACAGGCGGGAAAGCGAAGATAATAAAGAAAGCAGACAATGGAGCCTCAGGCTTTCAAATGCAAACTAAAAACCGCTCAGCTGTTTTGCCACGATGATCCGCACGCAGCAAGCAGTTTTTCTTCTGCAGGGGACATGGAAGCGGTAAGACTGACGTTAAATTAATAGGCTATCGCAAGTATGAGTTCGTTTAAAATTTGCTTGAGCTTACTTAACGACCCCAATGGACAAGTTATTAGCATACTATTTGATGCATATTGACTCGTTGTTTTACGGTGCCAAATAAAATTTGTCGTAGAAAATAGGACGACTTTCCAAATTTTCAATTCCAAAACCCTGTCGTTCAGAATCAGCTGCCATTAAACTTGCAAACCAAGTTTCTGCGGTTCTGAAGCTAGTGAGCTATTCTACGCCCATTAGAGTCTGTTAGTAAAATATGTAACTTTCTTTTTAAAAGGCTATGTGTGAATCAATCCAAATAATGCAGTGGTCTTATTGAAAAAATCAATGCCTCCAAAGTCACATTTCTGTTTCACATCCATTCATGTAAAAATAATAATAATAATAATAATAATATTTCTGTAAAATACATTAGTTTCTGTTGACAATGGTATGTTTTTAATATAGGACAGCATCATTATATTCAGTTTATTTCTGGACATCTTTCAGGAAAATAGGATCTTTAATATAAATAGGATTGTTTGTTTTTTGGTATTACTCACCCAACCCCTGCCTACAGAATAATAAGTTAACTGACATGTACAACGTACATAAGCACATGTCTATGAGGGGGTGGGGGGGTGGACTAGGTGATCTGTTAACATCTGCTAAGATCACACATGCATGTAGCCACTGGGTTTGTATGTTAGATAAACACAACAATTATTTTGTTGTGGGCTAATTGGTGTTATATAAACTCAAGAACTAATAATATCAATGTTTTATGGGAAATATAGTCCAGTATGATGTTAAAATGCATACTTTTTTGTCAAATAATGTGAAATTTTTTTTTCGCCAACCACTACCTCTCCATCCCCGCTGTCTGGAGAGTGGGCAAAAACGAATTCCGGCCACTTTTTGCCCCAGTCCGCCCTGCTAGCCACACCCAGGCCTGATTACTGCCAGACCTGTTGAATCAAGAAATCACTTAAATAGAACCTGTTTGACAAAGTGAAGTAGGCTAAAAGATCTCAAAACCAACATGTTACGCTGCTAACTAAAGAAATTCAAGAACAGATGAGAAACAAAGATTGACACCTATCAGTCTGGAAAGGGTGGCAAAGCCATTTCTAAGGCTTTGGGACTCCGACTTACTCAAGGTGAAAGCCATTATCCACAAATGGAGAAAACTTGGAATAGTGGTGAACCTAGTGGCCGGCCTACCAGAATTACTCCAAAAGCGCGATCGACGACTCATCCAGGAGGTCACAAAAGAACCCAGAACAACATCTAAAGAACTGCAGGCCTCACTTGCCTCATTGAAAGTCAGTATTCATGATTCAACAATAAGAAAGAGACTGGGCAAAAATGGCATCCATTGGAGGGTTCCAAGGCGAAAACTACTGCTGACCAAAAAGAACACAAGGGCTCATCTCAGATTTGCCAAAATACATTTTGATGATCCCCAAGACCTTTGGGAAAATATTCTGTGGACAGACAAGACAAAAGTTGAACTTTTTGGGAAGGTGTGCATCCCGTTACATCAGGCGTAAAACTAACATATCATTTCATAAGAAGAACATCATACCAAAAGTCAAACATGGTGGTGGTAGTGTGATGGTTTGGGGCTGCTTTGCTGCTTCAGGACCTGGACGACGCGGGTCAGAATTGATGGAACTATGAATTCTGCCCTCTACCGGAAAATCCTGAAGGAGAATGTCCAACCATCAGTTGGTGACCTCAAGCTCAAGAGCACTTGGGTTATGCAGCAGGACAATGATCTGAAACACACCAGCAAGTCCACCTCTGAATGGCTTAAAAAAACAAACTGAAGGTTTTGGAGCGGCCTAAGCAAAGTCCGGACTTAAATCAGATTGTGATGCTGTGGCATGACCTTAAACAGGCCGTTCATGCTCAAAAACCCTCCAATGTGGCTGAATTAAAACATTCTGCAAAGAAGAGCGGGCCACAATTCCTCCACAGCGATGTGAAAGACTCATTGCCAGTTATCGTAAACACTTGATTGCAGTTGTTGTCGCAGGGATGGCACAACCAGTTATTAGGTTTAGGGGCAATTACTTTTTTCACACCAGGCCAGGTAGGTTTGGATAGCTTTTTCCCTTTAATAAATAAAATCATCATTTAAAAACTGCATTTTGTATTTACTCGGGTTGTCTTTGTCTAATATTAAAATTTATTTGCTATTCTGAAACATTTAAGTGTGACAAATATGCAAAAAAAAAAAAAAAAAAAATCAGGAAGGGGGCAAATACTTTTTTCACAGCACTGTATATATATATAAATATATATTATATATATATATATATATATATATACTTAGCGCCATTAAAAAACGCACGGGTGAGGTATGTACTGTATATGCGGCAAATTGAAGAATCGATTGATTTTATCGCTTTTCCAGTGAGGCACGAGAGGAAATAAAGAAAAGCGCGTGGTATTGTAATCTGACGCGCTGCACGGTAATGCCAAAGCACTTCAGTAATAACAAACATTGAGCTGTTTGTGATGTGTACAGTGACACTTGACTTGTTCTTTTTTGGTGTGGTCAATAGCCTACATAAAGCCAACAAAAAAATGAAAATGCTTCTGCATCAAGAAAGTGGAACGGCTTGGAACACAGGAGAGAGAAAAAAGAGCCTCTGGCATGTTATGGGCAGGTCTCAGCTGCCAAGAGGTGGTGCGCCATTTGCACTCATTTGCACTGTCACCGTTCAACAATCAGTCAGCTGTCTATCCGAGAATGGAACACAGGCACTGTCACTGACCGACCCGGCTTAGGGCAGCCACGGTGACGATGGCAGCTCAAGAGCCACATCTGGTTACAGGCTGTACGTGACAGATTCCGGACAGCAACCAAAACTGATCATGAGATAAGGGGTCCGAGACGATTGAGGGTGAGCGCAGTACCGTTTGACGCCGTCTATGTGAGTAAAACATGCATGCACACGACCCCTACAGAAAACCAATTTTTGCCCGTCAACAGGAGTAGGAACTCTTCACTTGACTGTGGGCACCTGCCTCTGTGTCATTTTTTGACACTTTATTTCCCTGTTTCTGTCGGAGAATGGAAAACAGGGACTGTCGCTGACTGACCATGGTAAGGGCAGCCATGCGTAAATGGGCAAAAACTGGGTTTTCTGTAGGGCCCGTGTGCACGCATGTGTTGCTCACATAGACAGCGCCAAACGATACTTGCTTCACTTCTCAATCGCCTCGACCCCTCGCCTCATGATCAGTTTGGGTTGCTGTCCGAATCTGTCACGCATAGCCTGTAACCAGATGTGGCGCTTTGAGCTGCCATCGCCACTCGTGGCTGCCCTAAGCGGGTCGGTCAGTGACAGTGCCTGTGTTCCATTCTCGGATAGACAGCCCACTGATTGTTGAACGGTGACAGAGCAAATGACACACCACGCCTTGGCGGCTGAGACCTGCCCGCAACATGCCAAAGGCTCTTTTTTTCTCTCTCCTGTGTCACAAGCCGTTCCATTTTCTTGATGCAGAAGCATTTTTCGCTTTTTTTTGTTGGCTTTATGTAGGCTATTGACTACACCAAAAGAACAAGTCAAGTGTCACTGTACACATCACGAACAGCTGAATGTTTGTTATTACTGAAGTGCTTATGATTCAAGGGTGCGGTAGATTACAATACCACGCGCTTTCCTTTTATTTCCTCGTGCCTCACTGGAAAAGCAATAAAATCAATCGATTCTTCAATTTGCCGCAAATACAGTACATACCTCACCCGTATGCTTTTAATGGAGCTAAGTATATATATACCTTGGTTGTCTTTCACCCTTCAGTGATGAATGGAAACTAATGCACTGAGCTGGCAACAAACTTGGTGTAGTGATTAAGGCCACAGTGTATGGTGTGTTTGAAATTGCTTTGTCCACAGGTTCCAAGGTTCAATCCCACTGCAGACACCAATGTAATGTCTAACTTAACATGTAAACCTTTGTTCACAGCCTCATCGATGGAGGTAAAAAAAGAAGGTCAGAAAAGTTGGAGAGATCGCAGACACAGAGTGAATGTCACGAGGAAGAGCATGGTGGCGTGTAACGGAATTACCGCAAAAATTTTTTTTTTTTCCTCGCACCAAGATCTACCCCTTCCTTTTAAAATTTAATTTTTCCCCCATCATTCTAAACCCCTTCTCACTCATTAAAACCCCCCAAAATATTTGTGCCCCCTTTAAAATCATTCTGGCCAAAAAACCCCAAAAAGTGGAGGTTGTGTGTGGTACTCATGCCCAACGAAAAAAAATGTTGCGAAATCAACGTTGATTCGCTTTCAAAATCAACACATAATTCAACGGTGATTCAACTATGATCCATGACGTTGATTCAACAATGAAAAAACGTTAAAATGCCAGCTGGGACGCCTGCTGCATTGAAGAAAATAGCTATTTGTTGTACAACAAAAAACGAGAAATGTGTTGTTATGTAAGTGTGTCACGAGGAACCCCTGTACAGACACGCGCAGAATGCTATAAAACACAGGAGTCCCCCTTTCTAAAAAATAGCGCTTTATGCGTAAACCTGGGATAGCCATTTCCTACCCTATCCTTGACTCATGCATACGGAGAGCACGCGGCAGTTATCCCTCGGATAGTTTTCCGGAGGATAGGCGTTATGTGGGGTAAAAAGCAGTGGCGTGGCCAGAAGGGGGCGCAGACACGCCACTTATCTGACAATAATTAGTCCTGGCTAGTTCTCAATCATTTTCCTTTATTGACGATTTTCCAATTATCGAACTTTGCAACTGAAGACACGGTTTCTCTCCATATGCAATCTAATAGCGATGAAACCATGGGCTAAATTCAGTACAGTTGCGGAGCAAGAACAGAGAATTAGGTTGCACAAAACATCCGTTTAAAACAATTTTTAGTCCTGACCTGTTCTCAGTCATTTTCATAACAGAAGGTTCACTCTGAGAGCACTCCATACTTAACAGGTGCTGCTTGTTCTCCCCGATTAGGTAAGACGACAATCATTCATCTGGACGCGTATTTTCTGTATTTAAATCAATGTTATTCAAAATTGCATACCTGTCGACTCTCACGCAAATAGCTGGAGCCGCACACTTTTTATAGCCTATTGAACTGCCGAAAGTGCCACTTTTTTTTATCAACCCACACAATACCGAGGAAAGTCCGTGTTTCATTGGAACACGGACCAGTTCAATCAACGCAAAGCATTGGCCTATTAATAAGTAAATTATTTTGCTGTACTGAATTTAGCTCATGATTTCATCGTTGTTGGATCGAATATGGAGAGAAACCATGTCTTCAGTTGCCAATTACGATAATCGGAAAACGCGTCAATGAAGGAAAATGATTGAGAACTTGCCAGGACTAATTGCTGTCATAAAGGGACGTGTCTTTGCCCACCCTCTGGCTACGCCACTGGGGTAAAGTTATCCCTCCTCCATGCATACGGCTCCTGATGCATAAGAGGTAAATCCTGTAAGAGAAGGGCGTTCTCCATATACCCCCCTTTAAAGCACACAAATCTCAGGGAGGAGACGCTGTGGTTATGGGAGTTACAGAGCAAGAGCTCCTTACGCCACCACCTCTGCTGGTGCAACATGGATCACTGACCCTGATCTAAATGCCGTACCAGTTTTACCCATGTACAACATGGCCTCTTTTGACACATAAATAACACTGGCAGTGTTACATGGAATCACACCACTGATCATCACCTCAGCCCCAGCCTCAGTGTGACAACCGTATGCAGACTCATGACTAACGCTGCCGTGGTAACGAGCCCCATATTAATTATTCTCATCTGGTGTGTTTGATAGGAAACTTCTCATGAGGGACGTTTCTGATGTCACTAACATGTCTCTGATGTTTGGGTTATCTCAGAAACTAACCTCTGTGATGTTTGGAAAAGGTCTATGAGACATGGATTTGTTTCTGGTTAGTGCCAATATTTATGAATGATCTGTCTGAAATGCCGTGTAACCACATGTTGCGGGGTATTTATGGTTTTGTAGTTGTAACGGCCTCTACTTTTATCATGACTTTAATTTTTCAGTTATTGTTCTTATCATTTTCTAAAGAGACCATCTTCTTTTATTATCCCTCCATTTCATCGTTAATCTTTGAGTTCCTTCCATTTGAAGCACTTCGGCAGCAATCCTTGCCTGAAATGAAGTTATTTAGTTACAGGCGGAGCAAGTCTGGAATTTGCCTGCTCTATAAACCAGTTTAACTGTCAGATGTTAATCACTGACCACACAATCTGAAGCAGTTATGATTCAGCCATTGATAAAGAAATTCAGAATAAGGAAATATTTTTTATTTGCTAGTAATTTCAAGGAGCTGTATATATGTTTCTCTGCTGAAGGTATTTAAATAATTGTTTGTTGGGGAGCTTGTACCTAAATCCGCAGGACTCCCAGAGCTTCAGCGATAAGTGTGATGTGTGACACAGACGGGGAGGGGTTGGGGTTCCAATGAGGAATCTGTTGATCTAGCTAGTCTGCTAGTCTTCTTATTAAGTTTGCTGAACTGTGTGAACAGGTCAACAAAATTGAGAAATTGACCAAGGATCTGAAGTCTGAAAACATCGGTCTCAGGGTGTTGCTGAAGGCTCTAGAGGCTTTATAGGATTCTCCAGAGGAGGAAGCGCAGAACTCTGCTGTAGGTTTTCAAGCTGGGCAGCCGGAGATGAACTCTATCGCTGAATCTGTGGCAGTACCCACTAATGTCACTGCTGTCCAGGTCCCTCCCACTGTTGGTGATAGACTATCTGATACTGTCTCATCTGATGGCCTAACGGGGTCACCATCCTGCCCTTTCGTTTGCTCTCCAAGCTCAAAGCAGCAGGACTGTCCAGTAATTCTAACTGGAGTTCCAACTGGAGGCTTCGAGCTCAGCAGCGGCGCAGAGACTGGTCAGCGCCTTCTCGGGAGAGGAGTACCAGTGGGACAATGTACAGGCACAGAGATACGGTTCATGGAGCTATGAACACGGGGAACGGCCACTGGGGTAGATACTAAAGAGTACACTGTCCGTTGTGAGAGTTTTAATTGTCATGGTTTTAAAATCAAGTGCACCTTATATAGCAAAGAGGCTGACCCAGGATTTACAGCAGGCGCGTCTGCGCAGCGCCGCGGTTTTGTTCCGTCATGCTCGCGACTTCAATTTACACCAGCAGCGTCTCACAACGCGGAACGTCAGCGCAGCGTCCTGCCAGCTGATACAATCGACTTGCGCAGATTTCGCATATTTCGTCATTTTTACTGGCATGTTTGCGCAACGACCTTAAATGCTTTGTTATTTTTTCTGCTTTAATTGCATTTAATGTCATTTCCGTCTTTGTTGTGCTGTAGAACCTACTACAGTCCAGCCGTGAACACCATAGATTAAAAAAAAATGTGCCCGTGTTTTTAGATATAACAAAATCACAACTTCGAAAAATAAGTCATAAACGAATTTCATATCAAAGATTTGTGGCTGGTTTCTTTTAGTTAAAAGCGTATTTTGATAGTTACTTTTTGCCTGGCACGATCTGGTGTGCGATTCCCATTAGCACAAATACTAACATAGTTGGATCCACTAAATGTATATGGTCGAACTATGGGAAACATATCCCCTGCTATATTCAGATCAGCGCGACTGCGGCTCGCCAGCGGCAGAAATAGACTTGTTGCGTATTCTCTGCGGAGCGGAGCACCGAGCCGCTTCTGGGACGCTGCTGACACGCACTGCGGCGCATCTGGTGTAAACACGAGCATTGACTAGAATGGCTGCGTATTTCTCCGAGTGCCACGGCACAGCCAGAAATGCGGCGCGCAGCCGCGCTTGATGTAAATTGGGGGTGAGTATCTGTGACGTTATGTACCTCAGCGAGACCTGGCTAAGGCCTCATGAACTCTCCAGCATTCCTGATGCCCTTGCAACTGTTGACCCTAATTTTAACCCCACAGAGTGTGTGTTTTTCTCTAAATCTGGTATGAATGACACTGATGGGGGAGCATCTTGGGCGACTCTTTGGAGGGGTTACCATTATTTGTAGGAGACTTAAAGGTGTTTTGTGGCACAAGGTTGAGATTGTGAGTGACCGTGATCGTTGGAGTAACACTGAGTAATGGCGGTAATGTGTTGCAGGTTATAATAAATGTCTGTCTGCCATATTTTGAGAGTTTCAGTAATGAGAATCTGACTTGTTTTATTGATTTTCTGGATGTTTTGCAGGTCTGTGTTGACAAGTGGAGCTGTGTAGTCTCTCTTGGGATATGTGAGGACTTCAATGCTCAGTTGCCCAGACCTTGTGAGCTGGGTCGCTCCTGGTACCAGGAGAAAGGTTATAATTACCAGTCTAAGTTATATGATTTTATGAGTTCTAATGATCTCATTTCAGCTGATAAATCTTGTAAACAAGTTGTTGATGATACTTTCTTTTGTGGTAAGCGTGGAGTCCATACCTAGATTGACCACTTGCTCACCTCTCAGTTTCATGTATTGGAATGTAAGATTATTGAGCATGAAGCAGACAATGTGAGTGATCATCTGCCTGTAAGGTTAATGTTTACAGTCAACTGTTACCCTGAGCAGTGTGAAGTAAAAATGAATCCAGGGGCAGGTGGCAAGAGGTTAGATTGGGACACCCTGAAAGTGTGTTATGTATAAGCATATTTTAGAAGAGAGACTGTGCGATCTCTCTCGTTGACTCCTCTACTATACCTAATCGCATATCTGCAAAACTGTATGTTGATGAGGTATTCAAGGAGCTTAACCCTTTTTCGCAGGCAAATTTTGGCCCAGATGCATACCCCCACGGACGGATTAATTTTGGGTTTTTACTAAAATATGATTGTTATTCAAAATAACAATAAAATAACACCAAATCTCATAATAAGTTTCCCATAACTGATGTTTTTATGTTTTAATCCTCTCCAGAATCGCTAAAATCGTTTGGATCCAAGTCACTCCCGCTCTCTGGATATTCAAACTCATCGTCAGAGTCATTCAATAAAGCAAAAACTTCATCCACGTTGTATTTACGTTTAGAAACACGGCTAGAATGCCGCTATTTGTACTTGCCGATGCCATGTTCACATGTCCCACAATTTGACCGGAAGTAGTCTCAGATTTAGCGTTTTTTAGGAAATCCCATGCCTCGCTTCACGGCTAAAAATACAGTGCTGGGTGACCTGAGAGACAGCCAATGGTAATGAGTGTAACAAACAAGGAATTCCCGCAATCGGGAATTTAAAGAAGACTTTATAAAACACGTTGGTTAAACGACAAAAATGTCGCTGTGCCTGCTAAAGGGTTAATAAGGCTGTTCATGCCACTGCGGCTAAGTCTGGCTGTCTTCGCAAACGGTTATTTAAACCTAAGTCCTATTGGTGTGCTGATTTACAGTGCTGTGAAAAAGTATTTGCCCCTTCCTGATTTCTGATTGCTTTGCATTATTGTCTCACCTAAATGTTTCAGATCATCAAACAAATTTCAATATTAGACAAATAAAACCCAAGTAAATACAAAATGCAGTTTTTAAATGATGAATTATTTATTAAGGGAAAGAGCTATCCAAACCTACCTGGCCTGGTGTGAAAAAGTAATTGCCCCCTCAAGTTAATAACTGGTTGTGCCTCCTCAGCGACAAACAACTGGCGATCAAGGGTATGCGATAACTGGCAATGAGTCTTTCACATCGCTGTGGAGGAATTGTGGCCCACTTTCTTTTGCAGAATTGTTTTAATTCAGCCACATTGGAGGGTTTTTGAGCATGAACGGCCTGTTTAAGGTCATGCCACAGCATCTCAATCAGATTTAAGTCCGGACTTTGACTAGGCCACTCCAAAACCTTCATTTTGTTTTTTTTTAAGCTTCTCAGCGGTGGACTTGCTGGTGTGTTTCAGATCACTGTCCTGTTGCCCAACCCAAGTGCGCTTTTTGAGCTTGAGGTCACCAACTGATGGTTGGACATTCTCCTTCAGGATTATCTGGTAGAGAGCAGAATTCATGGTTCCATCAATTATGGCAAGTCGTCCAGGTCCTGAAGCAGCAAAGCAGCCCCAGACAGTCACTCTACCACCAACCATGTTTGACTGTTGGTATGATGTTCCTTTTATGTAATGGTGTGTTTGTTTTATACCAGATGTAATGGGACGCCCACCTTCCAAAAAGTTCAACTTTTGTCTTGTCAGTCCACAGAATATTTTCCTAAAAGTCTTGGGGATCATCAAGATGTCTTTTTGGCAATGTGAGACGAACCTTTGTGTTCTTTTTGGTCAGCAGTGGTTTTCACCTTGGAACTCTTCTATGGATGCCATTTTTGCCCAGTCTCTTTCTTATTGTTGAATCATGAAAATTGACTTTAACTGCAGCAAGTGAGGCCTGCAGTTCTTTAGATGTTTTTCTGGGTTCTTTTGTGCCCTCCTGGATGAGTCGTCGATCGCTCTTGGAGTAATTTTGGTACACCGCCACTCCTGGGAAGGTTCACCACTTCTTGAAGTTATCTTCATTTGTGGATAATGGCTCTCACCGTGGTTCGCTGGAGTCCCAAAGCCTTAGAAATAGCTTTGTAACCCTTTTCCAGACTGATAGATGCCAATGATCTTGTTTGTCATCTGTTCTTGAATTTCTTTAGATTGCTTGGCATGATGTGTAGCTTTTTGAGATCTTTTTAGCCTACTTCACTTTGTCAGACAGGTTCTAATTAAACAATCTCTTGATTCAACAGGTCTGGCAGTAATCAGGCCTGGGTGTGGCTCGTGAAATTGAACTAAAAAATGTGGCTAATCACAGTTCATTCATGATTTAACAAGGGGCGGGGGGCAATTACTTTTTCACATAGGGCCAGGTAGATTTGGATAGCTTTTTTTTTACTCGGGTTATATTTGTCTAATATTAAAATTTGTTTGATGATCTGGAACATTTAAGTGTGACAAATATGCCAAAGAATAAGAAATCAGGAAGAGGGCAAATACTTTTTCACAGCATTGTAAGTCATCTAAGGGACTCCAAACGGTTCTGGTGGCACCTCTGGTGTGGCTAATGGTCGGCCCAGACAAGGAGCCGTGTTTGATTGCTGGAAGCACTGCAAGAAGCAGTTTCATAAAGCATGACGTTGCTGTCTTCACAATGTTTTCAGAGCATTGGTTGATAAACTTAAACTTAACTTTTATTGCTGGTAACTGTAGAAAATTTTGGAATATCATACAGAAAAAGCTTACCGTGAATTCATCCAGCCTAACAGCTAAAGACTTCTCCCCATACTTAATCCCCCCAGCTTTATTTCATTATTAACAGTCATAGAAACAATCCGGAGGAAGGGTCTGAGGAAAAGGTTTTAACAGAAGGGGATAATCCAAATCAAACAGCATCTGATCAAACAAAACCTTGTAACAAACTAACTGCCAGATGATTTGGAAGGGGAACAAAACTGAAATCAAGACATCAAACAGCAAATGAAACAGAGAGAGAGAGAGAGAGAGAGAGAGAGAGAGAGAGAAAAAAACAACTTAGCCTAAAAAAAAAGAAACAACAACAGAAAAGTGGTGAAGACAAAGTAAGAAGGAATGCTAACTATGACAACTGAGAAAATTAACAGTTTTCACAATAATTACTGAAGCAAAGGGAGAAGGAAGGCAGAGGAAATGGAAAAGAAAAAAAAATGGAAAAATTGAGATAAGTAGACTTATTTAAAAAAAATAAGTAAAGGGAATTGTGGAGTACGAGGTTAAGTAATTGTGGGGAGGATGAGAATAATTCTTTATGGCCAGGAAGAACTGTTGTATCCATATGATATTTTTTTTTTTTTTTTTTTTGGTGTGTGTGGCATTAGTTGACCGGTAGCGAGATAATATCATGAAACCATGAAAATTTTTTGATTAATTCGTTGCATTTGTTTTTTATTTGTAGGGCTGAGTAGTGTTCAATTGACAAATGTTTTGCTAATAAGTCTAACCATTGAGATATTTTCAGCTGTTTTTTGTTTTTCCAATTTAGCAGTATTGTTTTCTTGGCGATAGTTAGGGCTACTAGTAGAGGTGTTGCGATTTGTGTCGAATTGTGTTAATTTCACCTAATATGCAGATGGATGGGGTTAATGGGATGCTGCATTTAAATAGTGTAGACAGTTTGGTGATTACCTCTTCCCAAAAGTGCTGTACAGGTTGGCAGAGCCAAACAGCATGGAAGTAGTTATCTGTAGTGTTAAGTGTACATTGAGTACATATATCGGTTTCTGATAGCCATTTTGTACACTGTTTGTTGTGTAATATGTGTTCTGTGAATTACCTTATACTGGATTAGTCTAATATTAGTATTTTGTGACATGTTGTAGATGTTCCTGCAGATTTCATTCCAGAAGTTAATGTTAGTTTTGATGTTGAGGTCTTCTTCCCATTTGTGTATTGGAATGCATGGTCTGTTGTCAGAACCAAGGTAGGATATGCGTTTATACAGTTTAGCGAAAGGTTTCTTTTGATTTTGCATTTTTTAACTAGATCATTCAGTAGAGATGATTCTTTGAGGTCAATGGTGGTGAGATCAATTTTTTCCTTAATTCACTGTTTTAGTTGGATGTATTTGAAGTACTGATTTTTATTAATGTCGATATTTCAATGAACTGGGAAGGAAAGCAGGCGTTATTTTCAAAAAATATGGTGCATATGTGAGATTCCTTTTTCTTTCCATTTATTGCCAATTATAGGTGACTTGTTTATAGAGAAGTTGGGTTGTGCCAAATTGGTGTGAGTATGCTGGGACTCACTGTGAAGTGTATCATTTTATTGATTTTCCACCAAGCTGTCAGAGTTGTGGAGATTGCAGGATTCTTGAAAACAACTGTGTTTTTTTAATGGTACCACTAAAGAAGGGTAAGTCTGCCAATGATATGTTCTTTGAGTCTGTCTGGTTTATGTCAATCAAGGGTGGATGGGGTCATGGTTTGCATGTATCCATTTGATGAGGTATTGTATCTGACTTGCCAGGTAATAGTTATGAAAGTGGGGTGCTTCCAGGCCTCCATGGTCTTTTCGGTTTTGGAGTGTTGATAGTTTTATTCTGGGTTTTTGATTTTTCCAATAGAATTTTGTTACCAATTAGTCCAATTTTTTTAAACCATTTTGCTGTCGGTTGGATGGGGATCATGGTGAACAGATTTTGGGTTGTATCATCATTTTTATTGTAGAAATTCTGCCTATGATGGATAGTGGTAGTGATGTACATCGATCCAAGTCATCTTCTATTGATTTTAGTAGTGGGGGTGAAATTAAGTTGAACAATTCTGACAGCTTGGGGGATACATTTATGCCCAAATATGTGAAATTACCAGTAGTGAATGGAAAGTGCGCTAGTTGAGATGCAGCATTCCCACTATCCCCAAAAGGAGGTAGGATGGTTGATTTATTCCAGTTGATGGAATAGTCAGATACTTCTGTAAATGTTATAATGGTTTTTATAATTTCATTTAAAGATTGGGCTGGGTTTTGTATGAATAGTAGTACATCATCTGCATATAGGCTAATCTTGTGCGTTATTTGCTTAGTTGTGATATCTGTGATTGTGTTATTTTGTCTGATTGCTGCTGCTAGTGGTTCAATGAAGAGGCGAAGAGCAGTGGTGAGAGTGGACATCCTTGTCTGGTACCCCTGTGAAGTGCAAGACTTTGTGATGTTAGTCCGTTAGTTATGATTGCTGCCCTAGGAGTGTTGTATAGTGTTTTTATCCACTGGATTAATGACTCTCCGAAGCCAAATTTTTTTTCCAGAGTCTTGAAAAGAAATGTCCAGTTAACTTTATCGGGGGCTTTTTTTCTGCATCGAGTGAGAGGATAATGGCTTTAATTTTGTGTTCATGAGCTGTGTGAATAATATTGAATAATCTGCATATGTTTTTGTGGTTGTGTCTCCTTTGATTTATTGTCTCATTTCCTCCCAGTTGTTAACATTCGTTTGCCTCGCCCCTTTAGTGAATGTCCTGTCTAGATAATTTCATTGTGATTTCAGTATGGTTGCTGGATTGTCATGCTTTAAACTGTACAAAGCCTACCAGTCAGTTTATCTCCTCTAGTATTGAACTAAGCTTTTCTTCCATGTATTTTCAGGAAATTAATGATAAAAAAGTACATAATTACTGTTAAAGTCATATTAACCCTTTTGCACAGAAGCCAAATCTGGCTATTTGTGTATAACCTTATTTAAGG
>JAFJMP010000039.1:0-222033 GCA_029692085.1 Gymnothorax javanicus
TCATTCCAGAATAAAGGTGTTATACATGCAGTCACCCCCCCCCGCAACTGTAACTGCCTCTGCCCTTCTGGGAGAGCTTTCCAGGGCCCACAGGAAAACTGCAGCAGGGGCCCCCGCTACTGTAACTGCCTCTGCCCTTCTGGGAGAGCTTTCCAGGGCCCACAGGAAAACTGCAGCAGGGGCCCCCGCTACTGTAACTGCCTCTGCCCTTCTGGGAGAGCTTTCCAGGCCCCCACAGGAAAACTGCAGCAGGGCCCCCCGCTACTGTAACTGCCTCTGCCCTTCTGGGAGAGCTTTCCAGGGCCCACAGGAAAACTGCAGCAGGGCCCCCCGCTACTGTAACTACCTCTCCCCTTCTGGGAAAGCTTTCCAGGGCCCACAGGAAAACTGCAGCAGGGCCCCCCTCTGCTACTTTGTAACTGCAGCACCTCTCTCTCCTTCTGGGAAAGCTTTCCAGGGTCCACAGGAAAACTGCAGCAGGGGCCCCCGCATCTGTAACTACCTCTCCCTTCTGGGAGAGCTTTCCAGGGCCCACAGGAAAACTGCAGCAGGGCCCCCGCTACTGTAACTGCCTCTGCCCTTCTGGGAGAGCTTTCCAGGGTCCACAGGAAAACTGCAGCAGGGCCCCCAGCTACTGTATCTGCCTCTGCCCTTCTGGGAGAGCTTTCCAGGGCCCACAGGAAAACTGCAGCAGGGCCCCCCGCTACTGTAACTGCCTCTGCCCTTCTGGGAGAGCTTTCCAGGGTCCACAGGAAAACTGCAGCAGGGCCCCCCGCTACTGTACTGCCTCTTCGCTTCTGGGAGAGCTTTCCAGGGCCCACAGGAAAACTGCAGCAGGGCCCCCCGCTACTGTAACTGCCTCTGCCCTTCTGGGAGAGCTTTCCAGGGCCCACAGGAAAACTGCAGCAGGGCCCCCGCTACTGTAACTGCCTCTGCCCTTCTGGGAGAGCTTTCCAGGGCCCACAGGAAAACTGCAGCAGGGTTGTGCCTTGATTATAATCAGAAAAGTGTCAATAAGGCAGTGATCCCAGACTATTAGGCTTGGCTCGAGGGTCAGGGCTCTGTCCAGGCCACAAAATTTATTCTGCATCCATCACAACAAACCACAAACAATCCCAACCACAATAATTGGCACCCTTGGCAAAGAGTGAGTGTAAAGGGTGATTAAAAAAAATCACCTTTTGGAGAATTAGCTTAATTTCACTCGGAAAAAGAGGGGGAAAAAATCCAAGCTTTAATTGAATTACATTTATTTTGATAAACTAATCTCTCATCAAGAAATAAATGCTTATAAAGAAACCTCATGTGCCGCAATTATTGGCACCCCCACATTTAATACTTTGGAGAATATTATGGAGTATGGAATTTGAGACCATCCTTCTATCCAAAATCTCTCTTGATCTGTGGTTTTTAAAGTCAGTCCTGGGGGACCCCTGTGTGCGAGCTTTTGTTCCAACCACAATGGCCATCCCAAAATTTCAAAGGCTGTTACTTTTTCTGAACTAAATGCTAATACATGCTGATTACTTGACCTTGACATCAATACACACAGTACATTGAATAATTCTCCAAGAAAAAATTCTGAAATTCAGTTTTGTTTTTCTTTTATATTTATTTTCATGTAAATATTTATTAATTCATGTGACTTTACTACATCATACATATTCTGTTTGCCCAGGTTGTCCTGAAAAAAATGATGAATATAAATTGACAGCAGATTGCAGGGTTGGATTATAAAAGCATGATTACACAAGGAGGCCAGGCGAACCTAAAACAGAAAAAATGACCTTGACCCCAGAGGGTTAAACTCTTAAATCACATTCCCTCAGGAAAAGCTGTTCATGCCCAAAAAAATGCATCTTCTGCAGGAATGTGGCAAATATTGGATTAAATTTCAAACTCTAAACTTAAAAAAGCATAAAATTGCATGAAAAGTGGCAAATTACCTATGACCAATGATATGAAAAACTGAGGTTAATCAGCAAAATATGTACCTGGCGACCAATTCCTAAGCATCTGTGCAACTAATCGCTGTGACCCTCCTAACTGTGTGTGGGGGCAAAACAAACCTGGGTTCTCCTCCAGGCGAGTCTGTAACAGGTCCAGGTGAGTTTTAATTACTGCACAGAAACGAGTAAGAACCAGAGTCTACTGTCTAGCTTTTAGTGGGAAATGAGTTGGGTGTGTGTAGCACCCTCTGACTATGCTAAAATCATGAATATTTAACAAGTTTTTTTTGAACAGAAGTGTCAACGATCTGGCAAATATCTGTATTTACAGAAAGCACTTTGTTGGTTAGTAGACTCTGGTTCTCCGCCACTCATCTGGATTGTCTTTGTTTTGAATGCACCCCGTCCGTGCATGTGTCCGTCCATCCGAAAAGTGGCGTTAACACGAGAACTCAAGAAGAAAGTGGATTACAGATCCCATGTACTATATAAGAAGATTAGATTATGAACCAGTTTCCTATTTAATATCAGTGGCGACGGGAGACCGTGGGCCTCGAGGCCAGCTTGTTCTTCATTGGCTCAGCATGCCAGGGGCCCAACCCAAAGCATTAAAATTAACTAAAGACAAACAAGAGTGCCCATACTTTCAGCTATGCAGTGTATTTCTGTTCATTTTATCAGAATGACCTCAAAAACAAATCTGGTAATTCATGGGTAGGGCTGAATACATGCACTCATTCCTGCAGGAAACAGCTCAAGCACACAGAACATGATTTAAGGGTGTTATATTATATTCATGTACAGTGGGCTCCAAAATTACCGGCACCCCTGACTGGCAATTCACACAAAATACTTTTGAAAATTCAAAAAAAGGTATTTCTAAAAACTCTAAATAATGACGTGTGAGAAATACTGTACAATATTAATGTCCCATTGGAACCAGCCAAAGTCATTTACTAATATAATTAAAAATCTATTTACTCCAAATCATGGTTTCACAATTAATGGCACCCTTGAAGATTACTGTAGATAACATCAACCAAAATTAATCCAGGAATTAAATTCCTCTTATTTAAGTTTTATCTAAGTGTTAAGGAACTATATTGAGCCATTACATCACTTCCTGTTTCACATACAGTATAAAACTGAGGTTACAAACATGCAATATCCCTTTGTCATCCAGCACCATGAAGAAAACAAAACAACTGTCAGTTTAAAAGACACAGATAGTCATAAACTTTCATAAAACTGGTTATGGCTACAAGAAGACTCATAAACGATTGAATATGCACTGAGCACTGTCAGGGCAATTATTTAAAAATTCCAAAGATATGGAACTGTTGAAAACCTTAAGGGTAGATGATGCAACTGCATTTCCCCCCCCAGCATACTGAGGAGGATGGTGAGAGAAGCAACAAAATCCCCAAGAATCACTGTGAGGGAAATGCAGGCCTAAGTGGCATCTTGGGGTCACCAGGTTTCAAAAAGCACCATCAGGCGCCACCTCCACAATCACAGGCTCTTTGGAAGGGTAGCCGGAAAAATGCCTTTTCTGACCAGAAGATACAAAAGCAAGCACTTTAAGTTTGCCAAATGTCATTTACTTTATGACTGGAAAAAGGTGCTTTGGTCCGATGAGACCAAAATTGCACGTTTCCGTCAGATACAGCATCGGCTTGTTTGGCATCAAAACAGATGCATACGAGGAAAAGCACCTCATACCCACAGTGAGATATGATGGTGGGTCAGTCATGTTTTGAGGTGTTTTAATTGAAGAGGTCCAGGGGCACTGGTGAAGATTAATGGCATCATGAATTCCACCAAGTATCAGGATCTTTTGTCTGACAATCTGGTCGCCTTCGCCAGACAGCTGGCTGGGACTTGACCGCAGGTGGACTTTCCAACAAGACAATGACCCAAAGTATACTTCAAGATCCACACAGAAATGGTTCTGTAACAACAAAATCAATGTTCTGCAATGGCCATCTCAGTCACCAGACCTCAATGCAATTGAAAACCTCTGGGCGGAGTGGAAGATGGCAGTTGATAAATGTAAACCCAAGAATGTAAAGGATCTTGAAGGATCTGCTCAGGGTAATGGTCCAAAATCACCCCAAACGTTTGCCTTATCCTTGTCAAAAATGTCAGGTAAAGACTCCATGCAGTTATCTTGGGCAGAGGTGGTTGCACTAAGTTCTAAATGAAGGGTGCCAATTATTATGAAACCTAGATTTTATTGAAATTTATTTTGTATGAAATGAATGTTATGATTTTGGTTGTTTCCATTAAAACATTAATGCAGTATTTTACACTTGTTGGGACTGTCATGGTCCTGGGTCTGTAAGCTGCAAGTTATTATGTGAGGTTGCTGGTGCGTTGATTAGCTCATTAGCAGCAGGTGATCCCTGTTCTCGTTAAACGCTCCGCCCCGAGACTTTTGTATTTAAGCTCTGCGGCTCCTTCAGTGTGTGCCTCAGGGTCACTTGTTAAGCACTCAAGCCAGTAAGGTATAAAATGGTATTGCAGAACTTTCTGAAAAGAATTGTAAAAGTTCTGTGCCCACTTAGATTTCTTTTTGGAATACGTTGGAGCTCCAGCATAGGAGAGGGGTATTATAAGATTAAGATATACTTTATTGAACCCCGTGGTGTAATTTGTCCTCTGTATTTGACCCATCCTATAGTTAGGAGCAGTGGGCAGCCACAGAGCAGCGTCCGGGGACAAACTCCAGTTCTAAAGCCAGAGCCTTGGTCAGGGGCACTGGTAGGAGTGTTCCTATGATGCGTGTTTTTGTGGGAAACCGGAGTACCTAGAGTAAACCCACGCGAACACGGGGAGAACATGCAAACTCCACACAGAAAGGCCCCAGGCCGGATTTGAACCCACGACCTTCTTGCCGTGAGGACGAAGACGGGACACTTGACGACCCCGCAGTTTTCTTTTTATTCGTTTGTGTCAGGGGTGCAGGCCTGAGGGATTTATTTTCCTGGGAAAGGGTTTAACTCCTGGGTAGCATCCAGTGGGGATCTGCTCTCTGGGGTTTAGGTTGGTAGGGGTTTGCTCTTCTCCTACCAGAGCTGTTTTCAGTACACACTCGTTGCGATCTACAGCGGCCTCCAGTGGTTTGCAGCATTTTCTCTAGGGGTCTCCTTTAAGTTTAATTCTCCATTTCCCTGAGCAGTTCTGCTTTCGTGGGCCCCCTTTTACGCTGCAGTTCCTTGCGTTCAGGCTTAGTCGGAGAGATACTTGCGTTACGGTCTTTAAAGAGCAAACCTATTCTAATATATTTATCAGAGTCTCGCCCTTGTTTTTTAAAGGGTTATTTTTGGTTCTATAATTTCTCCCTATTTGGAATTTCTTTGTAGTCCTTTTTGGGCCCAGTGGTCAGGGTTCCCTTGACTTTTAGGGATCCCCCATCTCTGTTGCGTTTGGTTCCCCAAACCCTGCAACCCCTACAGGGACATTCTCTTTCCCTATAGTTATATTGTTTATATATATATATTTTTTGTATTGTTTGTGCATTGCTAGTCAGGGGTGCCAGTAATTCTGGAGCCCACTGTCGTAGTACTTATTTTATGTTTTTAAAACGCGAGAGTGGATATTTTTGGGATGCTGCCCTCCAAAAATTGCAACTCCGGGCTTGATTTGCCATGAGCTTCAGCAGGTGCAATAATGTTTTTGCACATGAATAATGACACAGCTAGTGCTTTAACAACGACAAATAAGGTGACCAATCATTGGTCACGTCACTGGTGTTGCATGCGCTAAAATGTTTTGCATGCAAAAGTTCCAAAGTAAATCAGTGAATAAATTCTGGAGCTCAATTGCTTTCACAGCTACCAGTATTGATGAGAAATCCTGAACATTAAGAGCATCTATCCGTCCATTATCTACACTGCCTCCTCATCAGAGTCACAGGGGAGCTGGGCCTTTCCCGGCCGAATATGGGCGAAAGGCAGGAACACCCTCTAGACAGCTCGCCAATCCATCACAGGACAGTAAAGAACATATTTGTGCCAAACAAATTTGTGACCTCACACCGTAACGATGACCGTGATGAAACTGACCTGAAATCAGGAAGAACATAAAAGCATATTTCTTCATGACTGATGATTGGCTACCTGCGGAAACACACACATGCATGACATTGCTGTTATTTAGTTGACACTTTTATCCAGTGAGACTTACCGTTGACCAGACAAAGCAGGGGAAATTGCCCCTGGAGCAGTGTGGGGTGAAGGGCGTTGATCAAGACCTGAACAGCTCCACAAACCTTATTGTACCTAAACTATGGTTTAACCACCAGCCCATTGAACCCAGTCAAATATACCAACAACTAGGCTATAGACCACCCCATTAATAGAATGGTTTCACAACCAAAGAAAAAATGGCTCTGAAACACATATAAATACTAAACTAAAATAAAAACTACAGAATTATCTATGGAAATAAATTATGGTAGCACATAGAGTAGTAATCTTTGACAAAGCCTATCAGCTGGTATAGCCTTTATTATCCATCCATCCATTCTCTACACCACTTCTTCCTCACTGGGGTTGTGGAGGAGAGGGAGCCAATCCCAGCTGACTATGAGCAAAAGGCAGGGGCACATCCTGGACGGCTGGCCAATCCATCCCAGGGCTCACACACCATTCCCTCACACACTCATACCTATGCGCAGTTTAGTGTCTGCAGTTAACCTGACACACATTCCTTTGAACTGCGACAGGAAACCTGAAAAACCCCCGCAAACAGAGGGAGAACATACAGACTCCACACAGAAAGGCCCCAGGTCGGACTAAACCCACGACCTTCTTGCTGTGAGGCGACAGTGCCACCAATTTGTTTTATTTGTACTATTTTTATTTTTTATTTTGGGCTGCACAGTAACACAGTGGGTAGCACTGCTACCTCATGAATTTGATGGGTTTGAATCCGGCCTGGGGCCTTTCTGTGTGGAGTTAGCATGTTCTCCCCGTGTTCACCAGGGTTACCTCTGGGTACTCCGGTTTCCTTCTAGAGTCCGAAGACATGCACATCAGGCTAACTGAAGACTCTAAATTTCCCATAGGTATGAGTGTGTGTGTGTGTGTGTGTGCACCCTGCAGTGGATTGGCCAACTGTCCAGGGTGGGTCCCAGCCTTTCGCCCAGAGTCAGCCAGGATTGGCTCCAGCTCCCTTGCGACCCTTGTGAGGAAGAATCGGAATAGAGAATGGATGGATTATTTATATCAGTATTACATCACCATCAGTGCTGTGGTCTTTCCCAGTTTTCTATGGATTACTATATCACCAGTATAGTGGCTCCACCACTAGATGTTAGAAGGTGTTCTTCTAGGTGCTCGCTCATTGTGATTGGATTTATCGCACAGGAATTACATTTGTATTTAAAAATGCATCATCGTCCAAATACTTTCAGACCTTGCTCATGACTGCAAAATGTTAATACCAGAGTCATCAGTCAGAAAGATACCGATCGGTAACGCGACCCATCAATAGAAAGATTCTGGCCGACATGAAATCTGAAGGACTGCTCGTTGCTCATTAGGTTAAGGCTCCGCTCTAATGCCCCAACAGGGCTGGAAAGCCTTTCCACAGTACAACACATACATTCACTGCACTTATAAGCAGGCAGGCATTGCCCCTGCGGTCATTCATGATCTGTTGTGCTACTTGCAGTATCAGGCAACTAACTGAACAGTGATCACAACTTTACAGATGTACGCAAACTGACAGGGCGCTGACGAGTGTAATTCACTCGGGCACCTTTCAAATTTTTATTTTAAAAATTTTGTTCAACATGAGATTGAGGGTCTGAGCCGACAGCATTCGCCAGTTTCAAAAATACTTGATTAAGATCCTATCCCCTCTTCTTGTCTGCCTGACCGGTGCCAGCTCACACTAGTGTGCTGTAAATGCCAGCACAGAACACACTGTAGGACCGGTGCCTGCTCACACTAGTGTGCTGTAAATGCCAGCACAGAACACACTGTAGGACCGGTGCCTGCTCACACTAGTGTGCTGTAAACGCCAGCACAGAACACACTGTAGGACCGGCGCAAGCTCACACTAGTGTGCTGTAAACGCCAGCACAGAACACACTGTAGGACCGTTGCCTGCTCACACTAGTGTGCTGTAAACGCCCGCACAGAACACACTGTAGGACCAGTGCCAGCTCACACTAGTGTGCTGTAAATGCCAGCACAAAACACACTGTAGGACCGGTGCCAGCTCACACTAGTGTGCAGTAAACGCCAGCACAGAACACACTGTAGGACCGGTGCCTGCTCACACTAGCGTGCTGTAAACGCCAGCACAGAACACACTGTAGGACCGGTGCCTGCTCACACTAGTGTGCTGTAAATGCCAGCACAGAACACACCGTAGGACCGGTGCCAGCTCACACTAGTGTGCTGTAAACGCCAGCACAGAACACACTGTAGGACGGGTGCCAGCTCACACTAGTGTGCTGTAAATGCCAGCACAGAACACACTGTAGGACCGGTGCCAGCTCACACTAGTGTGCTGTAAACGCCAGCACAGAACACACTGTAGGACCGTTGCCTGCTCACACTAGTGTGCTGTAAACGCCCGCACAGAACACACCGTAGGACCGGTGCCAGCTCACACTAGTGTGCTGTAAATGCCAGCACAAAACACACTGTAGGACCGGTGCCAGCTCACACTAGTGTGCAGTAAACGCCAGCACAGAACACACTGTAGGACCGGTGCCTGCTCACACTAGTGTGCTGTAAATGCCAGCACAGAACACACTGTAGGACCGGTGCCTGCTCACACTAGTGTGCTGTAAATGCCAGCACAGAACACACTGTAGGACGGTGCAAGCTCACACTAGTGTGCTGTGCCAGCACAGAACACACTGTAGGACGGTGCAAGCTCACACTAGTGTGCGCCAGCACAGAACACACTGTAGGACCGTTGCCTGCTCACACTAGTGTGCTGTAAACGCCCGCACAGAACACACTGTAGGACCAGTGCCAGCTCACACTAGTGTGCTGTAAATGCCAGCACAAAACACACTGTAGGACCGGTGCCAGCTCACACTAGCGTGCAGTAAACGCCAGCATAGAACACACTGTAGGACCGGTGCCTGCTCACACTAGCGTGCTGTAAACGCCAGCACAGAACACACTGTAGGACCGGTGCCTGCTCACACTAGTGTGCTGTAAATGCCAGCACAGAACACACCGTAGGACCGGTGCCAGCTCACACTAGTGTGCTGTAAACGCCAGCACAGAACACACTGTAGGACCGGTGCCGGTTCACACTAGTGTGCTGTAAATGCCAGCACAGAACACACTGTAGGACCGGTGCCAGCTCACACTAGTGTGCTGTAAACGCCAGCACAGAACACACTGTAGGACGGTGCAAGCTCACACTAGTGTGCTAAACGCCAGCACAGAACACACTGTAGGACCAGTGCCAGCTCACACTAGTGTGCTGTAAACGCCAGCACAGAACACACTGTAGGACCGGTGCCAGCTCACACTAGTGTGCTGTAAATGCCAGCACAAAACACACTGCAGGACCGGTGTCAGCTCACACTAGTGTGCTGTAAATGCCAGCACAGAACACACTGTAGGACCGGTGCCTGCTCACACTAGTGTGCTGTAAATGCCAGCACAGAACACACTGTAGGACGGTGCCTGCTCACACTAGTGTGCTGTAAATGCCAGCACAGAACACACTGTAGGACCGGTGCCAGCTCACACTAGTGTGCTGTAATGCCAGCACAGAACACACTGCAGGAGCTCACACTAGTGTGCTGGTGCCAGCAGAACACACTAGTGTGCTGTAAATGCCAGCACAGAACACACTGTAGGACCAGTGCCTGCTCACACTAGTGTGCTGTAAACGCCAGCACAGAACACACTGTAGGACCAGTGCCAGCTCACACTAGTGTGCTGTAAATGCCAGCACAGAACACACTGTAGGACCGGTGCCAGCTCACACTAGTGTGCTGTAAATGCCAGCACAGAACACACTGTAGGACCGGTGCCAGCTCACACTAGTGTGCTGTAAATGCCAGCACAGAACACACTGCAGGACCGGTGCCTGCTCACACTAGTGTGCTGTAAATGCCAGCACAGAACACACTGTAGGACCGGTGCCAGCTCACACTAGTGTGCTGTAAATGCCAGCACAGAACACACTGTAGGACCGGTGCCAGCTCACACTAGTGTGCTGTAAATGCCAGCACAGAACACACTGTAGGACCGGTGCCTGCTCACACTAGTGTGCTGTAAATGCCAGCACAGAACACACTGCAGGACCTGTGCCTGCTCACACAGTGTGCTGTAAAGCCAGCACAGAACACACTGTAGGACCGGTGCCTGCTCACACTAGTGTGCTGTAAATGGCACAGAACACACTATGACTTGAGCTCACACTAGTGGAGCTGTAAATGCCCCAAGGAGAACACAGCAGGGTCCCGGTGCCTTTGCTCAGTTTTAGTGTCTGTTCTTCTCCAGCTATACAGAACACACTGTAGGACCTGTGCCTTTTCACAAATAGTCTAAAAAGAAATTACAATTATGAACAACAATGCCTTCCAAAAATCAAATGTCACATTTTTTTGTATTAACTGTTCAGAATCTGTGGGACAGTCTTACTACTTGAGCCCAATAAGCGTTTTGGAGCTGCCAATCTCCCATAAAGTCTTTTGACAGCAGGGGTTTTAATATACATTTTTAAAAAAAGGCTTGTTTTATCAATTTACAAGAGGTCTATGTTCTTCTCCAGCTATATATATATATATACTATGTATTTTAATGTATTTTTTGACAAATAGTCTAAAAACCCTTGATCAATTATGTCTTTAATTCCTTCCAAAATCAAATGTCACACATTTTTTTTATTCTGTTCAGAATCTTGATTAAAGAAACAAACCTCAACAAAGTACCAAACAGATTTCTTGGAAAAGCCAATAGTGACATCAAAATACTGAGAGGGTTTGAATATACTTTTTAAAAAAAGGCTTTTGTTTTACAATATACAAGAGGCACTATGTCTCTCTCTCTCTCTATATATATATATATATATATAGTATGTCTTTTCAACATATTCTCAAAAGACCTCTGCCATTGTAAATGTTATTGATCATCCTGTCTTTAATGACTCTTTCTAATCATTGTTACTATTTTATTCTGACTCAGTGCTCATTTGTTAAAGAAACAAATGTTCGATAAAAACCAAACAGTTTTTCAAATCATTCACTAACCTCAAAATACTGACCTCTTTGAATTGCTGTCAGGATTTCACACTGTTTGACTCTCTCTCTCTCTCTCTCATCTCTTTTTGCCCCTCAACATTGCCTCTGCCATTGCACACTGTTATTTACGTCATAAGCAGGGGCGGTATAAAAAATAAAATGACATTCACAGTGCTCATTCATCCGTGCCCTCTATTAAACCGGTATAAAAATAAAATGACGTTGGCTCATTCCCGTTAAACCAGACACACATGCCCAAAATCCATCACCTCTTCTTTCAAACTAATGCTTTGGACTTTTCGTTTCAACGTACATCATGAAATAACGCTTAGTGAGGTCCGTGGCTGGGTAGGCAGGATCAGCCAGAATTTAAATCGCATAGTACACGCATGAAATAATATGTTCAAGTTGAATTCATTGTTAATATTACTGCAGATGCAATCAGGCTTTGAGCCATGACAACATGCAGCGCGCTTATACATACATGTATCTACAAATCGCCAACAATTTGGTCAGTATGTTTTTCCACTAATTAAAGCGTGCATGACATTAATATTATACAAATTTTATGAGGATGAAACAATAGTGCACGCTCCTCACAGTGTTATAGACCTACGTAAAACACACTCAGGGTTACTACACTATTTCATTCTATAATATAACGTTTGCTATTTCTTTCTTAACATTATCATCTTAAAATTTTTATCTTAATAATGGTCATCATCAAGAACAATAAGGCATAATGAGCAAATGAACGACACATTAACATAACTTTATTAGAATGATCTGAAATATTGTGAACAGCAAGGAATTGTGGGAACAATAATCAGCGAGCGAGTGGACATAGTAAAAACAGTTGATCTGCGCTCACGCTCATGGCCATTACCCAAAAACACTTGCTGTCTCAATGACGATATCAACAGCAAAATAAAATTATCATTGTTTGTTTTATTAAGCATTTTTCAAAAAGAAATTTAAATAATTTAATGTTATAACGACTTATTTTCAATTAAAATGATGAATAATGTACCGTGATGACATCGACTTGCCAGCACCATGACTGTGAAATAAATGCTGTTGCAGTGGTATAAATATCCAGTAACATACTCCTATCAGTTTATTCGCAAATCTTGATTGATTTCAGACTTTCATTTCTAAAGCTGTCGAAACTGACACCGGTTAAGGTGCGCCATGAAAACAGCGTGACGATAGACTATGCATGCGCAAACCTCCTGAACTGTTAATGCCAGCAGCCATACCACTATTCGATCTGCTCCAGCCGCGTGGCTGAAGCGAAGCAGGCGTGGGCTTGGTTAGTGCTTGGATGGGAGACCACCGAGGAAACCCAAGTTGCTGCTGGAAGAGGTGTTGGTGGGTCAGTAGGTGGCGATCTTCCCTCTGGTGGAATAATCCCAAATGCCCCAGTGCAGTGACGGGGACACTGTACTGAAGAAGACGCCGTCTTTCGGATGAGACGTTAAACCGAGGTCCTGACTCACTGTGGTCATTAAAGATCCTATGACATTCTTTGATAAGAGGAGGGGGTTCCCCGGTGTCATGGCTAAAGTCCCAACCTGGCTCTTTCGACCTGCCACCTAATTATCCCCTGATCCAATTGGCTGTGCAAATTGCCCTTTCCCTCCCCACCTCAACCCCCAGAGCTCCCTTGAAAAAGAGATTTCAATCTCAACGGGACTTCCCTGGTTAAATAAGGGTTAAATAAAAAAAATAAATAAAAAATGCCTAAAGATAAAGTGGGAGGAGCCCCCCCCCTTTCCGGCGCCAGTGGTAATAAGTCCGTGGCAAAATGTAAATTTATGTCTACACATAGCTTATTTCCGTCACATGAAGCAGAACACCTGCCCAGCCTGCTGTTTCACACACAATACCATTACAGTTCCCTGCGGTTTTCACCACTGTTGTGTACTGTTCCAGTCTAAAATATGCAAAAAAATAAGAAATAAAAACACTCCTGGAAATTTGCAGAAAGAGGTCAAATAAAGACTCTCAGTCAGTGCTTTGTTCTCTACTCTAAACAGATATACAGAGATGCAAAACAAAGCATGAGTCGTCAGCAAGATTGAAACTCATCATGATCGGTTAGACACTCGGACACCCAACAACAGGCTTGTATTGGGACGGTGGTTTGTGGTTAGAACTGCTAGCTAAGCTCCTGTCTTCAGCCAATTTCACCTCACCTCATTCAGCAGTCGCCCAAATTGAAAATCAATGTCCTTAACAGAGGCATTTCAGCGATCCCATCGTCCCTCTGTTTGAACGTAGTCTTTGAGTGTTGCTGGCGCATGCGTTTGCTGCGGCTACTTAGTGTCCATGGTGATGATCAGCGATTCTGTGATCGATCTCGGTGTTTAATTGAGATAGCCGAGTGCGCGCGCTCGGCTACCTCAAATAGACCCCGAGATCGATCACAGAATCGCTGATCATCACCATGGACACTAAGTAGTTGCAGCAAACGCATGCGCCAGCAACACTCAAAGACCACGTTCAAACAGAGGGACGATGGGATCGCTGAAATGCTTCTGCTTGCTATTCCTTTAGTTTCTGTCTGAATTGTGCGAGACGTTTGAGAGGAATATTAAAGTTAGCTAAACTCAAATGAGAGTAAACTTGGGAGGTGTTTCAGCACCGTCAAAAAGGAGTTGCTGATGCATTTCAGCGTTACCGTGAACGAGATAAGCCGTCGTTGTCAGACAGATTTAATTACTCGTAAAACCCTTCCAGGAAGTCGAGTTTGTGCGTGACAAGTATAAGCTATATTTTCTAGTAGAATTACGTCAAGCAGATCCATGAAAATTTAGGCATGCGCGAATTGAATCTCTCACGTACCTTACAGACCTTTTTTGTCCTGTAAGAACTGAATAAAAGTCCGATCTAGAAGACGTTGTCAGATTAGTTGAGTTTACTTGCTGCTATTAATCACCTCTGATGAAGACATACTCAAATTTAAAAGTAGAATGTTAGCGTCAGAAAATTACGTCAAGGAGCCTCCTGAAAATGTTTGATTCCAGTATCGCGAAACGAACGACATTGCACTCGTGTCTAGTATTAAGGCAACGACTCTACCTTACCCGTTGCAGTCTGAATAAAGACGGAGAAAAGTAGCAGCAGTGCTGTAAGTAGGGGGTTACCGCAGCGATTTAAGACCGCGCTGAAACACGGTAAGATACTTTATTCAGCACTGCTCATTTTCTACTCTGATGGAAGTCTCAACTTGGGGAACAAGGACAAACCTGATAAAGACGGATTCTAAATATGGTTAAAATGTGACATGGAAGGGGGACTGATTGAACTGTGATGGTCACTGTCACATGGATAGGCCTACTTGAATATAATGATCGAATATTGGCTATTTTACTGACATCAATGGTCACAAGTTTCTAAAATAATTACTCTGGGCCTATTATAATTGAGATAGCAACGTGTAGTGGACAATTCAGAATGACTGTTAAGGACGTTGATTTTCAATTTGGGCGACTGCTGAACGAGGAGAGGTGAAATTGGCTGCAGACAGGAGCTTAGCTAGTTCGTAAGCTTGCTCCGGTGCTGGCTAGCTCCACAGACTTTGTTTCCATAGTAACTAGTGCCATGGCTTAGCTCACACGCTCTGTGCAACCGAAATGGGGCTTGAGATCAGGCTAATCCCGTACCGATCCTGGGCTAATCCCTCATCCTGCCTTTGTGCAATAGGCCCCAGGTGTGGGAGCAGGCCATCTCCTCCCAGGTAAATGCTGCATCTGTGCCCAGCCAAAGCACATGATGGAAAAGAAAATGGGACTCACTAGACCGGTGGTTCTCAAACTCGGTCCTGGCGCCCCACTGTGTGTGCTGGTTTTTGATCCAACCACAACTGCAATCTTAGGATTTTAACAAGCTGTTGATTTGTTTTAATTAGGTGCATTTATGCTAATATCCACATTGAGATGCATAGTAATTATCTGCAGAGGGAAACAATTTAACCAAACATTTAATCAACATAAACAATCAATAGGTTGCTAATTGGTGAAACTGTTTACACACGGTAGCAAAACCCAACAATTTACTTGGCAAACAATGGGGTCACACCTGGGGCCTATTGCACAAAAGCCGGATCCTGAGATCCTGGATCAACGCCAAAGCGAGGATTGCCAGATCCCAAACAGCGCGTCGCTGGCTTAATTGATTGCACAAAGACAACAGCAGGTGGAGGAGGATAGGCTAAGTGAAGCCCGGTGCCGCTGATCCTGCTGAGTGCGCGCACACGGCTACGTCAAATAGACCCCGAGATCGATCAGAGAATCGCTGATCATCACCATAGGCACTAAGTGGCTGTCGTTCAGCAAATGAACGACACATTCACATAACTTTATTGGGATGATCTGAAATATTGTGAACAGCAAGGAATTGTGGGAACAATAATCAGCGAGCGAGTGGACATAGTAAAAACAGTTGATCTGCGCCCATGCTCATGGCCATTACCCAAAAACACTTGCTGTCTCAATGACGATATCAACAGCAAAATAAAATTATCATTGTTTGTTTAATTAAGCATTTTCCAAAAAGAAATTTAAATAATTTAATGTTATAACAACTTATGTTCAATAAAAACGATGAATAATGTACCGTGATGACGTCAACTTGCCAGCACCATGACTGAGAAATAAATGCTGTTGCAGTGGTATAAATATCCAGTGGCACATTCATTGCTAGTAGTTTTAACCGTAGATCTTGACTACTGTGAGAGTTTCACTAGTACAAGATACCAAAGTTGATAACAGTTGGCGCTCGACGCGATCATGGGAGTGTTTATCATGTTCACATCTCGCCGCGGGATCCTAATGTCGTTGCACTCGCTATGTTCCTTCTTGTTACACGACTGGGCAGAGGAGCGCTGCTCCTAAATGATGCCCATTGAAAACAACGTAACGATAGACTATGCATGCGTAAACCTCCTAAACTGTTAATGCCTAGAAAGAAAGTGGGAGGAGGCCCCCCCTTTCTGGCGCCAGTGGTCATAAGTCCGTGGCAAAATGTAAATTTATGTCTACACATAGCTTATTTCCGTCACATGAAGCAGAACACCTGCCCAGTCTGCTGTTTCACACACAATACCATTACAGTCCCCTGCGGTCTTCATCACTGCTGTGTACTGTTCCAGTCTAAAATATGCAAAAAATAAGAAATAAAAACACTCCTGGAAATTTGCAGAAAGAGGTCAAATAAAGACTCTCAGTCAGTGCTTTGTTCTCTACTCTATATACAGATGTACAGAGATGCAAAACAAAGCATGAGTCGTCAGCAAGATTGAAACTCATCATGATTAGCTAAACACTCGGACACCCAACAACAGGCTTGTATTGGGACGGTGGTTTGTGGTTAGAACTGTTGCCTCAATGATGGACACTAAGTAGCTGCAGCAGACGCATGCGCCAGCAGCACTCAAAGTGCACGTTCAGACAGAGGGATGATGGGATCTCTGAAATGCCTCTGCTTGCTTTTCCTTTAGTTTCTGTCTGAATGGTGCGAGATGTTTGAGAGGAGTATTAAAGTGAATTAAACTCAAGTGAAGGTGAACTCGGGAGGTATTTCAACGCCGTCAAAAAGGAGTAGCTGATGCACTTCGGCAGTACCGTGAACGAGATAGCCGTCGCTTTCAAACAGATTTAACATAGGACTTCTACAAATTTGTAAGTTTGTTTTGTGACGTGCATCACATTGGCATAGCTGAGATTATCACAATTTAAAAGTATAAGTAAATTACGTTTGAACTACCTGATTTTGCTACAAGTCTTAGTTGTCCTATACAAACTGAGTTGATGGGCCAATCTAGAAAATGCTTACGGTTTAGTTGAGTTGACTTTCTGCTTATAACCACCTCTAATGGAGGTATACTTAAATTAAAAAGCAGAATGATAGCATCAGAAAACGTCAAGGAGCCTCCCTGAAAATGTTGGATCCCAGTAGGCCTATCGCGAAGCGAACGACATTGCACTCGTGTCCAGCACTAAGGCAACCACTCTACCTTACCCGTCGCAGTCTGAATAAGGACGGAGAAAAGTAGCTGCAGTGCTGTAAGTAGGGGGTTACCGCAGCGATTTAAGACCGCGCTGAAACACGGTAACCTACTTCATGCAGCACTGCTCATTTTCTGCTCTGATGGAAGTCTCAACTTGGGGAATAAGGACAAATGTGATAATGAAGGATTCTAAATATGGTTAAAATGTTACATGGAAGGGGGAGTGATTGAACTGTGATGGTCACTGTCACATGGATACTTGAATATAATGATCGAATATTGGCTATTTTACTGACATCAATGGTCACAAGTTTCTAAAATAATTACTCTGGACCTACTATAACTGAGATAGCAATGGGTAGTGGACAATTCAGAACGACTGTTAAGGACATTGATTTTCAATTTGGGTGACTGCTGAATGAGGTGAGGTGAAATTGGCTGGAGACAGGAGCTTAGCTAGTTCGTCAGCTTGCTCCGGAGCTGGTTAGCTCCACAGACTTTGTTTCCATAGTAACTTGTGCCATGGCTTAGCACACACGCTCTGTGCAACCGAAATGGGGCTTGAGATCAGGCTAATCCCATGCCGATCCTGGGCTAATCCCTTATCCCGCCTTCATGCAATAGGCCCCTGTTATGTTTCGTGTTGATTTTATTTGGTTCAGGCAGGTTATTTGGGAAAAACTCAAAACACCTGTGTTCAGAAACCTAATTTGGAGCTAACTGATTTTCTCAGAGTCTAATTTGATCTGTTTAAAAATGTTTTCACCTGAAAATCCTGACAATATTGAAAATTAAGCACAATATGTTCAAGGATTTTTATTCTTCATGGCAGAATGGATATGTCCATCAAAATGTGACTTAAGATGGTTAATGAGTACTAAATAGACACGGTAGTGCAGTGGTCAAGTGGGCTTAACTTGAGATCATAAGGTCCTGAGTTCAAGCCCCAGCCATGGCCTTTGTGGTGTGTTCCTGGGCAAAACACTTCACTCCCACTCTATTTCACGTCTCACTCCACTCAGGTGTATAAATGGGTACCAGCACATAGCCAGGGAAACCTGACTAAGAGTTGGGGGAAGTACCTGCGATGGACTGGCATCCCGCCCAGGGGGAGTAGTAATACTCCTAGTGGCTTCATGCCACAGAAACCGGGGTTAAGCACTGGGCCACTGGCTCGAAACAGGCTTACTTCTTCTTCTTCAACAGCTTTTTAAAATTCTAGAATTGCAGTTGCTGCTGGAACAAAAACCAGCTTACACAGCGGGGAGCCAGGACCGAGTTTGAGAACCACTGCACGAGACAAAGGGACCTCATTTAACTGCTCCGAGATCCAGTTCTGAAGCTCCAATGCCCATTGGGGGGCACTATTAGAGGTGAATTAGGGTTAGGGTGGGCACTTTGACTCGTCTGGTTGCTAAAAAGTGCAATACACAGCAGGGTTTGATGCACTGGGTGTTGTGATGGTCCTAATTTAATTCTCAGCAACTTGAGTCACATTGGCCCTTTTAAATAGGCATGGGCAATACAAATGAATAAAATGACAACATTTCTTGAGTTGCTGAGAACAAAGTTTTTATTATTTTCTGATGATTTTTTGCAGGTAAGTACAGAAGACACAGGCGAAGAGTTTGCCACAAGTCCAACGCCTTTACAGGAAAGGGTCTCAGAGCTACAAGGTGCCAAAAATGGCTGATTTTGGCATTTTTCAACAAAACCCATTATGAAAATTGGGGGGTGAAGCCTGGGGGCATTTTCGAAAAAAAAACAGTCTATTCAGAAATAAACCAGGCCAAATAATCCATTAGGGTACCCTAACAGAAATAATTGATGCTAAAGTCATCTACCCCTTTTCTGAAGTACAGCAGCGCCCCCTAGGCCCTTTTTAATGGAAAATGCATTGAATTTCACCCAATTATGTTCAACAAACATTAGGTTTTGCATTGATATTAAAAAATGGTATGAATGGGTTGCCTCTGAAGTTTTTTTGGGTCAATGGCCAGCAAAAATGTCAAAATTATCAGTGGGAGGGCAAACATTAACGCTACTCGCCCATTACTATATAAAATGCAGTGAAGTCGCTGATGCCGGCAGTTGTTTGCCCTCCCACTGCTACGAAATGAATCAAACGTTCCCCCTTCAATAACCCGTAGTGATTAAAAAAAAAACAACTTTGCACTGTTTTTTACTATGTCCATACCCTCCTGCCATGATAGTTTCAATGAGCTACTGTGAATAATTCATAGTAAAACACAGTGACGTGCAGTCGGAGGTTAGTTTGGTGAGGCAGAAACCTCCCCTTTGCTTGATTAGCAATCAGACGATTAACTAGTTTAGTAAGACTATTCGGCAGAATGACGGGCCAGTTTAAGTTTCCGTGGCGTTATTACTCAGTACATCGAACCTGCAATGCTCACTAGACAGCAGATTTGCGCGTACTTGCTTCCCGGAAGCCGAAGCAATGTCATCAACAAATATTAAAACAGTTCGACAAATGCAGAATTCAATGCTTAATCAATATACAATGTATTCTATTTTAAATACGTGCTTTTACATCCAAACAAAAAGCGGGCGCTTATTTTCAGTCTTCTTTCATAATCCGATTAACAAAATGTTTAAACGATATACAGAATTACCGAGAGCTGAGAATTTTTCCTAATTGATTATTCAGATTTCCATCCTTGCAGTCTCGAATTGAAGCGTAAACGTGAATGAATCTTGTGACCGGTGGGCTTCAAAGGCCTAGCGCCGGTTTATTCCTTGGTATATTTTACTGAAACTTCACAAATAGGGTCATAGGATATTCTGTCAACAAACTATATACGGTAGAGTAAAAATACGCTCACCTTTATTGCTATTGTTGAGAAGAAATCACGGCAAACTCGCGACGAACTTCACCAACTTCTGTCAAACTTATTTCACATCCCCTGGAGGTCTAGCCTGGACGAACAGACTCGTAATTTCTCAAATTCGATGGCTGTAAGCCAGTCGGGGCCGTAGCTGGGATAAGACGTTGGCGCAGGCTATTTGAAATCTACCTCCTAAATGGATATTTTTGCCGCGCCGTGCACTTGAAAATTTGTAAACACGGCGCAAATTCAGGTCACGCATTCATCCAACGGGCGAACAATAGCTCTGTTCAAATCACGTTTTTGGCCGTAATACGCAGAGTTCATGTATGAAATGCGGGTATCCTATTGAAAAGGTTGCTTTTAATCAAACCATAGTGTTCTTTTTGTATGAAAATGGTATTTATGTCATTTTTTATCAGTTTTCTGAGGCTTGTTTACCGCCCCAGTTCAGCTGTTACACATTCCATTAGAGTTTATGCAGAGCGTTGCCCATGCCTATTTTAAATGGAAAGGAAGAGAAGGCTGAGGAATGAAGGATGTGTGCCAAAACATGGAACACCCGCAGTCCTTCTAACACCCTTTCTAAGTGACATCAGTAACAGAGGAATTACCAGAGGAAGAACTCAGGCTGCTTCAAGGCGCTGTGAGCTTTTACAAACCAATGCGGTAACATCAGTCCAAATCTGGCTCTCAAATCTAAATCCAGCCCTGGTTTTTTTCCTTCCTAGTAATTAAGAGAACAATTGAAGGGTTGATTTCCAGAAGTGCGCAAGTCTGTTTTCATATTTTTAGAGAAACAAGATTTTAAGAATTTGACAACTTGTGGGGATCATGTCACATGTGTTAAGCTGATGTAAACGTAATGAAATATCAGAAAAGATGTCTTAAAACATTTTAGGAGACCTTCTGTGACGAGCGCCAGCTGAAGCTCGTCAGCCCTGCCTGTGAGCATAGTTTCCCGCCGCATGCACCCATTATTCAATTATTAGTTCGTTTCTCTCATTGGTTTAGAATTCATCTCACTTTAGTATTTAGTTCCTGCCATGTTCACTATTCCTTTGTCGGTCAGACCATTTGTGCTCCTTACTCATGCTGGTTCGGCTTTCTCCCTTCGGAGAACTAAATCCTCTCTCGTATGAGAGCTTGCATGTTTTTGCGCATCTCAATTCCTCTTTCTGAATTTGACTCTTTTTTCAGAGCTCGCATATCCGTGTCTCTGTATTACCACTACCTCATTGGAATTGGCTGTTTCTCCCTTCCGGGGTTTGCAAGCATTTCGTCCCATGAATAACAAAAGGTGGCAAGTGACATTCCTGATGAAACCTGTTTTTCTGCACCACGAGGTACTACAGCCGCTGTAGTACTTCGTGGTGCAGAAAAACAGGTTTCATCAGGAATGTCACTTGCCACGTTTTGTTATTCATGGGACAATTTCCACTTTCGTATCCCTATTTACCTTGTTTCTTGTGATGGCATGCTCATTGTTAAAGCAACACTAAGGAACTTTCATTTTTGGTTGAGTTTGGCGGCGCCTGTGGACCACAGCGATAGTGTTTTGCCTGAAGGAAGACCCCATTTCCCATGAGCCCCAGCGCGTAGCGTCGTAAACATCCTGATCTCCCGGTCGCGTGCAGTTGTTTTGGAAATTAACAGAAAACGGGTCCAAACTACGTTTCTGTTTCCAGTGGCTGTTTGAGGGATGAATAGCGATGAGGTAATGTTTCTAATTGTGGCTAAACAACATCATATGACGATGTTGAAAGTAAGAAATGTTTAAACAAACAACAATCCCTGTAATTTTAGCTACACTCAGCGCAAGGTGCTAGTGATAAGCAAGACTATGAAAAGTCAAACTCAATGCACACAGGTTTTGTTTTACTTATTTAGAGCAAGCCACGCGGTTTGACGCTCCGACGCATTTGATAGACTTCTTTTGCAATCGCTGTACTCAACAAAAAACAGGACAAGAATCCCGTTTGTCTCTGAAACTATTACCTAACAATCATTAGAAACTTCTTGGTCAAGTACATACAAACTGAGACGATAATCCCACAATGATTCAGTATGACTGATCTTCCATCTTTGGTACTTTCCACAGAAGCTACATATTTTACTCAAACATTTATATTTGCGGTTTGCAGTCATTGTTTGCGATGCTCAAATAACAGTGACAATGCTAATGTTAGCAATCGGAAATTTTGCGTGGTAGCAATAAATGGTGATAGTTTGCAGCTCCACAGTGACTCGACCAGCCACACAACAAACTCAAAAGTACTGTAACGTTATAAAGAGAAAACAATGTGTAATGTTACTTACTGGTCCAGCAGTAACAGGGCCAAGGCAGCATCGGTCGGACATCCCTCCTCGTCTTTGAGCTCACGCCAGCGAGTGAAAGTCTGGCCAATATTGATCCTTCTCTGGGCTTTGATTCTGTTACTCTCTCTCATCCGTTTTTTAGTCTCCTCAGACAAAACTTTTAATTTCTTTGGTTTTCTTGCTGCTTCTGCCATGATAGCGGTAATCCCACATAGGCATTCGCATCAACTTCCGTCTTTTTAACGAATGAGGAAAGGGGGAAGTGACGTATGCCGTAAAGCAGTCAGCACGTTTGTAGTTTTTTATGTGGAGGGGTTCCTACCATCCACCTCGAAACTGCATAGTGCCAGTGAAAGTGATACAGATGCCCTCAGGCCATGACAGAGGTGTCATTCAACCTGTTGTAAGTCGATGTACCATCACAAAAGTTCTGTAAATATTATATGAAGGTTGAAAAGTTGCTTAGTGTTGCTTTAACCTTGCACAATGACAAATAAACCAGTCGTTTTGCCTGCTACTTTGCGCTTGGGGTCTCCCTCTATTCCTGCTCGTAACACCTTCTAGCCTCTGTCTTCATTCTTGGCCCAGATATTTCAAACACCAGTCTGTGGACTTGAGTACTTTTAGAAGCAAATGCCTCAAAATAAAGTTTTACATTTTATTATTTCAGAGTACTAAAACAGCATCTTTTTGAAAACAAGACACCATTTTCTAATGAAAATGAACAGCTAATGTAGTCATAACAATACACTATAATCATGGAAGTCAAAAAGCTTCTTGAGCAAAATGAATGAAAGAAATATACCGTTAAATGGGGAAGGTAAATGCAGCTGAACAAAGGTCACAGTGAAAACCAATCTCCATAAATTATGAATGGGCAATACCACTATCCAAACAGGTTTAAAGACTTAATTCGTCATTGATAGGGATGTGGCGTAGTAGTTAGAAAGTTGAGCGAAAGTATAGGTAGCTAAAAACATTACCTTTTGCCAGACTTCTTTTTCACATGTTTTTAGCCCATGTTTCTGGCTGACTGGGTCCTTTTTTTTTTTAATTGCTCTTTTGGGTTGAATTCACACACCCACACACAAATCCTGGCCTGTAGAGTCAGCCATTTTGGTTAGGAAGAAAGCTTCAGTGGCTGCTATTGGCCAACCAACTTTCTAACGTTACTTTGATTGGCTGACTGGACTTTTGTACTTGAAGAAGTTTTAGACTGGACTTGGTCACCAGAAGTAGCTTCTTGGTGAATTTCCAATTCACTGCTCATATTATATTGTACTTGAATGCTTCTTGGCCAAAATTAGCTACTGTGGCTTATTGCTCATCAATGAAAGATTGGATTTGTTGAGTTATCTGATTTTTAATTAAATTGGACTTGAGCACTTGTGGAAATAACCCCTTCAATTATTGCTCAAGATCGCCTGACTGTATTTATACCTTATTCTCAAGTATAGAGAGGGTGGAAAACCAGCAGTTCCCTGATCACGGGCACTTCAAGTTCAGAACAGGGCATTTGACAAAACATGCTTGGCGGCTTCCAAGTCTACATGCTTTGTGAACCTTTAGTCTTGATGCCATCATTGCATCTCATCTATATTAAAGGCTGTATCAGCGATGTGACGTCACTATTGTTGACAGTTGAGACGTTCTCAAAACACAACAGAGCCGCTCGCCCCTCCCCTTCAGGAGCTTCGAACATGAATGGGCTTTTCTTAAAGTGAAACGTCTGAGTAATTATGGCTCACTCAGCTGGGTAAGTCCATTTCTCATTTTAACACAATTTTAAGGCCAAAAATACATAACAGTATAATGTACATGAAAATCTGACCTAGCTGTTCTAGAAATAGCCGTGTACAGCTCGTTGTGATAAATGCCCGGTAGCAACAATGACGACCATTGCCAGATGATAAATTTACACCATTAGTGCTAGCTACAACAAGGTATCTGACAAGCTGTTTAACTAGGCATTACGAAATGAGCATTAACAACGTCACATAGATCACCACTTTTAGCTAAACTTATCACGCGATTATACATTCATCAACAAATTTCAAATCTGAGTCCTAACCAGAGAAAAAATGTTATTATTCGAAAACGAACTCTGGTTTGATCACACAGAATTGGCAAACTCACTAGCTTGCCAACCGAGAGTTAGCAAACGTTGCTAACTCGCTCCAAAGAGGGAATATCGATCTCTCTACCGTTTGATTCATTCTGTGTGATCTATGCAAGATAGCCTTACAAAAACAATACATGAGCTTCCCTCAATTTTGCTCAGAATAACAATTTACGATTCACATCCAACCGAGTTAGCACCAGCTCTACTCACCTGTCCAGTAGAAACAAGGCGACCTGGATATCAGAATTAAAACCATTCAACTCCGGAATTCTCTCCAGCGTTGGTATGCTTTCCCTATGTTTATTTGGGACTTCGCATAGCTGTGATCGCGTTCCTTTTTCTTCGACATGCATTCGTTCAAGCATCTTTTTCAGTTTAGCTTCCGCCATGCTTCAACCTGCCGCATCGGTAGTGCCACTGCCAGTTCATTTCGTTGCTCAGTCCCACACACTTGTCGTGCAAGAGCACAGAACTGGCACCCCTGCCCTGCGATTCATTGGAACACTTTTGCTGACTTGTGGGGGACGCAGGTAGGTCCCCACGAGTTTGTGTGTCTCTCTCAGTGCCATCATGGCTGTTGGTGGCTCACGGAGACCGGAGTTTCTCACCGCCCACTCATGAGACGAGCTGCTAACGGTTCGTGAGGAAAGATCCATTTTTAATGGAGAAAAGAAGGGATGAAAAACAGGGATTGCGAAAGAATGAAAAGGGGCTATGCGTCCGTTTATACAAGCCCCAGAGACAGGGTCGGGCCAGACGTTTCGGCATTTGAAGTTCGTCTCTATCGCAAATACTCGGGCACTTGATATGGCACAAAAAAGTATGTGGAAATGGAAAAATTATAAATAAACGGACTTAAGAAGAACAATGTGTTGCTTGCCTAAGGCAAGCAGAGGCCTTTGCTGCAAGCACACAATTAAGGATGTTTATTGCTTGTTCAGTGCTTTCCTTGTGTAGTTTAACCCCAGACATGAGCAGCATCATAGCGTATCTCTCAGACCGGAAGACAGGTCTATTAAAAAAAAAAAGGGAAAATACTTTCACTTCCGTCTGATATTACATTTTGTCAGAATACATGAACCTGTACGCTCTGAAAAATATGCGATGAGAGGAAAACTAGGAAGAGCACAAATACTCATTCCTCAACACTATTCAGCTGATCAAGGAGTTCAGTAAATGTGAGTTAAGGGACTTCAGTGAAGCTTGGTGCCCATGTTTTCCGTGTGGCAAGTGAGAATAGTGGGCCTTTGTAAAACTCAAAGACTGAGGAAGTTGACAAGCATCTATTCAAAACAAGGCCACGTAAAAACATAATATAATCAAATAGCCCAGTAGTAAGCAGCAATGCTTGATAATGCATACTGTCACGACAACCAGTTAAATCCTGAAAACTCATAAGCCCACATTATCACACACGGGCATAAACACACAGGTATACAAGAGCACACGAAGACACTGGTGTATATGTACCAAATATACCTGCAAACACAACACAAAACACACACGCACGCACGCACACACACATACACACACAAACACAAACTTGCACAGCTCTCCTTTTAGGGCATTGCATTGACTTCTATTCATTATGGACAGCCTAACCCTCACCCTACCCCTGACCCCAACCAAATCATGCCTCACCCTAACCTTAACATAACCCCAATTACCCCCTGACCTGTAACAACCATGATCTCAGAAATGACGTTTTACCGTATTAGGACCAGGTCTTTGGTCCCCATATGGACTACTGGTCCCGACAAGGTCAGTGTGTATACTGAAAAAGGTCCCTGATAGGTGACAAAAATGTGAACACGCACACACACACACGCACACACACATGCAAACAAGCAGTTCACACACCCATGAGCAGTACACACACACACACACATAAGCAGTTGGCTTCTGTAGCTTTGATTGACATCTGTTCAGTTGATTCAGGCAATATCTGTTCAGTCATCAGCATTATTCACCATCATTCATCAGAAATCATATAGTTATGCATGATGCTCCAGTTTTACACTGGAAGAGGGTTGTTATCTTTTGGTTGCAGTTTTCAAGGCAAGTTGGCAGTGTTTTGGTTTGCCTGTCTCTGGGACGACCTGTGACCCAACTAAAAGTCCTCTGAAACAAGTAGCCTTGAAGTTGTTATTTTGCAAAGGATGCCAACTAATGATTAAAAGAGATAAACAAGTAACATGCAGACACCACATGATTGTACCATTGAAAAACAAAGAAGCAGACATTACGTTATTGAACCATTGTAGCGTGAGAGGGCGGAAAAACCATATTTGGAAGATATTTCCTGTGATGAAGGTATAAAAACTGGGCGTGAAAAGCAGAATGTCAGTTCTTCTTGCGCAAAAAGAACTCGGCTTTATATTCATCAAAATATGCCACAATAAAGCCTAATTTTCTGAAGAATCTGTCTCTCTCCAATTGTTTGAGGATGGGGGAACCTCATAATATGAGAATATTTCTGAATGAAAACCACGACATGACAAGTCATTCACTTTGCACCTTTGTGTCCTACCCTGATGACCATTCATAAATCCGTAAATAACAGAGGAATATCCCAGGTTTGTCTCTGTTATTCATTTTGCTGCTACGCAAGTCGCCATATTTGCTCGCGGGAAGTCTCGTTTGATGATTCACGTGATGTGTTGCACACCAGTCTCAGTCAAAAATGTTCCTTAAAGCTATAGTCTATGATTTCTCCGCCACACACACCTCCCCCACCCCCTCTGTGCTTCTTCCGCCGCCATGCGCCCTCCCCTGAAAGCATTGTCTCATCAGAAACCGACACGCTCCCTCCCGCTGAGAAGAGAGCAGGTTCGCCGCACACAGAGCGCCGGTTTGATGTGGAGGCAAAGAATTGCTGACGTTAGCTTCTTATCTTCATAATGACAACAGCGCTGAGCTGCCTCAACCATACACGGTGATTTTGCATACACAGGGCCTGATCTACTAAGATCCCAAATAAAGGGCCTGATTTACTAAGACCTTTAGCACGTGCAATCTCTTTTTGCCCCTGCAAAATCAATAAAATTGTCCATGATTGGCCAGGGTGCTTGCCTTGCACCAATCAGTGGCAAGGTTTCTGGTTTTGCACGGGTAAAAAGATTTTGCATGTGCAAAAGGTCTTAGTATATCAGCCCAAAGAGCGCTAAATTGCGTGCTGGTGGTAACATTTAGCGCGTTTGGTTTGCTTACATTTTGCGGGTGATCTGCTAAGAGTAATTGCCTAAATGACTGCTGGTGCTAACAGCATTATTTAAATAAGGACTTTGCGTGCTGCAGCCATTTCCACCATGGACAGTTTGGAGGAAAAGGACGAACGTAAATGAAAAATTTAATATTGACTTGATGGAGTTGGAGGTGCTTGTGGAGGAAGCAAGTACACCGTTATAAATGGACTGAATTTTACAGTTAAATTAATGCATTGTGTCCTTGTTATTTTAACTGAAAGTAGAGTCCTGCGCGCATTTAATTGTGGTTTACAGTTAACATACACGGAACCTCTGTTATAAACTGATTGTAAAATTACAGTTAAAATAACTGGCAAAAAAGGTGCAAGTTTATAACAGTGCATGCTCAGTGTTTGGGGGTGAACAATTTGCACATGAGTACATTCACTTGCTTCGATTACTCTTGGGAAGCGAGCAACCGCATAAAACTCACGTTTGGTTTCATTCAGTGCTTCCTGTGTGGATGGAAACTTTATGCACCGGCCCATGCCGCGCAACATGGCATCCAGTATTTGAGACAGTAAACACGAGAAACTGCTTTGGGAGATCCCAGTTGTGAGAGCTACTTAATGCAGGAATTAGACTATGGGGCATGCCGATCAGAACGCTTCCCTTGCAACCCCCGTTTGCACACCACCTAAATTTGGTCTTAAAATCCACATATGAATTTATTAAATTTTATCAGTGTGTTTCCCGCATCGGGAAGTGGGGCATTTTTTTTTTTTTTAAATAGTAAAATCAATGACTGAATTCATCATCGATAAAATTTATTGAAGCAAAGTTCAACCAATAAAATACTCCGTTTCATCGATCTTTGTTGCCAACTAACGCTATCCTAACGCTGCCGCAGTTAATTGTTCCGACTGGTGTATAAAATGTTTACATTGAAGGATATCGCCGAATGAACCAATCACGTTCGTCGTTAGTCAAACTCTGATTTGTAATCATTATATTATTTTTTAAATTTATTTATGTTATACAAGTTGTATTATTGTAAAAATGAAAGATTTGTATGATTATTATACAAGTTACTATTTTACAGATTTGTATAATATTCATGCTAATATTATCATAGACTTCTATTCATTACAGATCCCTTATTTCAGTTGTAATTTACTTGTGCAATATCTAGTTTTGATAAAAGTTAATATAATGTGTGAGTCTCAAAAAGAACATTTCAAAAGGTATGTCACCAATTTATAGATAACTTACCACATCCTTGAAGAGCTTTTGGTGCCAAGAATAACCCTCTTGCTTTATACATGTATAATGATTTGATAATTACATGAACACCCCTGCTTCTAGCTAAAAACCGCGCAGATCATGGGCATCCAAGATACTTGGATTTATGATATCATTTGCTGTTTACTAAGAAAACTTGCGCATTGTTTGTAAGGATTGACTGAATTTAGTTCTGACCTGTGTCTGACCCTGAAGAGACTTATTATGATAATGTTGGCAGTCGTTCAGGAACTAGATCATAGTGGTTAGGCTATCAAATACTATCAGGACTGAATTTAGTCTACCCCTACACCTTAAACCAAGTGTTTAGAATGTAAGCCAATGGCTGGTATTCACAAAGAATGAATATGTTTATTCCTGGAATAAAATAAATCATGGACTGAAGTTTAGTCCATCAGCTTCATTCCATAGTGGCGTATGGTGTATACAAATGTAATACAACCGTATAACCGATATGGAATGAAAGCCAAGTCCTTGACTAAGTCGTATCAAATAGACTTATTCCTGGACTATTTCAAGACTTAGTTTCGATACAAATAGATTTGTTCTTGGAATAACTGTATTCCTCCTTTGTGAATACCAGCCAATGTGATCATCTGTCAAAGGACCTTTAATGCTAAAATTTGGATGAAAAGCTGTAAATAAAAGAAAAAGTTAAAAAGACTAGAACTTCTGAGGCTGAAGCTGTGGTTATAATATCGTGTTTTTGTGTTTTACTAGGGAATTTTAGATTTTGACACTGGTAGGTTCTGCTTATTATTGTGCAAAGGTAAAATTGACAATGGTATACATGTAGGAGACAACAGTTGAACTACACGCAATAGTATCAATTTAACCATCCTATAATCCACCATAGTCGAAATCCAAAACTCCCGATTTGGATCCTGGTGAAATATAAAGGAACAGTTAAGACCATTTTAAAATGTCCGTGTTTGTTTATACAATCCCAATTCCGAAATAGTTGGGACAAAGTGTAAATTGTGAAAAAAATCAAAACGCAGTGACTTTCAAATCACACCAGCCAGTATTTTATTCACAATAGAACACGGATAACATAGCAAATGTTGAAACTGAGAAATTTTACAATTTTATTCGCAAAATGAGCTCATTTCAAATTTGATGGCTGCTACCGGTCTCAAAAAAGTTGGGACAGGGGCCTGTTTACCATGGTGTAGCATCCCGCCTTCTTTTTAACACAGAGTGGAGGCATCTGGGCATTGAGGAGACAAGTTTCTTGAGTTTAGCCATTGGAATTTGATCCCACTCTTGTTTAATTCAGGCTTCCAGCTGCTGGAGAGTTTTGGGTCTCCTTTGATGGACTTTTCCTTTAATTGTGCACCAAATGTTCTCAATCGGTGAAAGATGAGGACTGTAGGCAGGCCAGTTCAGCACACGGACTCTTCTACTACGAAGCCATGCTGTTGTAATGGCTGCAGTATGTGGTTTTACATTGTCCTACTGAAAAACACAAGGGCTTTCCGGGAATAGATGTCGTTGGAGGGAAGCATATTTTGCTCTAAAACCTTTATATACCTTTCAGCATTCATGGTGCTTTTTTAAAACATGCAAGTGTCCCACACCATATGCACTAATGCATCCCCATACCATCAGAGATGCAGGCTTTAGAACTGAACGCTGATAACAGGAGGGGTGGTCTTTCTCCTCTTTAGCCCGGAGGACACAACGCCCATGATTTCCAACAAGAATGTCAAATTTGGACTCGTCTGACCACAGGATACTTTGCCACTTTGCTACAGTCCATTTTAAATGAGCATTGGCCCACAGAACATGGTGGCACTTCTGGATCATGCTCAACAATGGCTTCCATTTTGCATGATAGAGTTTTAGGTGGCATCTGTGGATGGCACGGCGGACTGTGTTTACAGACAGTGGTTTCTTGAAGTATTCCTGGGCCCATTTAGTAATGTCAATGGCAGTATCATGCCGGTGAGTGATGCAGTGGCGTCTGAGGGCCCGAAGATCACGGGCATCCAGTAAAGGTCTTCGGCCTTGTCCCTTATGCACAGAGATTTTTCAGGTTTCTGTGAACATTTTGATGATGTTATGCCCTGTCGATGAAGAGATCTTCAAAGCCTTTGCAATTTGACGTTGAGGAACATTGTTTTTAAAGTAATCCACAATTTTTTTACGCAAGCCTTCACAGGTTGGAGAGCCTCTGGCCATCTTTACTTCTGAGAGACCCAGCCTTTCTAAGACATCCCTTTTATAGCCAATCATGTTACACACCTGATGCCAGTTAACTTAATTACTTGCTAAATGTTCTTTCAGCTGATTCTCTTTTATATTAATTGCTTTTTCAGCCCGTTTTTGCCTGTGTCCCAACTTTTTTGAGACCTGTTGCAGCCAGAAAATTTGAAATGAGCTCATTTTATGGATAAAAATGGAAAATGTCTCAGTTTCAACATTTGAAATGTTATCTATGTTCTATTGTAAATAACATATTGGCTCATGTGACCTGAAAGTCATTGCAGTTTGATTTTATTCACAGTTTACACTTTGTCCCAACTATTTCGGAATTGGGGTTGTATTAATCTGAGATTGAAATACTCCTTAAATTCATTTAAAATACCATCATCCTGAATAAAATGGACAAAATGCAAGAAGGAATCCACAATCAAACAGTTGGTATATAGGGCTCTATCTTTCACACTGCCTTACCCGTTGCCACTACCCGCAACCCGTGAATTACGCATTTAGCAGCTTCCACTATCCCTGAACGATATCTTGCGGCCACACTACCCGCTATGCATTATGTCTAATCCCTTATTTGCGCCTGGAGGTGTGCCCGTGGGCGTGTTTATGCGCTTTCCCTAAAATTGCTATCTTGACCACACACGTTAGGGAAAGCGTATAGCGGGTCCTAAAACCATGCGCTACCCGCATTTGGGCTTTCACAAGAGCCCTATGCATTAGCACGCAGCAACGGAAATTTTTTTCCAGCGAGAGCGGCATTTCAGAACTCTCTTGCGAATGAAGGTAATTTCGGCGACAAGTATGTACACCTGTTTTTGCAGCACGGTCACGCAACTTGCTGTGAAAAAAATAGACAACTGTCCGATTGGAAAATGCAAACGGACGAAACCACGTACTTGTCACCAGAATTACCTTCATTCGCTGAAGAGTTCTGAAATGCCGCTCTCGCTGGGGGGAAAAAAAAAAAGTAACGTCGCTGAGTGCCAGTGCATATATCTAATTTTATTTTTCTAAAATTGGATTTTGTTCTATGCTTCATTTCAGACGGGAGAGGGAGTTGGAAGTGCATGGCGAAACGCTTTTTTTTTTTTTTTTTTTTTTTGAAGTTTCCATCACAAAAGGGGTAGGCTTGATTTATTTTTTTTTTTTTTACTACATACCAAACATTAAACAATTTGTCAATGTCAAGTAATAATAATAATAATAATAATAATAATAATAATACAATTCATGATTAACTTAACAAAAACAGATCCTCCCCTGTCTGGATTTGACCTCATGCACGGGCAATTTAACTTCATCTTCGGAGAAACGTGGCGACCTTCCTCTCTCCATCACGGGTTTCGGTTTGAGGATTTGGGATAGCGCAGCCTGCTCCGAAAGGCAGTGGCACCTGGCACACTGATTGGTTTAACTGGCGTAACGCCCAAACCACGCCTATGCATAATGTAACGGGTAGCGCAGGTGTTTTAGGGATATAGGCAGGTGTGCAAGATAGCAACTTTTGCGGGGGAACGCCTCTTACGCAATGCGAAATCCCCAAATAACGGGTTTAGGGACTCTGGCGCAAGATAGGGCCCATAATGTTTATTGTACAAACATTGGAAAATACAATGTTGCATCAGGTGAACATTATTTTATAAAAAATCATCAAGTGAACATTTTATTCATTGACCTTGACAATAATTCAAAACCTGATGCCACTTGCAAGTCAATATACATACCACAGAGTGAATCCCAACAATTTACATATTAATGATATTGACTACCCGGCATGTCTTTTTAAAAGAACTACTTGTTTTTTGATATTTCATTTAGGCGGGAATTCTCAGGAAATGCTCCACGTTCTGGTATGGGAAATGTCGGTAGTGTGATAAGACATACATTCCCCACATTTTAAGACCAAATTCAGGTAGTGTGCAGGAGGGGGTCACAAGATTGGTTTTCTGGTAACATATTGATGCCATGCCCCATAGGCTAAATGAACCAGTTGTGAGAAAATGGAGAGTAGCGAGAAATTTTGACATTGCAGGTTTGGCATGACTTCTTCTAATGACAGGCCGCAAATCAGCCCTTATTTCATCTAACAGCTCCAAATTGGCATTGTTGGATAGGCGACATGTCTGGATTATTCTCTCCTCTGATATCCCACACATTGTCACTCGGATGGAGAACACCCGCTCTCAGTGTACTCGCCACCTGTGTCTTCTCCTCGCGGCAATAATGGCAGCCATGTCTGTGCGCAATTACGTGGAGCCAATTAGTATCTACCCTTCAAAGGTATTAAACAGCAAATGCAATCACCATCACTGAAATTGCTTTCGGGCTTGATAAGTCACTATGCATGTGCTAAAATTCTGAATTTGCATTTTCTCCTCCCATATTTTGCACGCTAGGATAGACACACCCCTTATTACATATTTGTTAGGGCCAAAAGTACTAACTGCATAGAATGTGCAAATTTGCACACTTCAAAGATGCAATTCTCAGTGCACACCCTTAGTAGATGAGATTGCAGGTTAATTTGGCATAATTGCAGGTGATATGGCATTTGCATGCATTTTCTAAGCTTTAGTAGATCAGGCCCACAATGTGTAAACATGTTAGCTATATTAGCATATAAGGTCTACATAGAGGCTAACTGTAACTAGAGTTGACTCCGCAATGTGGATCTCTATCGAGCAAATAAACACTCACACAGACTTTGCACAACCAATATGTAAAGCATATTAGCATATAAGTCCAGTGTTTTGTCCAAAACCATTCCCCCATCGAGATTTGTTTCCTGTTCTCACAACCAATGCTCACAACACACCGGCATTTAGAGGCTAACGCTAGTGTAATTTCAATAGTAAGTAGGCTGACAGAAATAACGTTCCTAAGGTTAGCTTTCACTGCAGTAAGCCAGCACTGACCTAATACTTATCTATGAGTTATCAAAGTCTCAACCTACGATCAATATTACAGAAACATTTGTCAACTTCTACAATAAAACAAATGATTACCTGTCCAACAGAAACGCCGCAGTGACTGCATCGTTCCTTAGGCCCAGCGAGTCCCGTAGCCGTCTCCACCGTGGAAAGGCTTCTCCTATATTTATTCTCGTTTGAGATCTGGCTTGATCCAGCTTTCCCTTCAGCCTTTTTGACCGCAGGCTTTCTTTATCTAGTCCTCTTGGTCGGTGGGGCAAGTAGAGGTGGGACAGGCGGTTGCCCAGAGCTTTCCTTCTCCATGTCTGTGCAGTTTGTTGTTGTTCCTCTTCTTTGGCGTTTTTCGGCGCTTGGCAACCGTGACGTCTCAGCAGGGTGGCTTCAGGGCACAGCGGAAGAGGGAGGGCAGGAGAACCGGAGTGCCAAATTTGAACGAAGGAGGGAGGTACTCAGCAGCAAAAAAGGAGTTGCGGAACCGAGCCAGGGAAACTCCTGTTCGGTCCGAACAATTCCTACTGGTTGATTTCTATGCGTGCCTGTAGCCTCCAGAGAGAGGGGATTTTTTGGTTCATTTTGCTATGAGTAGTGTGTAGGAGATACTTTAGAGCCATAATCATCATCAAACTGAGGATAATGATTTTAACCTTGGGAAAAATGGAAGTATAAACGAAAGTTCAATTGCGAGACGTAGGAACGCCTAGGCAATTTCATTCACCCAATCGCAACCCAAGGTCTTTTATTTAAATGCCCATAATGTGTTTCCGTTGGCTGTTTGCAGAGATTTTGCATCACCCACCACCTCCCCGCCACCACCAACTCCCTGGCTCCGCCCTCTTCAGCATCAAACCCATTACCCTGCTGACCAGATGACCCTTCCAAACGGGGGATGCCTTCGCCACTACCTGCTACGCCGGCAGATCTGCACCTCACCTCCCTGAAGGATCCTCGAGGACGGAGTCATCGCCAAAGATTCTCAAATTCATTTCATTGTCAATAAATCTTTTCTTTTAATTCCGGAGTCTTCGTGATTGAAATAATAGACGATAGCTTTAAGTAACAAGATTGTGCAACAATAGCCGCATTTGACTGGTGCTTTCGTGAAGTAATTGTTTTCCGTAAATGTTTAGGAGTGATTTGATTGGTATCGGAAGCGCAGAAATGTGATTACTTTACTCACTTGTGAGAAACCTGAACGAAGTTCTTGAAGTAACAGAGAACACTGCGGAAGCACAATGAATAGCAAATTGCTATTGGATGGTAACGTGCATAGTGAAGGGAAGAAAATCTACTCAAGCACCTGTATCCTGGTTAGGTGATTGTGCTGCTTGAAAAGATCTTCCAAATTGATTGAAATTTTATGATTGGTGATAATGTGAGTGCATTTTGAAATGCGACTCTCAGGTGGGCTCTTCCTGAGCCAGCAAACTGTTCCCCTGGAGAACAATGGGATGACAGTGTTAGAGCCATATATCTTTCATTGCATGCAATTACCCTACAATAAACATGTCCCAGCTCTCTCCTGTTAACCTAGTGCCACAGTGACTGAGGACAGGTGATTGGCACTGCTGGTGGTTGCATCACCCCTTTTTTTTTTTTTTTAGAAATAAAGAACAGATGCAGTTAGTACCACAGTTTTACATGAAGACAAAATATTTCCATACTTTCCCCTTGTATCAGGATTTCTAGACCACTCACACATTTAAATAATTACATACTCCTTTGTTACAGAATGGGAAATGATTTAAGAATTAAATTGTGTTCCTTTTAATGACTTTTTGGAACAGGAAGCTATTCGGAATTTGTCATAGTGTAATGTTTTGTACTTCGTGCAGAGTGCAGATGCACGGAGGACAGGAAGTTGAGGACTGGACTCAGGTGCAAAGAAGGACTTGGTAATGTTTAATGACCAATTGCACGGCAGAAGGCACAAACGTAGAAATACAAAACAGGGAACTGAGGTTCTTAAAAAAGCGCACTATGAGTAATACAAAGTCTGGGCTACACTACGGTAACATTGTGTTACAAAAGAAAGAAAATAGGAAACCAGAGGGCTATTGCACAAAACCAAGATAAGGGATTAAGCTCGGATTTTCCTGTTATCCCAGCTTAAGTTAGCCCTGACTCCGTTGCACGAAAGCAGGGGCACATTAGTTGCCATGGAGATTTATTCTGTGCACCTAGCCTGCTCTAGACCAGGCTAACAGCCAGGCTTTATTAATCCTGGTGCCTTATCTGTTCAGTCAGTAATCACTCTGAGTGGGAATAAATGTGTTTCACAGTTATTCCCTGGTCCTCTGTATTTTGCCTCATTTTTATTAGCCTGCATTAAAAAAACAAAGATGCAATATGATTCAGTTAAGAATGCCTACTGTTATCTTAATTGTAATGATTATTCACGTGAGTCCTTTTTCGTGTTTGGCAGCATGCTGTTATGAAGACTGCTATTCATATTGCTGACAGAGGTCTGATGAATAATGCAGCTGATGAGATGATTAGAAATAGCTGATGAAGTTGCAAAGGTGGTTTAAATTTAGTCAGTAGTGAGGACATTGTTGATGGCAGACTGGACAGATAGATTGTTAATTATTTTAGTTGACTTTCCATTTGATATAGCCCAACTTTTAATAATAAAGCATGATATTTGTCACTCTTCCATATGTTTGTGTATTTTATTTGCCATTGGTAGCACACAGGTTGTGGTTGTTAGGTTTCATTGTTGCATAACCTTTCAAAATTATTCTCACTTTACTGGACCCAGATACCAAATAGTTAACTGAACATTCATGAAACAGGGAGGACACCAATGGTTTTTGACCTTTTATTCTGCGGTCATCACTTGTCAGCTTGGAGCCTGGGAGAGAATACAACGTGTTACAGCCATGTTTACAGTGCGCATTGAAATCACTTCTCTTTCGAGTTTGAAGATTTATAGGTCCAGTTTTCTGTGTCCTTTTGTAATTTCCTGGTCCAGGCCCAGGTCCTGCAGTTTCTTTTGCATGTTCATTTTCACATCTGTTGGCTCTATTTGTCTTTTGAGGCATTGCGTGTAGAAATTTCTGAGTTTGTGAACTCTGTAAAACACCTATCAATTAGCACCGCAGGAAATGTGTGTAATGTGGTTTTCCCATAGGCAATACTCACTATGTTGCCAGGCTGGCCAACAGGTTGCACAGCATCTGGGTCCTGTAACAAATATATTTTCTATAACCATCACATTTCTCACCTTATAGCCATTATGGACAAAATGAGTATTTCCACAAGATTGACGCAATACCTCAAGCCTTCTGGAGTCCAGCAATGCAGTTTCCTCGTCATCTGCTGCTGCAGAAGTACCTTCTTCCTGCCATACACAACAGAACTTGTATTGACCTAGTGTTGACAGGACATGCCAAGCCTATGCTTTTAATGAATAATACTCACTGGATCATATTCTGGTGGCTCCAGAAGAATGAGTGTTGCCAGACACTGCAAAGTAAACCAAAGTCAGAAAGTCCACATAACAACCATAGACAGTATCTCACAAAAGTGAGTACACCCCTCACACTTCGATGATTAATTTAGTATATCTTTTCAAGGGACAACGTTACAGAAATTAAACCTGAATATATTCTAGATTAGTCATTGTACATTAAGTGTAGCAGTGTAGATTTACTGCACTGTACAAATAACTGAATAAACAGTCACTATTTCCAAAATGGGTGGCAACAAAAGTGAGTACACCTCACCGTCAACATGCCAAATTGAATCATGGAGTTACAAAAGGGCCCAACTCCACCAAGGTATTTTTTTCAGGGGAGCATTTTTTCTGTTTGCTGTTCATGCTATAAAAGGACATTTCAAACAGCCAAGAGTAACATGTTAAGGCCAAACAGAGGTTTATTTAGGCTGAACATGAAGTATACTGCCTGTCACATAAAATAATGGTAGCACTTGAAACATGGCGGAGTTGGGCCCTTTTGTAATTAAACGGACTAAATGAAAGGAGTACAATGGTCAATGATGATCTTGAGAATGACTTCCTTCCCAGCTGGGGTGAAGGAGTTCAAGCAGTCCCGGCAACACCTGCAAAGGGGAGCATTTTGGTAAGAGGTGTCCTGGTTGGCACTATGTCCATACTGTGATGTATCTCCCAAAATCATGGAGATGGGATCTTCGGTAACTCAATGACCAAAGCCACTGTATGCCACTAGTGGGCCATGCATGCATGTAATGTATGTGTACACTGAGGCCTACAGCAATGATGAATGAGTATACCTACAAAATGACTATCACACAAACATGCACATATCTCCTGTTTTTCTTTCATTCTTCACTTCCCCCTTCCTATTTTCATACTCCTTGCCTTCTGCTCTTAGCCTTTTGGACTTATTTGTTTTCCATTCTCTCTCATTTCTCTTCCTTTTTGGTCTTATTTCATCCTCAGAATCAGACATGTGTTGTTCTGTGGGCGCTTCCATGTTTGAACTGGTGCTGCCATCTAGCGGCCACCAGTAAAATTCGTTGAAGAGGGGCCCAACTCCTGGACTTGGGCCGTTCTTCAACTCAAAGCTAAAGAACTCACCTCAGTTAACAGCTTTATGCACTGGAGTTGGGCGGCCGTATTGCCTTTAAAAAAAAAAAAAATGTTATATTCCTCGTATATTTGCATTATAAGTACGTGCTCACTTGGAGAGAAGTACGAGGCACGGGTTCGCTCCCTTTCTGCATCAGTAAATCTGTGATCAACCACGCGGTCCATTGAAGAAAGCCATGAATGCGCACTTATCCGAATTCGTTACACCTGGCTTGACATAGCCGCTCCTCCTCAGCCAGGCTTGGCAAACGTGCAACGGGTTAAACAAGGATGCACTGAGTAGAATAGGTCAAGCCTCGCTCTCGCAATCATCTTCGATTTCTAAATTCTGCTGTCGTGCAACAGCCCCCTGGATTGGTACTTCAGTTGCAGTTTCGTTTGAGAGTCCAGGTTCAATTTTTTTTTTTTTTTTTAGAATAGCGGCCTTGCCAGATGTGCGGTTCAGCTTTCTGCCGCTAGATGTCCTCACCTTCCTTCACGATATCCGGGGCGGTCGGCCGCCCAGCTTGTACAAACTGCGGTTTAACATATCAATGGGAGAAATTTTGTTGTTAGCTTCATCGACTTCTCTATCGTCGTTCGTGTGACAGAGACATCTGATAAGTGAGGTATACATGGATAAAGACTCCAACTATCAAATTCTGGGCAGAAAAATGGGCATTTTGGAGTATTAAATGCATTTCTCCACCGATAAACACCCCCGGGTAGCCCAGGTGCTCTTCCTCTTGACCAAAATCACACCTGCGCATGCGTAAATTAACAGAGATAAGATTCAAGAAACTTTATTGATCCTCGAGGGACAATTTTCAAGGCAAGCAGAGCCAATACGTGTAATCCCAAAACTTCAAAATGGTCAAAAGAATAAATAGCCCAAAGTGGCCCAAGCTGCGATTTAAATCCCCCAGCTTCACCTTTGCAAACACACGATATCACCACTGTGTATGCAAGCCCTGTTTTGATGTGGTCCCCGAAGCCAAGACTCGTGGCTCAATGCACACCAACCACGCTATAGTAAACAGCCAAGTGAATGTGTACACATCGCGCTACACACAGTCTACAGGCTACAGAATATTGCAGATTTCCTGAAGTAAATGGCCTTATTAGTGGTGATTTTGGATAATAAAATGATCTATAGTTCAGTGGCGTAGCCAGCGGGTGTGCCAAAACACGTCCCTTTATGACAGCAGTTAGTCCTGGCTAGTTCTCAATCATTTTCCTTTATTGACTTTATTCCATTTATCGTAATTTGCAACTGAAGACACAGTTTCTTTCCATATGCGATCTAACTGCGATGAAATCATGGGGTAAATTCAGTATAACTGAGAATTGGGGTGGACAAAATATCCGTTTTAAATAATTATTAGTCCTGACCTGTTCTCAGTCATTTTCATAATTAACAAAAGGTTCACTCCGAGAGCACTCCACACTTAACAGGTGTTGCTTGTTCTCCCCGATTAGGTAAGATGACAATCATTCATCTAGACGCGTATTTGATTAATTTAAATCAACGTTATTCAAAATAACCCTCGGTATTGAGTGAAAAAAAGTTGCACTCGGCAGTGAAATAGGCTATAAAAAGCATGCAGCTCAAGCTATTTGCACAGGTATGCAACTTTGAATAACATTGATTTAAATTCAGCAAATAAGCGTCCAGATGAATGATTGTCGTCCTACCTAATCCAGAAGAACAAGCAACACCTGTTAAGTGTGGAGTGCTCTCGGAGTGAACCTTTTATTAATCACAAAAATGACTGAGAACAGGTCAGGACTAATAATTGTTTAAAATGGATGTTTTGTCCACACCATTTCTCAGTTCTATGGAATTTAATCCATGATTTCATCGCTGTTAGATCGCATATGGAGAGAAACCGTGTCTTCCGTTGCCAATTACAATAATAGGAAAATGAGTCAATAAAGGAAAATGATTGAGAACTAGCTAGGACTAATTGCCGTCATAAAGGGACGTGTTTTGGTACACCCGCTGGCTACGCCACTGCTATAGTTAATATCTACTGCAAACAAAGCAATAATATTTTCTGTCCAGGGTGGGATGCACCAAAAATCGGCGTGTTGAAAATATTGTTTGGGCGGAGATGATCGCAAAATGGCGCTGATAGACGGCTTTCGTCATGCGGGGACATGGGAACTTCCAGCATTAAAACCGGGCATATAGATAAGAATCCTTCAGTTTTAAGTCACTTCACATTGACAGCTGTTTTCTCTAATGTATATTTGGTGATCTTACCATGCTGTGCATTTGAAATTATACTAACAATCCAATAAATCCTGGGGGGTTCGCTAATAGACAGTGTTCCTCTATGTATCTGAATGGGATCCGAACAAACAACGATCTGCCGCACGGGTCTGAACTGCCCCAGATACAGAATTAGCGCCATCTGGTGATCGAGGGTATTGCATCTGGCAAGGCCGCTATTCACCATTTCGCACTTCAGCCTGGAATCTGTTGTACTTGACGTGTCATGATTAAAACTGTGGTTTTCAGCTTGGGATCAAAAAGGCAGAAGAGGGATTCGAACCCTCGCTCCCGAAGAGACTGGAGCCTAAATCCGGTGCCTTGGCCCGCTCGGCCATGCTACCTTTGACTATGGAACTAACTACTTCCTTTTGTGGGGGATGTATTTCAAATGTATTGTGGCAAATTGTTTGTGTACATTGCTGGATTCCTAAAATTGTTTTTGATTTAAAGTGTCATGTTCTGTGCTCTTTTACAAAATTTGAGTTTGGTGTGTGTTCATGGATGTTACTGCCATCTGTTATTTCTTTACAGTGTCAATTTTTAGGATTTGTTATGTATGAGTGTTTTATGTTAAGCACTGTATATCATTTGTAAATGGAGATTTGTTACATACTGTTTGTGCTGCCTTACTGGTCAGCTATTTGTTTATTTTGTTCCTCATTTGACACCCTCTGGTGGTATGTCTGTAGAAAAACATGATCTGATGCAATACCACTTCTTTGTGATGAAATAGACTAGTGCTATCTAGTAGTTTCTGGCTTCTTCTTGCCTGGAGGGGGCCGGATCACCCAGGACTCCAGTAGATCTTTCCAGGATGTTCCTAGTCTATATAAATGCTGTGATTTTGTTCAGTGGAGAAGAGTTTTTGTTTTGGCATCAGAGTTACATAGTGGCATTAGAGTGTTATTTTAAGATTACACTGTGGATTATTTGTAGAAATCTTTGGACCTAATCAGTGAAGAATAAATTTGTTTAAGTTGTCATTGTTGGTTTTCTTTGTTGTGATTTTTAAGTCATAACAAATTGGAGGTTCCACCGAGATAAGCCATTCATTGGATCAACCATTGGATTCACCAAAGATTAAAGGTGAACTATTATTTTAAATCTTGTGACTATTTGAAAAACCAGCAATCATGACTTTTGATGTTGAAAGTTTTTTGAAAACTCCAACCCAGGAATCAATTGTGCTGGCAAAGAAGAAGAACTTGCTGCAAATAGCCTCAACCCTTAGATTATCTGATGTGAAATCATCAATGAAGAAACAAGAAATATTCAACATTTTGGTGCAACATTTCATCGACGAAGATATCTTTGGGGAAGAAGCAGCAGAATTGATTAAAGATGTGGAAGTGCCTGCAACAGAGCTGCAAAGACTTGAGATGCAGCTACGCCAGAAACAACTAGAACTGGAAGAAAGAAGGTTGGAGAAAGAACTAGAAGAAAGAAGGTTGGAGAAAGAGAAAGACCTAGAAGAAAGAAGGTTGGAGATGGAAGAGAGAAGGTTGGAGAAGGAAGAAAGAAGGTTGGAGAAAGAGAAAGAACTATATGAAAAAAGGATGCAGTATGAACTGGAAATGAAGAAAACACCAGGTACTGTAACAAAATCTTTTGGACTTTCTGATCATTTTGATGTGGTAAAACACATCAGACTTGTTCCTCCTTTCCTAGAAAATGATGTAGACCAATACTTTACCCATTTTGAGAAAATTGCTGAAAATTTGAAATGGCCAAAAGAGCATTGGACAATGATGTTACAAAGTGTTCTTACTGGTAAAGCTAGGAAAATCTATAACCAGTTATCTGTCCAACAGTGTTCTGATTATGATTTTGTCAAATCTGCCATTCTGAAGGGTTATGAATTGGTCCCCGAGGCTTACAGGCAAAAATTTTGGAATTCTCGCAAGGAAGCCAGTCAAACTCATGTTGAATTTGGCAGGTTGAAGGAACAGTTGTTTGATCAGTTGTGTAATTCCATGAAAGTTGAGAAAGATTTTGACAGAATGAGGCAACTTATTCTGGTTGAGGAATTCAAAAGGTGTATCCAGCCTGATATCAAGACTTTCATTGAGGAGAAACAAGCCAATACTTTGCAAGATGTTTCCACCCTGGCTGATATTTATGCATTGACTCGTAAGTCTTCTTTTGTCCAAAAATCCACTTTTTCTAAAGTTCAAGGCAAGTCTCAGTCCAAGGCTTCTTCTATTAACACTTCTAATGATTCCAAGGCCACTTCTGAGAGGAAACCTTCCAGTGAGAAGCAATCCTCTGATTCTTTACCTTCAGTGTCTTGCCAATACTGCAAAAAGCAAGGTCACCTTATTTCTGAGTGTTATGCTCTCAAGAAAAAACAACAAGAAGAAACCAAGCCAACTGCTTTCACTTGGAGAGAATCTCTTGTATCAAAGGTCAGTTCACCTGATCTTCTACCCTCTGTGTCTGATTCTGTTATGGAGGGTTTTGAGCCATTCATCACCGATGGTTTTGTCTCACTTTCACATGATTTTTCCTCATCTGTTCCTGTTCGAATTCTAAGGGATACTGGGTCTTCCCAATCTCTTATTCTTGCAGATATTCTGCCTTTTTCGGACAAAACGTCTACTCAGGCTAATTTCCTTATTCAAGCAGTAGAATGTGGTTTTACAAGTGTACCTCTCCATAATGTTAATCTCAAATCAGACTTGGTCTCTGACTGTTGGCATGAGGTCTTCTCTTCCTTTCAAAGGTGTTCATTTGCTTCTTGGTAATGATCTTGCTGGGGATAAGGTTGTGCCCTACCCTGACACTCCTTTGAATGATCAAGAATCTGACTCTATAGAGGAGGAAATTCCAGACCTCTATCCTTCATGTGCAGTTACTCGTTCTATGGCCAAAAAGGCTATTCAAGATGATGCTGACCTGGACTTCAACCTGGCTGACACCTTCATTGGGCAGTCTTTTTCATCAGAACCTTCCAGTCCTGAGATGTCAGGGAAATCTTCAGGCTTGTCCTTGTCAGGTCATTCTAATGACATTCTGTCTCGGAAACAACTTATCCAGGAGCAACAACAGGCTTGTGATCTAGCGCATCTTCTACCACAGGCTGTAAGTAAACAAGAGGCTACTCAAGTTCCTGTCTGTTTTTACTATAAGAATGGTGTGCTTATGAGAAAGTGGCGTCCACCTGATGTTTCTGCAGATGAAGAGTGGATGATCACCCATCAAGTTGTTCTTCCAAAGTCTTATTGTCAAGAAACTCTTAGTCTGGCCCATGACAATCCTATGTCAGGTCATTTGGGTATCAAGAGGACCCTTCAACGTGTCAGGAATCATTTCTTCTGGCCTTCCATGAGGTCTGATGTACAGGAGTACTGAACATCCTGTCATCCTTGTCAAATGGTTGGGAAGCTGATCCAGAATATTCCAAAGGCTCGACTTAAGCCCATTCCCGCTTTTGAAGAACCTTTCAGTCGGATCATCATTGACTGTGTTCGACCATTGTCAAGACTAGATCTGGTTTAAGTAGTACCTACTGACTATCATGTGTGCTTCCACTCGGTTTCCTGAGGCAATCCCACTTCATAATATCAAGGCGAAGACTATCATCAAGGCTCTTACCAAGTTTTTCTGCTTTGTTGGTCTTCCTAAATCTATTCAGTCTGATCAAGGGTCAAATTTCATGTCTGGCATATTTCAACAAGTTATGCATGAGCTTGGTATTAAACAATACAGGTCATCAGCTTACCATCCTGAGAGTCAAGGTGCTTTGGAGAGGTTCCATCAAACCCTGAAGAACATGATAAGAACCTACTGCCTTGACACAGAGAAAGACTGGGATGAAGGTGTCCATCTTCTTCAGTTTGCGGCCCGTGCAGCTGTTCAGGAGTCTCTTGGGTTCAGTCCTTTTGAGCTTGTTTTTGGGCATACAGTCCGTGGACCTCTGAAGCTTCTGAAGGAAAAGTTGCTGGCGAAAGAGGATGTCCCAATGAACTTGCTTCAGTATGTCTCTGACTTCCGTAATCGTCTCTTTAAGGCTTGTGATTTTGCTAAGTCTAATCTCAAAGAGGCTCAGGGCAAAATGAAAGCCAGATATGACCTTCATTCCCAAGATAGAAGTTTTAAAGCTGGTGACAAAGTCCTGGCGCTTTTGCCAGTTCCTGAAAACCCTCTAAGAGCCCGATATTTTGGCCCTTACACTGTCCTCAAAAAGGTCAGTGATCTAAATTACGTAACTTTAACCCCTGGAAGGAGGAAACAAAAACAAATGTGTCACATCAACATGCTGAAAGAATACATTGACAGAGACACTCAGCAAAAGCCAGTCAATGTGGTAAATACAATTGAACTGGAAAATTCTGAAGAAGATTGTGACTGCCCCTTGGAAAATGAACCTGGTCCAGCCAAACTTGAAAATTCAGACATTCTTCAAAATATTGACAGCAAGTTGTCCCACCTGGACCCTTTTCAACAACAACAGCTAAAGCAGCTCATATTTGAATATAGTCACATATTCCCCAACGTTCCATCAAGGACTGATATGGTTTACCATGATGTCATCCTACAAGATAATGCCAAGCCTGTAAAACAGCATCCTTGCAGAATGAATCCAGATAAGCAGAAATACCTTAAACAAGAAGTCAAATACCTGCTTGAAAATGACTTTGTTGAACCAAGTAACAGTGACTGGAGTTCTCCATGCATCCTAGTTCCGAAACCCAATGGAACATATAGAATGGTGACAGACTACAGGAAAGCGAACACTCTATCAAACACGGACTCATATCCTATTCCCAGGATTGATGACTGCATTGACAAAGTTTGACAGTCAAAGTATGTCACCAAATTTGATCTCCTCAAGGGCTTCTGGCAGATCCCTCTAACAGACAGAGCAAAGGAGATCTCTGCTTTGGTCACACCAGATGGATTTGCCAGTACAAGGTGATGCCCTTTGGCATGAAAAATTCTCCAGCCACCTTCCAACGTCTGGTAAACAGCGTGATTGCTGGACTACCAGGATGTGAGGCCTACATTGATGACATCATCATCACCAGCGACAGCTTCCAACAGCACCTCACCTACATAAGAGACTTCTTTCAGAGAGTGAGTGATGCCAAGCTGACAATCAACCTTATTAAAAGTGACTTTTGTAAAGCTACAGTTGTTTACTTAGGTCATATTGTTGGACAGGGTCAAGTCAAATCAATTGATGCAAAAGTAAAAGTTATCACTAAATTTCCTGAACCCACAACTAAAAGACAACTAATGAGATTTCTAGGGATGGCTGGCTACTACAGAAAATTCTGTAAAAATTTCTCCATCATTTCTGAACTTTTGACAAATTTACTGAAGAAAAATGCAAAATTTGTTTGGGATGAAAAATGCCAAAATTCATTAGAGCAACTGAAAGCTATCTTCAAAAACGTACCAGCTCTCTTATCTCCTACAAAAAGGAGTTCGAGTTGGCTGTTGATGCCAGTGATATTGGTGCAGGCGCAGTTTTACTGCAAGAAGACACTGATGGAGTAGATCATTCTGTTTGTTACTTTTCCAAAAAGTTTGATCAACATCAGAAAAATATTCAACAATTGAAAAAGAATGTTTGGCACTTGTTTTGGCTTTACAACATTTTGAAGTCGATTTGACTTGTTCAGCTACTTCCATCAAGGTCTTCAGTGATCACAATCCCGTCACATTCTTGCATAAGATCAAAAACAAAAATCAAAGATTACTGAGATGGAGTTTACTTTTGCAAGAGTATGATTTAGATATTTCTCACATCAGGGGAAAAGATAATGTTATTCCAGATGCACTTTCACGCATGTAAAATTTACTTCTTTATTTGATTGTGAAAATTGCACTGGTTGTTGGATATATTATATCCATATGTCTACTATATATATAGTTCGACATTCTCGATCTGTGGGATTTTCCTACTCTGGTGGCGGAATCCCAGCCCCATCGTCCATCTCCCCCATCATCCCGTGGTTCCAAGCAGCTCCCACCACCAGGGTATGAGAGCTACTCGCGTACTAAGATGCGCAGCTCCGCACTGCTGTTCACTCCAGTGCCGCAGCGGAGTGGCACAACTCAGGCTCCTCAACCCGGCCGCCGCTCACCGCCACCACGGCAGTCCCTGTCCACGATTGAGCAGTGAGAGCTGCGGGGTAAGAAGCACTCAGTGGCATTGTCTCCAGGTCCATCTGCATCGTTGTCTCACCGCCCCCTGTTTTCCCCGAGGACAGCGATCATCGGCGACTCTATCACCAGGAACGTAAGTTTCTTAAACGCTGTCACACACTGCTTCCCCGGTGCCACTGTCCCGGTAATCTTGGAAAAACTCCCGGGACTGCTGTGCTCACTCCCGTCCTCGATTAAGAAACTGATTTTACATGTGGGTTTTAATGACACGTCTCGCGGGCAGTCCGAAGTGACTAAAAAGTATTTATTTGAACTTTTTAACTTGCTGAGTGGCTGTGGAAAATCTGTTTTTATCTCTGGGGTTCTCCCCTCCCTGGCCCAAGGAGCGTGGCGTTTCAGCAGACTCCTCAGCCTAAACGCCTGGCTCCAATCCTCATGTATCGCAAACGGGATTGGTTTTATTGACAATTTTAACTTGTTCTGGAACCGGCCCTCATTCTACAGAGCTGACGGCACCCACCCTAGCAGACTGGGCAGCCGCGTGTTAGCAGCTAACATTCAGTACACTGTCCAGTCCACAGCACTATCGAGTGACTGACTGTTTCCCCACTCTTCCTCTACAGTACCACAACCTACCCTAATTTCCAACCTTAGCCCCCCAACTGTCCACCTCCGGTACCTGTTACTGTGAAGCTTCTTTCAACAACTTTCCCCATCATGACTTTAATTACTGACAGATCGCATTATTCGAGGCAGGCTGCCCCCAGGAGACCAGATTTGCGCTGCCTATGTCTCATAAATACAACGTCTGACAATAACCCGCAGGCAACTATCCCACTGACCAATAACACAGCAACAACCTACAATATGGCACTTTTAAATGTTCGCTCTCTTTCAAGTAAAACATTTATTATAAATGATTTGATTTTAGATAATAAGATTGATTGCTTATTTTTAACAGAAACATGGCTGGGTGCGGACGCACCAGCAGTTCTTGCTGAGGCCTCCCCACCAAATTTTAGCTCTATTTTTTCTATTAGGAAGGGTAGGAAGGGCGGTGGTACGGCTTCCATTTTTGCTGCTTCACTTGCCGTGAAGCAAATATCCTTTGATTTGTACTCCACTTTTGAATACCACGCCTTAGTTTTTAGCAGCCCTCCAATTTTATGTGTTACAGTATACAGACCACCTAAACAGAGCGGTGCTTTCATCAATGAATTTTCTGAGTTTTTATCAATAATCCATGCCTCCTATAAGATGATTGTGATATCCGGTGATTTTAACTTGCACATAGATAAGTGATCAGATCAACTATCTTAAGGTTTTATCGATCTACTATACTCAATAGATTTTACGCAGCACGTCATACAGCCAACTCACAACAGGGGACACACTCTGGACCTTGTCAGTAGCCATGGCCTGTCCACCAGTGTGTCCTCTGTTGTTGACTTGGCTGTATCAGACCACTATTGTGTGTTTTTTAACATCACCGGTTTTACGCAACAGGAGACCTCGGTGCAAACTGTGATGAAATGCTATCTAACTCCGGAAGTGGCTGCAAATTTTATTGAAGTTTTATGTAAAAATCCCCCCCTTATTTTACCTGCATCCTGTGATTTCATTGTTGAAAATTTTAATAGCAAACTGAAGTCAAGCCTTGATTTAGTTGCTCCACTTGTAACAAAAAACGTAAAAACAAAGCCGACACCCCCGTGGAGAAATGCAGAAATCAAAAACTTTAAAAGGAAATGCAGGGTGGCTGAAAGGAAATGGAGGAAAAACAAATTAACAATAAATTATCAACTATTCTGTGAACAACTTAAAATATATAATAGTGCAGTTAAACAGGCAAGGAATTCACACTTTGCCAGAATAATTTCTTCTCACAAAAACAACCCCAAAGTCCTCTTTTCCACTATCGATAATTTAATCAACCCTGTTTTTAATAAATACAGAGGTCCAACAACTGACTCTCTATGTGAGGAATTTGCAGGCCACTTCAAGAGCAAGATGGACTCTATTAGATACAACATTTTAGCTAATATTTTACCTGACCAGAAAACTTTTTTTAATGAAATGGAAGGTTCGGTTTTACCTGAGGAAACACTGGACAAGTTTGTCCTGGTTGATGCGAAGATGCTTGGTCGAGTTTTCTCCCAAGTAAATGCGACTACCTGCCTTTTAGATCCAATTCCCACATCACTTTTAAAAAAATTTTATGGGTTCTTTGAAAATGAGCTTTTAAACATAGTGAATTTCTCTCTTCAGACAGGTGTCTTTCCTGCAGCCTTTAAAACAGCAGTAGTAAGGCCACTTCTGAAGAAGAGTAATTTGGATCCTGATATTTTTAATCATTATAGACCTATATCCAACTTGCCATTTTTAAGCAAAATTTTTGAAAAACTTGTTTTTATTCAGTTGAATAATTTCTTATTTAAAAATAATATTTTTGAGACATATCAATCTGGTTTTAGGATGAACCATAGTACAGAGACAGCCTTGGTGATGATTGTTATTGCCATTAGGTGGAATTTGGACTCCTGCAAAATTTCAGTCCTGGTGCTACTGGATCTAAGTGCAGCCTTTGATACGGTAGATCACCCCATTCTTTTGAACCGACTTAGACACCTGATTGGTCTCTCTGGCACTGCTTACAAATGGTTCAATTCCTATCTCACAGATAGAGCCTTTCTGGTATGGATACAAGCTTTTCAGAGATCCATGAAATTAAATGTGGTGTGCCCCAAGGCTTAATTTTAGGCCCCATACTTTTTAATTTATACATGCTTCCACTTGGGAAAGTTATCAGGAGACATGGTATCAGTTTTCACAGCTATGCAGATGATACACAGCTGTATATTGCCATGTCTCCTGAAGACACACGGCCACTTGAGACCCTTTTTAACTGTATTTTAGATATTACATCCTGGATGGCAGAAAACTTCTTGCAACTCAACCAGGACAAAACTGAAGTCTTAATTATCAGTCCTGAGGCTAAGAGAGAGAAACTTCTGTCAAAGCTACAGGCATTGTCATTTAAGCCATCAGAACAAGTAAAAAATCTGGGCGTCATTTTTGACTCTGAGCTTAGTTTCATCCCACATATTAAGAATGTTGTTAAAACAAGTTTTTATCATCTTAAGAATATTGCCAGAGTCAGCCCATTTCTCTCTCGGGCCAACACGGAGATGCTGATGCATGCTTTTATTTCTAGTCGTATTGATTATTGCAATGCTCTGCTTTCTGGTCTTCCCAAAAAAAAGTACATCTCAGCTTCAATTGCTACAGAATTCAGCTGCACGTGTGCTGACAAAGACCAGGAGGCGGGCTCACATTACACCGGTTTTAAAATCACTGCTTTGGCTCCCTGTGTGTTTCAGGATTGATTTTAAGGTCCTTTTAATGGTTTTTAAATGTCTTAATGGTCTTGCACCTTCTTACCTCTCAGAACTGCTTTTATCTTATGAACCCTCGCGGACCCTGAGATCCTCCGGCACCGGCCTCTTAGTCATTCCCAGAGTTAACACAAAAACCTACGGTGAGGCAGCTTTCCAGTATTATGCCCCACGTTTATGGAACAGCAGCCGGAGAAGCTGAGGGCCGCAGATAATGTTGAGGTTTTTAAAAGCAGCTCAAGACCCACCTTTTTAATTTGGCGTTTAACTAGTTACCCATTTTCATTATTTTACTGATTTTTATAACTGGGTTTTTAGGAAACTTAGATTCTTTTTATTATCGCTTTTAACTCCACTTTTAGTTTGTTTTTATTACCTCATTTATTACATACGTTTTAATTTATTTATTAATTGATTGAATTCTGTTGTTCTGAATTTTATTATTTTATGTTATTTGTTTTAGCTTAGTTTTTAACTCCAGTGTTTCCTCAGTGGGAGCCGTCTGCGTCGGGGGCGGCTGTTGATTGTAGCTCCGCGGCGCTGGCTTGGGGCCCCCCCCAGTGGGGTGGAGGTCCATGCCATCACCTTATGGGGGTGGTGCATGGCCCTTCCTCCTGCCTGAGGTCGCTGTGTGACTCCATTTTAGCGGCCGGGTTCCTGGGAGAGGCATCCGCCTCTTGACTCAGACGGCTCCCTAAGATAGTGTTTCCTCCTAGGTTCTTCCGCGCTCAGCCTTAGTGTTCTTTTTAGTGTGTTTGTTTAATGGAAATACGGGTGGGGGGTTGGAGTTGGAAGGGGGGGGTGGGGGTTTTCCATTTTATTTACTTATTTTATTGTTTTTTTTTAATACCTAATTTGTCTATGTAAAGCACTTTGTGCTACATTTTACTGTATGAAAAGTGCTCTATAAATAAAGTTTTGATTGATTGATATATGATTGTTATAATGATCAATGATACCTTTTGTGTAAAGTTCAAGATTATACTGATTATAAAACTGTTATTTTTAACAAAAGAAAGCTTTTAGCAAACCTTTCTTTTCTTAAAGAGGGGAGGTGTTATGTATGAGTGTTTTATGTAAAGCACAGTATATCATTTGTAAATGGAGATTTGTTACATACTGTTTGTGCTGCCTTACTGGTCAGCTATTTGTTTATTTTGTTCGTCATTTGGCACCCTCTGGTGGTATGTCTGTAGAAAAACATGATCTGATGCAATACCACTTCTTTGAGATGAAATAGACTAGTGCTTTCTAGAAGTTTCTGGATTCTTCTTGCCTGGAGGAGGCCGGATCACCCAGGACTCCTGTAGATCTTTCCAGAATGTTCCTAGTCTATATAAATGCTGTGATTTTGTTCAGTGGAGAAGAGTTTTTGTTTTGGCATCAGAATTACATAGTGGCATTAGAGTGTTATTTTAAGATTACAGTGTGGATTATTTGTAGAAATATTTGGACCTAATCAGTGAAGAATAAATTTCTTTAAGTTGTCATTGCTGGTTTTCAAAATGAATTAGTGTAGTGCAATACTAGACCCCCTCTTCAAACCTGACCAAAAAATCCACACCAGCAGAAAATGTGTTGCTCTTCTACAAAAACCTACGAAAGAAGGAATCAAGGCTTTCATTAATGTCCAGTATTTTAGACAGATTGCGGTAACCAAAGACAATTTTGACTAATACTTCTTTTGGTGCAACATTTACATGAGGAAAAGGAAAATTAATACAAATCAGTGACAAGTATCCAGAGGACCAACACAAAGAAAAACATAATTGACAAAGAACAGTGTGAGGGGTCTCGGACACTAGATATATTTACCAGCTGTTGTTGGCTAGTTCAATCTGTTATGACTTAAAAATCACAACAAAGAAAACCAGCAATGACAACTTAAACAAATTTATTCTTCACTGATCCAAACATTTCTACAAATAATCCACAGTGTAATCTTAAAATAACACTTTAATGCCACTTTGTAACTCTGACGCCAAAACAAAAACTCTTCTCCACTGAACAAAATCACAGCATTTATATCGACTAGGAACATCCTGGAAAGATCTACAGGAGTCCTGGGTGATCCGGCCTCCTCCAGGCAAGAAGATGCCAGCAACTTCTAGATAGCACTAGTCTATTTCATCTCAAAGAAGTGGTATTGCATCAGATCATGTTTTTCTACAGACACACCACCAGAGGGTGCCAAATGATGAACAAAATAAACAAATAGCTGACCAGTAAGGCAGCACAAACAGTATGTAACAAATCTCCATTCACAAATGATATACAGTGCTTTACATAAAACTCTCATACATAACACCTCCCCTCTTTAAGACAAGAAAGGTCTGCTAAAAGCTTTCTTTTGTTAAAATTAACACAGTTTTATAATCAGTATAATCTTGAACTTTACACAAAAGGTATCATTGATCATTATAACAATCATATATCCAACAACCAGTGCAATTTTCACAATCAAATAGAGAAGTAAATTTTACATGCGTGAAAGTGCATCTGGAATAACATTATCTTTTCCCCTGATGTGAGAAATATCTAAATCATATTCTTGCAAAAGTAAACTCCATCTCAGGAATCTTTGATTTTTGTTTTTGATCTTATGCAAGAATGTGACGGGATTGTGATCACTGAAGACCTTGATGGAAGTAGCTGAACAAGTCAAATCGACTTCAAAATGTTGTAAAGCCAAAACAAGTGCCAAACATTCTTTTTCAATTGTTGAATAGTTTTTCTGATGTTGACAAACAGTAACAAACAGGATGATCTACTCCATCAGTGTCTTCTTGTAGTAAAACTGCGCCTGCACCAATATCACTGGCATCAACAGCCAACTTGAACTCCTTTTTGTAGGAGATAAGAGAACTGGTGCATTTTTGAAGATAGCTTTCAGTTGGTCTAATGAATTTTGGCATTTTTCATTCCAAACAAATTTTGCATTTTTCTTCAGTAAATTTGTCAAAGGTTCAGAAATGATGGAGAAATTTTTACAGAATTTTCTGTAGTAGCCAGGCATCCCTAGAAATCTCATTAGTTGTCTTTTAGTTGTGGGCTCAGGAAATTTAGTGATAACTTTTACTTTTGCATCAATTGGTTTGACTTGACCCTGTCCAACAATATGACCTAAGTAAACAACTGTAGCTTTACAAAAGTCACTTTTAACAAGGTTGATTGTCAGCTTGGCATCACTCACTCTCTGAAAGAAGTCTCTGATGTAGGTGAGGTGCTGTTGGAAGCTGTCGCTGGTGATGACAATGTCATCAATGTAGGCCTCACATCCTGGTAGTCCAGCAATCACTCTGTTTACCAGACATTGGAAGGTGGCTGGAGAATTTTTCATTCCAAAGGGCATCACCTTGTACTGGTACAATCCATCTGGTGTGACTAAGGCAGATATCTCCTTTGCTCTGTCTGTTAGAGGGATCTGCCAGAAGCCCTTGAGGAGATCAAATTTGGTGACATACTTTGACTGTCAAACTTTGTCAATGCAGTCATCAATCCTGGGAATAGGATATGAGTCCGCTTTTGATAGAGTGTTCGCTTTCCTGTAGTCTGTCACCATTCTATATGTTCCATTGGGTTTCGGAACTAGGATGCATGGAGAACTCCAGTCACTGTTACTTGGTTCAACAAAGTCATTTTCAAGCAGGTATTTGACTTCTTGTTTAAGGTATTTCTGCTTATCTGGATTCATTCTGCAAGGATGCTGTTTTACAGGCTTGGCATTATCTTGTAGGATGACATCATGGTAAACCATATCAGTCCTTGATGGAATGTCGGGGAATATGTGACTATATTCAAATATGAGCTGCTTTAGCTGTTGTTGTTGAAAAGGGTCCAGGTGGGACAACTTGCTGTCAATATTTTGAAGAATGTCTGAATTTTAAAGTTTGGCTGGACCAGGTTCATTTTCCAAGGGGCAGTCACAATCTTCCTCAGAATTTTCCAGTTCAATTGTATTTACCACATTGACTGGCTTTTGCTGAGTGTCTCTGTCAATGTATTCTTTCAGCATGTTGATGTGACACATTTGTTTTTGTTTCCTCCTTCCAGGGGTTAAAATGACGTAATTTAGATCACTGACCTTTTTGAGGACAGTGTAAGGGCCAAAATATCGGGCTCTTAGAGGGTTTCCAGGAACTGACAAAAGCGCCAGGACTTTGTCACCAGCTTTAAAACTTCTATCTTGGGAATGAAGGTCATATCTGGCTTTCATTTTGCCCTGAGCCTCTTTGAGATTAGACTTAGCAAAGTCACAAGCCTTAGAGTGACGATTACGGAAGTCAGAGACATACTGAAGCAAGTTCATTGGGACATCATCTTCGGCCAGCAACTTTTCCTTCTGAAGCTTCAGAGGTCCACGGACTGTATGCCCAAAAACAAGCTCAAAAGGACTGAACGCAAGAGACTCCTGAACAGCTGCACGGGCCGCAAACTGAAGAAGATGGACACCTTCATCCCAGTCTTTCTCTGTGTCAAGGCAGTAGGTCCTTATCATGTTCTTCAGGGTTTGATGGAACCTCTCCAAAGCACCTTGACTCTCAGGATGGTAAGCTGATGACCTGTATTGTTTAATACCAAGCTCATGCATAACTTGTTGAAATATGCCAGACATGAAATTTGACCCTTGATCAGACTGAATAGACTTAGGAAGACCAACAAAGCAGAAAAACTTGGTGAGAGCCTTAATGATAGTCTTCGCCTTGATATATGAAGTGGGATTGCCTCAGGAAACCGAGTGGAAGCACACATGATAGTCAGTAGGTACTCGCAGCCAGATCTAGTCTTCGGCAATGGTCGAACACAGTCAATGATGATCCGACTGAAAGGTTCTTCAAAAGCGGGAATGGGCTTAAGTCGAGCCTTTGGAATATTCTGGTTCAGCTTCCCAACCATTTGACAAGTATGACAGGATTTTCAGTACTCCTGTACATCAGACCTGATGGAAGGCCAGAAGAAATGATTCCTGACACGTTGAAGGGTCCTCTTGATACCCAAATGACCTGACATAGGATTGTCATGGGCCAGACTAAGAGTTTCTTGACAATAAGACTTTGGAAGAACAATTTGATGGGTGATCATCCCCTCTTCATCTGCAGAAACATCAGGTGGACGCCACTTTCTCATAAGCACACCATTCTTATAGTAAAAACAGACAGGAACTTGAGTAGCCTCTTGTTCACTTACAGCCTGTGGTAGAAGATGCGCTAGATCACGAGCCTGTTGTTGCTCCTGGATAAGTTGTTTCTGAGACAGAATGTCATTAGAATGACCTGACAAGGATAAGTCTGAAGATTTCCCAGACATCTCAGGACTGGAAGGTTCCTGATGAAAAGACTGCCCAATGAAGGTGTCAGCCAGGTTGAAGTCCAGGTCAGCATCATCTTGAATAGCCTTTTTGGCCATAGAACGAGTAACTGCACATGAAGGATAAAGGTCTGGAATTTCCTCCTCTATAGAGTCAGATTCTTGATCATTCAAAGGAGTGTCAGTTACAACAGGGTAGGGCACAACCTTATCCCCAGCAAGATCATTACCAGGAAGCAAATGAACACCTTTGAAAGGAAGAGAAGACCTAATGCCAACAGTCAGAGACCAAGTCTGATTTGAGATTAACATTATGGAGAGGTACACTTGTAAAACCACATTCTACTGCTTGAATAAGGAAATTAGCCTGAGTAGACGTTTTGTCTGAAAAAGGCAGAATATTTGCAAGAATAAAAGATTGGGAAGACCCAGTATCCCTTAGAATTCGAACAGGAGCAGATGAGGAAAAATCATGTGAAAGTGAGACAAAACCATCGGTGATGAATGGCTCAAAACCCTCCATAACAGAATCAGACACAGAAGGTACAAGAACAGGTGAACTGACCTTTGATACAAGAGATTGTCTCCTAGTGAAAGCAGTTGGCTTGGTTTCTTCTCGCTGTTTTTTCTTGAGAGCATAACACTCAGAAATACGGTGACCTTGCTTTTTGCAGTATTGGCAAGACACAGAAGGTAAAGAATCAGAGGATTGCTTCTCACTGGAAGGTTTCCTCTCAGAAGTGGCCTTGGAATCATTAGAAGTGTTAATAGAAGAAGTCTTGGACTGAGACTTGCCTTGAACTTTAGAAAAAGTGGATTTTTGGACAAAAGAAGACTTATGAGTTAATGCATAAATATCAGCCAGGGTGGAAACATCTTGCAAAGTATTGGCTTGTTTCTCCTCAAGAAAAGTCTTGATATCAGGCTGGATACACCTTTTGAATTCCTCAACCAGAATAAGTTGCCTCATTCTGTCAAAATCTTTCTCAACTTTCATGGAATTACACAAATGATCAAACAACTGTTCCTTCAACCTGCCAAATTCAACATGAGTTTGACTGGCTTCCTTGGGAGAATTCCAAAATTTTTGCCTGTAAGCCTCGGGGACCAATTCATAACCCTTCAGAATGGCAGATTTGACAAAATCATAATCAGAACACTGTTGGACAGATAACTGGTTATAGATTTTCCTAGCTTTACCAGTAAGAACACTTTGTAACATCATTGTCCAATGCTCTTTTGGCCGTTTCAAATTTTCAGCAATTTTCTCAAAATTGGTAAAGTATTGGTCTACATCATTTTCTAGGAAGGGAAGAACGAGTCTGATGTGTTGAACCACATCAAAATGATCAGAAAGTCCAAAAGATTTTGTTACAGTACCTGCTATTTTCTTCATTTCCAGTTCATACTGCATCCTTTTTTCATATAGTTCTTTCTCTTTCTCCAACCTTCTTTCTTCCTTCTCCAACCTTCTTTCTTCTATCTCCAACCTTCTTTCTTCTAGGTCTTTCTCTTTCTCCAACCTTCTTTCTTCTAGTTCTTTCTCCAACCTTCTTTCTTCCAGTTCTAGTTGTTTCTGGCGTAGCTGCATCTCAAGTCTTTGCAGCTCTGTTGCAGGCACTTCCACATCTTCAATCAATTCTGCTGCTTCGTCCCCAAAGATATCTTCATCAATGAAATGTTGCACCAAAATGTTGAATATTTCTTGTTTCTTCATTGATGATTTCACATCAGATAATCCAAGGGTTGAGGCTATTTGCAGCAAGTCCTTCTTCTTTGCCAGCACAATTGATTCCTGGGTTGGAGTTTTCAAAAAACTTTCAATATCAAAAGTCATGACTGATTAAAAATAATAGTTCACCTTTAATCTTTGGTGAATCCAATGGTTGATCCAATGAATGGTTTATCTCGGTGGAACCTCCAATTTGTTATGACTTAAAAATTACAACAAAGAAAACCAACAATGACAACTTAAACAAATTTATTCTTCACTGATTAGGTCCAAAGATTTCTACAAATAATCCACAGTGTAATCTTAAAATAACACTCTAATGCCACTATGTAACTCTGATGCCAAAACAAAAACTCTTCTCCAGTGAACAAAATCACAGCATTTATATAGACTAGGAACATCCTGGAAAGATCTACTGGAGTCCTGGGTGATCCGGCCCCCTCCAGGCAAGAAGAAGCCAGAAACTACTAGATAGCACTAGTGTATTTCATCACAAAGAAGTGGTATTGCATCAGATCATGTTTTTCTACAGACATACCACCAGAGGGTGTCAAATGAGGAACAAAATAAACAAATAGCTGACCAGTAAGGCAGCACAAACAGTATGTAACAAATCTCCATTTACAAATGATATACAGTGCTTAACATAAAACACTCATACATAACAAATCTTAAAAATTGACACTATAAAGAAATAACAGATGGCAATAACATCCATGAACGCAAACCAAACTCAAATTTTGTAAAAGAGCACAGAACATGACACTTTACATCAAAAAAAATTTTAGGAATCCAGCACTGTACACATAGAATTTGCCACAATACATTTAAAATACATCCCCCACAAAAGGAAGTAGTTAGTTCCATAGTCAAGGGTAGCATGGTTGAGCGGGCCAAGGCGCCGGATTTAGGCTCCAGTCTCTTCGGGAGCGAGGGTTCAAATCCCTCTGCTGCCATTTTGATCCCAAGCTGAAAACCACACAGTCTTAATCATGACACGTCAAGTACAACAGATTCCAGGCTTAAGTGCGCAATGGTGAATAGCGGCCTTGCCAGATGCAATACCCTCGATCGCCAGATGGCGCTAATTCTGTATCCGGGGCGGTTCAGACCCGTGCGGCAGATCGTTGTTTGTCCGGATCCCATTCAGATACATAGAGGAACACTGTCTATTAGCGAACCCCCCAGGATTTCTTGGATTGTTAGTATAATTTCGAATGCACAGCATGGTAAGATCACCAAATATACATCAGAGATAACAGCTGTCAATGTGAAGTGACTTAAAACTGAAGGATTCTTATCTATATGCCCGGTTTTAATGCTGGAAGTTCCCACGTCCCCGCATGACAAAAGCCGTCTATCAGCGCCATTTTGCGATCATCTCCGCCCAAACAATACTTTCAACACGCCGATTTTTGGTGCATCCCACCCTGGACAGAAAATATTATTGCTTTGTTTGCAATAGATATTAACTATAACAGTGGCGTAGCCAGCAGGTGTGTAAAACACGTCCTTTATGAAGGCAATTAGTCCTAGCTAGTTCTCAATCATTTTCCTTTATTGACTCGTTTTCCTATTATCGTAATTGGCAACTGAAGACACGGTTTCTCTCCATATGCGATCTAACAGCGATGAAATCATGGAGTAAATTCCGTAGAACTGAGAAATGGTGTGGACAAAACATCCATTTTTAACAATTATCAGTCCTGACCTGTTCTCAGTCATTTTCATGATTAACAAAAGGTTCACTCCGAGAGCACTCCACACTTAACAGGTGTTGCTTGTTCTCCTGGATTAGGTAGGACGACAATCATTCATCTGGACACGTATTTGCTGAATTTAAATCAATGTTATTCAAAATTGCATACCTGTGCAAATAGCTTGAGCTGCATGCTTTTTATAGCCTATTTCACTGCCGAGTGCAACTTTTTTTCACTCAATACCGAGGGTTATTTTGAATAACATTGATTTAAATTAATCAAATATGCGTCTAGATGAATGATTGTCATTTTACCTAATCGGGGAGAACAAGCAACACCTGTTAAGTGTGGAGTGCTCTCGGAGTGAACCTTTTGTTAATTATGAAAATGACTGAGAACAGGTCAGGACTAATAATTATTTAAAACGGATATTTTGTCCACCCCAATTCTCAGTTATACTGAATTTACCCCATGATTTCATCGCAGTTAGATCGCATATGGAAAGAAACCGTGTCTTCAGTTGCAAATTACGATAATTGGAAAACGAGTCAATAAAGTAAAATGATTGAGAACTAGCCAGGACTAACTGCTGTCATAAAAGGACGTGTTTTGACACACCCGCTGGCTACGCCACTGAACTATAGATCATTATATTATCCAAAATCACCACTAATAAGGCCATTTACTTCGGGAAATCTGCAATGTTCTGTAGCCTGTAGACTATGTGTAGCGCGATGTGTACACATTCACTTGGCTGTTTACTATAGCGTGGCTGGTGTGCATTGAGCCATGAGTCTCGGCTTCGGGGACCAAAACAGGGCTTGCATACACAGTGGTGATATCGTGCGTTTGCAAAGGTGTAGCTGGGGGATTTAAATCGCAGCTTGGGCCACTTTGGGCTATCTATTCTTTTGACCATTTTGAAGTTTTGTGATTACACGTATTGGCTCTGCTTGCCTTGAAAATTGTCCCTCGAGGATCAATTAAGTTTCTTGAATCTTACCTCTCTGTTAATTTACGCATGCGCAGGTGTGATTTTGGTCAAGAGGAAGAGCACCTGGGCTACCCGGGGGTGTTTATCGGCAGAGAAATGCATTTAATACTCCAAAATGCCCATTTTTCTGCCCAAAAGTTGATAGTTGGAGTCTTTATCCATGTATACCTCACTGATCAGATGTCTCTGTCACACGAACGACGATAGAGAAGTCGATGAAGCTAACAACAAAATTTCTCCCATTGATATGTAATGGCAGTTCGTACAAGCTGGACAGCCGACCGCCCCGGATATCGTGAAGGAAGGTGAGGACATCTAGCGGCAGAAAGCTGAACCGCACATCTGGCAAGGCCGCTATTCTAAAAAAAAAAAAAAAAATTGAACCTGGACTCTCAAATGAAACTGCAACTGAAGTACCAATCCAGGGGGCTGTTGCACGAAAGCAGAATTCAGAAATCGAAGATGATTGGGAGAGCGAGGCTTGACCTATTCTACTCAGTGCATCCTGGTTTAACCCGTTGCATTTGCCAAGCCTGGCTGAGGAGGAGCGGCTATGTCAAGCCAGGTGTAACCAAGGAATATGTTTCATATTTCACTGGATATACAATTGGAAAATGGCCGCCTATTCATTTCAATGGAAATTGCTCAATGGCGCAGCACGCCGACATGGGGGCCAAGCTTCCGGACCCACGCGGACATGCGCTGTGTGACTTTTTGCTCACACATGCGTAGTGTGGGGCTCATGAACGCGCTGGTATCCGAGGTGTCCATGACAACGACTCGCGCTCGTGGAACTCCGACCCGGGATGCGTGTTCACGATAACATTTCTCCGGAAATGGATTTCTGACCACTGCAGACCTGCAGACTGCACCCTGATGTAAGTATGAGCGGAACGAAAAAAAAAAAAAACATAGCCACCGGTAAAGGTTTAATCATAGTTTGAGATACAATTTTAAAACACAAATGCAATATCAAATGTTTAAAACGATTGGTATTTCACAGGGAAGTAATACTATTGTTTTCAACTCAAAAATGTCGGCAAAATAGTTGACTTGCTGTTGTGTAACGTGACATTGCTCAGGGGTGCGTTTCCCGAAATCACAGATGCTGACTTCCATAGCTGGAACCATTGACTGTGAATGGACGAACTACTTAAGTTGCTTTAACTACACTTTTGGGAAACGCGCCCCAGGCTCGTGTCCTCTTTAGTTCAACGATGAATAACCACATTAATGGAGTCAGACGATGCTTGCTCGTCTGCGTGCGAATTCCATTATCTTCTCCGGATTCAAGACAATAAGCCGAACACACAACGCACTGCACGTGCCTTATAAACCGATATGTTTTAAAGTCTGGAGTGTTAAACTTTTGTCAATTCTGGCAAGCTAATTTACTTTTAGCAAACGTAACTTAGCTTCGCGCTACTTATAACCATTCTGTGGAGTATAGTAAAATGTGCGTCTACCGTGAAATGTTACGCACATTCTACTGCGTTATTCCGACCTTTGTTTTAAAGCTCCTTTTTTCTGTCTTTCCCCAGAGCTATCTGAGCCTCTTGGAGTGCAATGAACAGTTCATCTACGAATTTCTGCATGTCAGCGAACCGGAGGCCGTGCCTTTCTATCCCCCCCGCACAATTCCTTTTCCAATAAAGTCAGTCTTGATTATAATTTGAATACTGTCTAATTACATTTCTAAGTGCGAGTTAACATCGATTGTAGTTGTGGTACTCAATTGTATGATAGTGGCCCGCTCTGCGTAATTTAGGCTAGCCTTTTCAGGCCTTTTTTTGCCTGTGTCCCAACTTTTTTGAGACCTGTTACAGCCAGAAAATTTGAAAGAAGCTCATTTTGTGGATAAAAATGTAAAATATCTCAGTTTCAACATTTGAAATGTTATCTATGTTCTATTGTGAGTAACATTGGCTAATGTGATCTGAAAGTCATTGCATTTTGATTTTATTCACAATTTACACTTCGTCCCAACTATCTCGGAATTGGGGTTGTACATCTATTCGATCTTCGTCTCATGCTCAACTGTTGCATTTTTTAGGACTCGTATTATCTTCGTTCAGATGAAAATCAGCCACACCGTCGAATCTACCTGCATCACTCCCGTTGATCTCAGATGCTGCTCACGAACATTAGATGTTCGGATTTCATATACTCTGACGTTTCCACCTATCAAAAACTTCGATTTAAGAAAGGCTGTACCACAAATAATGAGTATGTATGTTCAGTGCTTGTTCGGATCATGCACAAAAAGTTATCATTTTAGATCTCATCTGTCAAGTTGCTGAAAAGTTTTGTCATCAAGTATGAAGGTCTGTAACCAGTGGCGGGTGGTGGACAGAGAACAAGGAGGGCGATAAACATGTCTTTAAACTGCTTATTAGTCTTGATCTGTTTTCAGTCAATTTCCCTGGTAAAAGACATTTGAACTCTCCCCTCTCAGGTGTTGCTAATTCTCTTCGTCAAGACGAGAAATCAAACGCGCCAGTTGAACGCAAAAAAGAGCGCATTTCAATCTTTTCTAATTAAACAATCATGACGCACAGGTTTGACGACTTGCTTAGGTTGTGACAAAATTTAACGCGGAAAATCCACAGTGGTTTTTTTTTTTTGTGAAGAGTTGCCTATTTGCATGTGAATTAAACATTTTATAGAATTTATTATTCACTCGCCTAAACATTTCATCATAAGGGAAACTAACATGTTGACCAAGAACAATGATTGAGATCGGGTCACTAATCTCATCCGTTTCAAGGGATGTTTTCCGCCCCCCAAGTTGTCCGTCCACCACCCGCCACTGTCTGTAACTAATTTAAGAATAAAGAATGATTAATAAGTGGTTTGCTAAGCAGTGTTCGAACTGAATTTATGTAGTGCTATAAGTGCACTCATATGGACATTATGTTATATGCTACTCAGCTGACACATTATGCATAACGCATCAAAATAGAGTAATGTGAATTGGTGCTATTCAAAGTAATGGAAATATACAACTCAGTTCATGGATATATCCATATCATTTTAACACGAAAAAGTAAGGTGAGTGTTGGCTGCATACATGGTTCTAGGATATCACAACAGCGGCCTTAGCTTACTGTACATTTTGCCGCGCTACATAATGAAGTGTGGCTATCGAGTATATTAAGGCCATTCATCAATTAAAATAAAATGGCTAAAATATTTGCACCGTAACGCCAGCTCGCTTTACCGACTTGGCCACGTCTATAATGTTGATCACAGACGGACGGCAAGGAGTGCCCATTGTTCCACCCACTCGGTTCGGATCATGCACAAAAAAATAGTTATCATTTTGGCTCTCATCTGTCAAGTTGCTGAAAAGTTTCGTCATCATGTATGAAGGTCTGTAAGTAATTTAACAATGAAGAATGGTTAATAAATGGTTCCCTAAGCAGTGTTCAAACTGAATTTATGTAGTGCTATAAATGCACTCATATGGACATTACGTTAGATGCTACTCAGCTGACACATTATGCATAACGCATCAAAATAGAGTAATGTGAATTGGTGCTATTCAAAGTAATGGAAATATACAACTCAGTTCATGGATATATCCATATCATTTTAATATGAAAAAGTAAGGTGAGTGTTGGCTGCGCACATGGTTCTAGGATGTCACAACAGCGGCCTTAGCTTAGTGTACATTTTGCCGCGCTACATGAAGGGTGGCAATCGAGTTGCTACATATTACGGCCATTCATCATTTAAAATAAAATGGCTAAAATATTTGCACCGTAACGCCAGCTCACTTTACCGGCTTGGCTACATCTATAATGTTGATCACAGACGGACGGCCCATTTCTGGTCTCCCCACATCCAGCTGCATGTGATGCGCAGCATACGGCTTATCATTAGCAAGTGGCCGCAGTACCTAGCCTCTCACATGCCGAAGACCGCATGCTGTGGCTCTTAGCGTCGCCCCTAGTATTGCAAAACGCAGCGGATCTATGGGAGTAAACCCTGAAAAAAAATCAGAATTAGCCCCTGCTTGGGTTAGCCCACTGGTCCTTTCAAGGTAGCCTCTCTGGTGTTAGTACTGGTGATTTGTGTTTCTATAGGATTCCACTCCAGAAGCTACCCACTGAGGAACGGAAGTACGGAAGAGGGCAGCCTGCTTGCCCACTGCACCGAGCCAGCAACCCTTAGTAGTGGTATTTAACCCGCTACGGACCCAGAAACATCTTATAAGCAATCACATCAACATCTGCAATGTAAATCTGGGCAGCATAATAGCAAGCATGACAGACCCCGGGTACAGCCTCGAGGACCTCGCGGTTCTGATCAGCCCAGATCTGCTCGCAATTAGTAAATTTGATTTTCTGTGATAATTACGCGCAAACTTATTGTCCGGTCTGTCTTTAATTAACTTGCGTTTCTTTTGTTGCTCAATATATTTGCACCATAATATCGCCAGCTCACTTCACCGACTTGGCTACGTCTTAAATATTGAACACAGACGGCAAGGAATGCCCATTGCTCCACCCACTCACATCCGCTGTAGTGCTAAATTCGGAGGAGACGAGAACGCGCTTACATATGAGGACCCGTTGGTGTTCGCACAGCCTGAATATAAATAAAACATTTTGTCTTTGCCGAGAAACGAGGCATCAATGATTTAAAAGAGAACAATAAACAGTTTCGGTATCGATTATTTGTGACTGTCAAAAAAAATTTATTAACGGATTTATCAGCGTGTCTTTTTCAATTATTCTCTATGGAGAAATTTCTTTTTGGCCCCCATGGCATCACGTGACCTGCAATATCAGCCTGACCGCTACGCCCATGTTGGCGTGCGTTCCAGCCTTCGTTGTCTGTCCAGTTCTCCTTATAGGTCCATGGGTGTAACGAATTCGGATAAGTGCGCATTCATGGCTTTCTTCAATAGACCGCGTGGTCGATCACAGATTTACTGATGCAGAAAGGGAGAGGACCCGTGCCGCGTACTTCTCTCCAAGTGAGCACGTACTTATAATGCAAACATACGAGGAATATAACACTTTTTTTTTTTTTTTTTAAAAAAGGCAATACGGCCGCTATAATTAAACAAAGAGCGAAAGCCAAGCAGAAAACTGCGGAATGCGTAAGTCATCCAAAAATATGCACTTTCTAACCACTGTTCCACTGAAACCGTATAATTCAGACCGTTACTTGTGATTTGTACAAACAGTTGTGCACTTTGCCTTTAAAGTGAGCAGTGGAAGTTAATGTTACTCTGGAAATTTATCATGAAGACTAACTACAGACATCCACAATGCAAAAAAAAAAAGTACAACTTTATAAGCAAATCGCGATCTCTCGCTCTCATCGATGTAATATAAAATACACACACGGAACAAACATGACTGGTAAGAAGAGGAATTGGCAACAAGTCAAGGTCAAGCTCAAAAATTTTTTACAGGCTGGAAAGTGCCTTGATTGTTGATGACGATGAACAAATGAGGGGTATAAATTACTTATAGGCTGCCTGCTCTCATATTTTGTCTGTTATCATTATTAGCTGTTAAAAAAAGGCTAATTTATCTGGCCCAGGGGTGGCCAACCAACCCAGGACTTCACTCCAGCAGAGGAGCTGGCCCTTGACATCAACCAAGGGAGGCCTGTAATGGAAGGGATCCAGAGGGGGAACAGTCACTTACTGTCACTCCTACAGAAACTGTCCCCTTCATACAATATACATTATTCCTGTACTGCACATGGAACTCAACGAACCATTTACAGTATCTCACAAAAGTGAGTACACCCCTCACATTTCGACAATGAATTTATTATATCTTTTCAAGGGACAATGTTACAGGAATGAAACTTGAATATATTCTAGAGTAGTCATTGTACATTAAGTGTAGCAGTGTAGATTTACTGCACTGTCCAAATAACTGAATAAACTGTCACTATTTCCAAAATGGGTGGCAACAAAAGTGAGTCCACACCCCAATTGGTGATGGTCAACCAAGCAATGAAACGTGTCTTATTCATCATGTTCATGCTTTTGTCTGTTCAACTGGGCCATATGAGTTTGTGTGGTGTTTTGGGTGCACTGCTCTCATTCTGGTTACTGGATGGTCAACATGACACCTCTTGGTAAAGAACTCTCTGAGGATCTGAAAAAGAGGTGTTGCTCTCCAGAAAGATGGTCTAAGCTACAAGAAGATCTGTTAAACCATGAAATTGAGCTACATCACGGTGGCCAAGGTTATCCAGCGGTTTTCCAAGAGGGGTTCTGCTCAGAACAGGCCTCGTCAGGGTCAACCGAAGAGGTTGAGTCCTCGTGCTCTGCGTCAGGTGCACAAGTTGGCTGCAGAAAACAGACGCAGGAGTGCTGGCAGCATTGCTAACGAGGTTGCAGCAGTGGGAGAACAGCCTGTCAGTGCTCAGACCATACACTGTGCACTGCACCAAGTCGGTCTGCATGGCCGTTGGCCAAGACGGAAACCTCTTCTGAAGCTAGGCCACAAGAAAGTCCGAAAACAGTTTGCTGAAGACAACCAGTGCAAGAACACAAACTACTGGAAACATGTCCTGTGGTCTGACGAGACCAAGATAAACTTGTTTGGCTCAGATGGTGTCCAGCATGTGTGGCGGCGCCCTGGTGAGGAGTACCAAGACAAGTGTGTACTGCCTACAGTCAGACATGGTGGTGGCAGCATCATGGTCTGGGGCTGCATGAGTGCTTCTGGTCCTGGGGAGCTGTGCTTCATTGATGGAATAATGGATTCCAACATGTACTGTGACATTCTGAAGCAGAACATGATGCCCTTCCTTCAGAAACTGGGCCGCACGGCAGTTTTCCAACATGATAACGACCTCCAAGATAACAGCTGCCTTCCTGAAGAAGCTGAAGGTGAAGGTGATGGTGTGACCAAGTATGTCTCCAGACCTGAATCCCATTGAGCACCTGTGGGGCATCCTCAAGAGGAAGGTGGAGGAGCAGCAGGTGTCCAACATCCACCAGCTCCGTGATGTTGTCATGGAGGAGTGGAAGAGGATCCCAGCAACAACCTGTGCAGCTCTGGTGAATTCCATGCCTCGGAGAATCAAGGCAGTGCTGGACAGCAATGGTGGTCACACTAAATATTGACACTATGGACACAATTTGGCATGTTAACGGTGAGGTGTACTCACTTTTGTTGCCACCCATTTTGGAAATAGTGACAGTTTGTTGAGTTATTTGGACAGTGCAGTAAATCTACACTGCTACACATATTGTACAATGACTACTGTAGAATATATTCAGGTTTCATTTCTGTAACGTTGTCCCTTGAAAAGATATACTGAATTAATCATCGAAGTGTGAGTGGTGTACTCACTTTTGTGAGATACTGTATATGGCTGTCATGTGGACTTTCTGACTTTGGTTTACTTTGCAGTGTCTGGCAACCCTCATTCTTCTGGAGCCACCAGAATATGATCCAGTGAGTATTATTCATTAAAAGCACAGGCTTGGCATGTCCTGTCAACACTAGGTCAATACAAGTTCTGTTGTGTATGGCAGGAAGAAGGTACTTCTGCAGCAGCAGATGACAAGGAAACTGCATTGCTGGACGCCAGAAGGCTTGAGGTATTGAGTCAATCTTGTTGAAATTCTCATTTTGTCAATAATGACTATAAGGTCAGTGATGTGATGGTTATAGAAAATATAACAGGACCCAGATGCTGTGCAACCTGTTGGCCAGCCTGGCAACAAAGTGAGTATTGCCTATAGGAAAACCACATTACACACATTTCCTGCGGTGCTAATTGATAGATGTTTTACAGAATCCACAAACTCAGACATTTCTGCACGCAATGCCTCTAAAGACAAATGGAGCCGACAGATGTGAAAATGAACACGCAAAAGAAACTGCAGCACTTGGGCCTGGACCAGGAAATTACAAAAGGACACAGAAAACTGGACCTAGAAATCTTCAAACTCGAAAGAGAAGTGATTTCAATGCGCACTGTAAGCATGGCTGTAACACGTTGTATTCTCTCGCAGGCTCCAAGCTGACAAGTGGCGACCACAGAATAAAAGGTCAAAAACCATTAGTGTCCTCCCTGTTTCATGAATGTTCAGTTAACTATATGGTATCTGGGTCCAATAAAGTGAGAATAATTTTGAACCTAACAACCTTACGATGAAACTTAACAACCACAAACTGTGTGCTACCAATGGCAAATAAAATACACAAACATATGGAAGAGTGACAAATATGCTTCATTATTAAAGGATGGGCTACATCAAATGGAAAGTCAACTAAAATAATTAACAATCTATCTGTCCAGTCAGCCATTAACAATGTCCTCGCTACTGACTAAATTGAAACCACCTTTGCAACTTCATCAGCTATTTCTAATCATCTCATCAGCTGCATTTATGTATTCATTAGACCTCTGTCAGCAATATGAATAGCAGTCTTCAAAACAGCATGCTGCCGAACACTAAAAATGACTCTTGTGAATGATCATTTCAGTTAAAACTAGAAAAGCACTCAGAGAGCGCAGACCTCCGCCAGGTGGCAGCAAAAGCACGGCGATCGAAACTCCGGCCCATTCAAAAGACGTGAAATCTTGAACTTTGGTAAAAATCTCAGCTGTACTTTGGCCTAGATACGCCAAAATTTAATCACCTGTTCCTTGTCCGAATACCCACCTCCTCTGAAAATTTCATCAAAATCCATGCATTACTTTTTGAGTTACGTTGTTCACAAACAGACAAACAAACAGGGGCGAAAAATAACCTCTGGCCCAACTTCCTTGGCGGAGGTAATAACACTAGGCATTATTGAATGAATGATATTGCATGTTTGTTTTTTTTAATGCAGGCTAATAAAAATGAGGCAAAATACAGAGGACCATGGAATAACTGTAAAACACATTTATTCCCACTCAGAGTTATTGCTGATTGAACAGATAAGGCACCAGGATTAATAAAGCCTGGCTTTTAACCTCGTCTAGAGCAGGCTATGTGCACAGAATAAATCTCCATGGCAACTGATGTGCCCCTGCTTTCGCGCAACGGAGTCAGGGCTAACTTAAGCCGGGATAACAGGAAAATCCGAGCTTAATCCCTCATCTTGGTTTTGTGCAATAGCCCTCTGGCTTCCTATTTTCTTTCTTTTGTAATACATGTTACCGAGTGTAGCCCAGACTTTGTATTACTCATAGTGTGCATTTTTAAGAACCTCAGTTCCTTGTTTTGCATTTCTACGTTTGTGCCTTCTGCCGTGCAATTGGTCATTAAACATTACCAAGTCCTGCTTTGCAGCTGAGTCCAGTCCTCAACTTCCTTTCCTCCGTGCATCTGCACTCTGCACGAAGTACAAAACATTACACTATGACAAATTCCGAATTGCTTCCTGTTCCAAAAAGTCATTAAAAGGAACACAATTTAATTCTTAAACCATTTCCCATTCTGTAACAAAGGAGTATGTAATTATTTAAATGTGTGAGTGAGTGGTCCAGAAATCCTGATCCAAGGGGAAAATATGGAAGCATTTTGTCTTCATTTAAAACTGTGGTACTAACTGCATCTGTTCTTTATTTCTAAAAAAAACAAAAAAAAAACAAAACAGGGGTGATGCAACCAACAGCAGTGCCAATCACCTGTCCTCAGTCACTGTGCCACTAGGTTAACAGGAGAGAGCTGGGACATGTTTATTGTAGGGTAATTGCATGCAGTGAAAGATATATGGCTCTAACACTGTCATCCCATTGTTCTCCACAGGAACAGTTTGCTGGCTCAGGAAGAGCCCATCTAATCCTGAGTGTCGCATTTCAAAATGCTTCTGATTAACTTTCACACTTTCTGATTCCTGCTGGTTGAGCTACAAAAAATTGTCTTAGTATTGCCTTGGTTGCTTTCACTTTTGCAGGTTGCTGTTGAAAAAACTCTTCACAGGCATGAAGGATTTTAGGGCCTGACCGAGCCATTCACACCTGGGAAACAGAGGCTGAAAGCACGTCAGGACTCAGACCACAAACGGCGCCACTCACATTCTTTTGGCTGATTTGCGTATTTCTCCTGGTTTGCTGCAGTTTGCAGTAATTTCTAATGCATATCACTCACATTATTGCCAATCTTAAATTTTCAATCAATTTGGAAGCTCTTTTGAAGTAGCACAATCGCGTAACCAGGATACAGGTGCTTGAGTAGATTTTCTTCCCCATACTACCCAAGTTACCATCCAAAAGCAATTTGCTATTCATTGTGCTTCTGCAGTGTTCTCTGTTACTTCAAAAACTTCGTTCAGGTTTCTCACAAGTGAGTAAAGTAATCACATTTCTGTGCTTCCGATACCAATCAAATCACTCCTAAACATTGACGGAAAACAATTACTTCACGAAAGCACCAGTCAAATGCGGCTATTGTTATCTTGTTACTTAAAGCTATCGTCTATTATTTCAATCACGAAGACTCCGGAATTAAAAGAAAAGATTTATTGACAATGAAATGAATTTGAGAATCTTTGGCGATGACTCCGTCCTCGAGGATCCTTCAGGGAGGTGAGGTGCAGATCTGCCGGCGTAGCAGGCAGTGGCGAAGGCATCCCCCGTTTGGAAGGGTCATCTGGTCGGCAGGGTAATGGGTTTGATGCTGAAGAGGGCGGAGCCAGGGAGTTGGTGGTGGCGGGGAGGTGGTGGGTGATGCAAAATCTCTGCAAACAGCCAACGGAAACACGTAATGGGCATTTAAATAAAAGACCTATGGTGGCGATTGGGTGAATGAAATTGCCTAGGCGTTCCTACGTCTCGCAATTGAACTTTCGTTTATACTTCCATTTTTCCCAAGGTTAAAATCATTATCTTCAGTTTGATGATGATTATGGCTCTAAAGTATCTCCTACACACTACTCATAGCAAAATGAACCAAAAAATCCCCTCTCTCTGAAGGCTACAGGCACGCATAGAAATCAACCAGTAGGAATTGTTCGGACCGAACAGGAGTTTCCCTGGCTCGGTTCCATAACTCTTTTTTGCTGCCAGTACCTCCCTCCTTCGTTCAAATTTGGCACTCCGGTTCTCCTGCCCTCCCTCTTCCGCTGTGCCCTGAAGCCACCCTGCTGAGACGTCACGGTTGCCAAGCGCCGAAAAACGCCAAAGAAGAGGAACAACAACAAACTGCACAGACATGGAGAAGGAAAGCTCTGGGCAACCGCCTGTCCCACCTCTACTTGCCCCACCGACCAAGAGGACTAGATAAAGAAAGCCTGCGGTCAAAAAGGCTGAAGGGAAAGCTGGATCAAGCCAGATCTCAAACGAGAATAAATATAGGAGAAGCCTTTCCACGGTGGAGACTGCTACGGGACTCGCTGGGCCTAAGGAACGATGCAGTCACTGCGGCGTTTCTGTTGGACAGGTAATCATTTGTTTTATTGTAGAAGTTGATAATTGTTTCTGTAATATTGATCATACGTTGGGACGTTGATAACTCATAGATAAGTATTAGGTCAGTGCTGGCTTACTGCAGTGAAAGCTAACCTTAGTAACGTTATTTCTGTCAGCCTACTTACTATTGAAATTACATTAGCGTTAGCCTCTAAATGCCGGTGTGTTGTGAGCATTGGTTGTGAGAACAGGAAACAAATCTCGATGGAATGGTTTTGGACACAACACTGGACTTATATGCTAATATGCTTTACATATTGGTTGTGTAAAGTCTGTGTGAGTGTTTATTTGCTCAATAGAAATCCACATTGCGGAGTCAAATGGAGCGTCAGCGTTAGTTCAGACAGGCACGGAAGTCAGTCTTGGCTCCACCCCTTGTCCAATCGCATTGGACTTCAGCGTCACGTACTTAATTTGCGCGTCTTTTTAAATAAGGCAGCGCTCTCCATCTCAAATAACCAAGCTCTACCATTCCCACCATGACCCATTACAGATCTGCGCAAACATCCATGCCTGCAGTTCTCTAAGGCAGTGGTTCCCAAACTCGGTCCTGGGGACCCACTGTGTACGCAGGTTTTTGTGTCAACCACAGCTCCAATCTTAGAATGCTAATGAGTTGCTCATTGCTCTTGATTGCACTATTCTTGTTCACGCTGATTATTTATCCTTTTAAACCACATGTCAAAAATGGCCATGATGAAAATCATTTCATAGTGTGCTAAATTGGAAATTACTTCTCTAACATAAAAAAATGGAAATTTGCAACATGACATGATGACATGAATCTATAAATGGGCTTCTAGTAGATAAAATTGTGGACCCAAGGTCATTAAAGCGAACAATTATTAGGCAATTAAGAATTCAAAGACAAAGCAAACGATGAGTCAAACCTGTTAAATGTCACTTGATTGGTTTCAGGAAAGAACCTGAGCACCTGAATTCAGAACCCTAATCACCAGATTACTGACTGATTGCAGTCTTGCATTTGATCACATAAAACATACTGCCACCTTTGATTGTCGTGCTTACGTGGAATACATCAAAATAAAAAATATGAATGTTGGGCTTTGAAATTTCATGGAATGCGTAGCCATTTCTGTCATAATGTGGTTTAAGGGGGTAAAATGTCCCTCGTATCTGACAAGCAACTGCTAATTAAAAAATGAACAGCTTGTTAAAACTCTGGGATCGTAATTGTGGTTGGAGCAAAAACCGACATACGCTGTGGGTCCCCAGGACCGACTTAGGGAACCACTGCTCTAAGGTATGAGAATCAGTACTTGGGTATTTTTCTTACCTCGTGCATCATCATTATGTCCGCAAATCCTGATCCTTTCTCGGGGGAGGAATGCGTCCTATTTCAGCTGCCATCTCTCCCGTCTTCGCAGTCAGAGCATGGCAGGTACTGACGTAAACTTGGTTAATTTTTTTTAAGTTCGTCCGAATCTGGTTTAGGCGAGAAACGCCTAATGGACTACCGGGACATTTCTGTCATTCTGAAGGACAACAATCCGAGACTGTTTAAAAAAAAAAAAAAAAAACTTACCATGACTGAGTTTACTATGGCATTCGGTTTATTAAGGGATGTGATTTGTAAAATGTACCTGGGACGTAGGGCCGAGCGAGACCCCTTTTTGGCTATCATATCTGATCTCGCTCTATCTCACGGTGGCACTCTGTTTACTAGAGTCATAAGAACTTTTCCGTTAAAGCTGGATATTCCTCCGAAAGTTTAGTCTAAAGACTAGACTGGTCTCAGGTCGATTTGGCGTTAGAAGGCAGGCATTTTACACCGTGGGGTCTTCTGCACTATCTGCGGAGCGTCTCTCATTCCTCCCCCCTCTGCCCTAAAATCATTGCCGAGTCCAAACCCCCTGTGACAGCCCTCACCGTACCTCTGCCACCGAGCCCAAGTTTTTGCGGAGACTGCCATCTAAAGTTTGTTTGCCCTCGCCGCAAGCCGCGTCTGCCGGCTCTGGAAAATTAAAGCATCTACCCCCAGCAACATCCCAGAACTCTCTAAAGACGCTGAAGGACCCCTGAGATCGCTGTTTTGTCTCGTGCTTGTTTGGTTTGATTAATGGCTTTTGTGCGGGTTTATACGATATTCACTCCAGCGTGAAGTGCAATAACCTGCGGTCTGCCCAGCAGGAACCGGATGTGATTGATAAAATCCTGGCGAGAGAAGTTGAAAAGGGGTACATGATTGGTCCGTTTCCCAAATCCCGTTAACTTCATACCGTATTAACTCTATAGGCGTTGCTATTCGTAAGTATTCTGGGAAAGAAAGAAAGAAAGAAAAAAGGGGAAAAAAGCGCATTATCATTGATTTGTCTGCCCAAAATGACTAAAAGATTCAAAGCGTCAATGATCTCATCCCTCACCCCCCATTCTCGCTCTTTTACTTTACTGTCGATCACGCATTAAACTCATTAAAATTGCTGGATCAGGTGCTTGGTTGAGTAAAGCTTAAATTACCGATGCTTTTAAAAAATTATGCCTCTGCACCCCTCTCAGTGGAATCTCTTTGGAGTTGATTGAAAAGAAAAATGTATTTCGCAGTCCGTCTGACCTTTGGATGCCGTAGCAGCCCCCGCATTTTCGATACTTTATCCGAGGCTCTTTGCTGAATACTTCTGAATGTTTACAAACTGCCGTTCGTTTTACATTTATTAGACGACTTTTGGATAATAGACTTTACGAATTCCATTCCAAGTCGCAGTATCTTTACACTCAAAAACGTTTTCAAGAAACTGGGGTACTGCGCAGGAATTGGAGTTTTGGGTATTTCTCTTGACCTGGTTAAAATGCAGGCATCTCTACGCCAGGATAAATAGCGCAGGATCAGGGAGGTTATGGAGAGTGCAATGTCGGCTTCGTCAATGACAAAGCGCGAATTGTTGTACCTGTTGGGGCACCTCAACTTTCTTCGTGTACCGGCTTCTCGGCCTTTCTTAATCTGTAATCAATTTGCATTAGACTGTCAAATTAGACGAAGGTTATTAAAAAAAAAAAAAAAAAAAAAATCTGATTTGCGCTTTTGGTCACGGTCGCGCAAGCACTGGAATGGCATTTCGTTCTTTTATAACGATAGGCCGGAGTCATCGGTCGGCTTCGGGTCTTTACTGATGCGGTTCCCTCCGTTGGTTTTGGGGGTTTGGTTGGTTTCTTGAGGTTTGGATTGTCAAAAACGCATTAAAAACTTATGAGGCTGCTGGTCATACTTCTATTTTCGTGCAGGTTTTTAATCCCAGTTCTGCCAGTTAACATTTCCACGATCTGTGCCTTTATAGTGCATTGTTCAGAGTTTCAAAAGAAGAAGAGGAAAAAAAAATCATCCCTGTTCTTCTAAAGCACGAATTGCTGGGGTCTAGTTTCACCTAAGATGTTTAGATCTTCAGTTACTAGCTTGCTTGGAAATCCCTTCATTCGCCTCCTCTTTAACCGATTAAAGAAGGCTCATCCAGAAGGCAATGATAAGCGTCTTTCCCTCACACTTTATTTGGTGCAAAAGTTGGTATCGCACTTAAGAGCTGGGTGTTTTAGTCCTTATGTAGATGTATTGTTGGAAGTAGTCTGTCTTACAGCTCTCTTCGGGGTTCTTAGATGTGGGGAATTCACTACACCTTCAGAGAAATTTAATCCTTTACACGACCTCACCATTTCTGATTTCTCCTCCGATAACTGTATGTTAAATAGCAACCTCAAACATTCCAAAACTGATGAATGTGGTAAAGGCACTTCTGTAGTCTTTGCCAGAGCATACACTGCATTTTGTCCTTTGTCTTCCATTTTTCGGTCCCTGAAATGGTGAGCCAATGCAAGAGGAGATGAGCCCCTGTTCATGACCGATTCCGGGAAGGCGATGTCCCGAGCTTAGTTTGCTGTTCGTCTCTGCATCCTGTGCAGTGCTGTGGTCTGCCCCCAATCCTATGCACCACACATTCCTCCGTAGTTCCAGCACCTGTTCTCCTAACCCTATGTCGCTGGTCCTCAGGAGTATACCAGAAATACATTCATCTTAATACTAGTGAATTTAGTCCGCAGAAGTAGCAATTATTTGTGTGATTGGTAAATTATTGTTCTTTCAATGTTAATTCTATGCTCACACCATGCTTTGCCACCTCAAATTTAATGTTGGTCAACGGTAATGGGCCTTAGGAAATTCAACGCGTGCAAAGTTCATGGGTATCGTCCAATCCGTTCAACTTTGGGAAACTGGCATTTCATCCATATCGATTCACTATCTGCATCCGCCTTCTGTCCATCTAAAATTTAAAATGTCAATGTATTTTCCACACGTAGACTCATCTCACATAGCATATTTCCTTTGCATCAAGTCTCTCATGAGGGACTTGCCGAATGTTCCTCTGCTCGCACCAGCAGGCCACTGATGTCCAGCATCCAGAGGAGAAGGTCATGCACGCTTGCATAAATTCAAAGGAAATGCGACATGCTTGTCGCTACACATATCCTCATTCTCACATCGTATATTTCCTTTGTATCAAGTCACTCATAGTGTCTTGCCGAATGTTCTTCTGCTTGCATTCAGCAGGCCGCTGATCTCCTGCATCCGGAAGAGAAGGTCATGCATGCTTGCATGAATTCAAAGGAAATGCGACATGCTTATCGCATTCACATTGTTTATCCCCACGTAACACATATCGATTGCATATTGATTTTTGTCTATTAATGCTCCAGTCAATGTCATATCTTCTATTCCTTGATCATAGAATGAGCTTCTTTGTTATTCGTATTAGAATTTAATGGATCAACCGCATTTCATGTTCAGATCCCCACGGGTGACTCTGCTCATCTGCTCCCTGCAGGAGCGCGAGTTTGGGGGTTGTGATCTCCTGGAATGTCTGTGTCATGCTTGCTCAGATTGTTCCAGAGTATCACTTGAGCAGAGTCACCGCCAAATTCAAATGTATGTCATTCCAAATAAATGGTTAAATCTGACGTGAGTGTCCTGTCTGAACTCTAGTTACAGTTAGCCTCTGTGTAGACCTTATATGCTAATATAGCTAACATGTTTACACATTGTGGGCCTGATCTACTAAAGCTTAGAAAATGCGTGCAAATGCCATATCACCTGCAATTATGCCAATTTAACCTGCAATCTCATCTACTAAGGGTGTGCACTGAGGATTGCGTATTTGAAGCATGCAAATTTGCACATTCTAAGCAGTTAGTACTTTTGGCCCTAATGAATGTGTAATAAGGGGCGTGCCTATCCTAGCGTGCAAAATATGGGAGGAGAAAATGCAAATAGAAAATTTTAGCGCATGCATAGTGACTTATCAAGCCTTAAGGCAATTTCAGTGATGGTGATTGCATTTGCCGTTTAAAACCTTTGAAGGGTAGGTACTAATTGGCTCCACATAATTGCGCACAGACATGGCTGCCATTATTGCCGCGAGGAGAAGACACAGGTGGCGAGTTTGCCGAGAACGGGTGTTCTCCATCTGTGTGACAATGTTTGGGATGTCAGAGGAGAGAATAATCCAGACATATTGCCTATCCAACAATGCCATTTTGGAGCTGTTAGATGAAATAAAGGCTGATTTGCAGCCTGTCATTAGAAGAAGTCATGCCAAACCTGCAATGACAATATTTCTCGCTACTCTCCATTTTCTCGCAACTGGGTCATTCCTGCATTAAGTAGCTCTCACTACTGGGATCTCCCAAAGCAGTTTCTCGTGTGTACCGTCTCAAATACTGGATGCAGTGTTGCGCAGGATGGGCCTGTACATAAAGTTTCCATCCACACGGGAAGCAGTGAATGAAACCAAACATGAGCTTTATGCGGTTGCTCGCTTCCCAAGAGTAATCGGTGCGAGTGACTGTACACATGCCAAAATTGTTCCCCCCCTCAAACACTGAGCATGCACTGTTATAAACTTGCACCTTTTTTGCCAGTTATTTTAACTGTAATTTTACAATCAGTTTATAACACAGGTTCCATGTACGTTACCTGTAAACCACAGTTAAATGTGCGCAGGACTCTACTTTCAGTTAAAATAACAAGAACGCAATGCGTTAATTTGACTGTAAAATTCAGTCCATTTATAACTGTGTATTTGCTTCCTCCACAAGCACCTCCGACTCCATCGAGTCAATATTTCATCTTGCGTTCGTCCTTTTCCTCCAAACTGTCCGTGGTGGAAATGGCTGCAGCACGCAAGGTCCTCATTTAAATAATGCTGTTAGCACCAGCAGTCATTTCGGCAATTACTCTTAGTAGATCACCTGCAAAATGTAAGCAAACCAAACAGGCAAAATGTTACTATGAGCACACAATTTGCGCTCTTTGGGCCTGATATACTAAGACCTTTTGCACATGCAAAATCTTTTTGCCCGTGCAAAACCAGAAACCTTGCCACTGATTGGTGCAAGGCAAGCACCCTGGCCAATCATGGACAATTCTATTCATTTTGCAGGGGCAAAAAGAGATTGCATGGGCTAAAGGTCTAAGTAAATCAGGCCCACTATCTGGGATCTAAATAGATAAGGCCCTATGTATGCAAAATCACCGTGTTTGTTTGGTTGAGGCAGCTCAGCGCTGTTGTCATTATGAAGATAAGAAGCTAACGTCAGCAATTCCTTGCCTCCACGTCAAACCGGCGCTCTGTGTGCGGCGAACCTGCTCTCTTCTCAGCGGGAGGGAGCGTGTCGGTTTCTGATGAGACGGTGTTTTCAGGGGAGGCCGCATGGCGTCGGAAGAAGCACAGAGGGGGTGGGGGAGGTGTGTGTGGCAGAGAAATCATAGACTATAGCTTTAAGGAACATTTTTGGCTGAGACTGCTGTGCAGCACATCACGTGAATCATCAAATGAGACTACCCGTGAGCAATTATGGCGACTTGCATAGCAGCAAAATGAATAACAGAGACAAACCTGGGATATTCCTCTTGTTATTTATGGATTTATGAATGGTCATCAGGGTCGGACACAAAGGTGCAAAGTGAATGACTTGTCATGTCGTGGTTTTCATTCAGAAATATTCTCATATTATGAGGTTCCCCCATCCTCAAACAATTGGAGAGAGACAGATTCTTCAGAAAATTAGGCTTTATTGTGGCATATTTTGATGAATATAAAGCCGAGTTCTTTTGCGCAAGAAGAACTGATATTCTGCTTTTCACACCCAGTTTTTATACCTTCATCACAGGAAATATCTTCCAAATATGGTTTTTCCGCCCTCTCACGCTACAATGGTTCAATAACGTAATGTCTGCTTCTTTGTTTTTCAATGGTACAATCATGTGGTGTCTGCATGTTACTTGTTTTTCTCTTTTAATCATTAGTTGGCATCCTTTGCAAAATAACAACTTCAAGGCTACTTGTTTCAGAGGACTTTTAGTTGGGTCACAGGTCGTCCCAGAGACAGGCAAACCAAAACACTGCCAACTTGCCTTGAAAACTGCAACCAAAAGATAACAACCCTCTTCCAGTGTAATACTGGAGCATGCATAACTATATGATTTCTGATGAATGATGGTGAATAATGCTGATGACTGAACAGATATTGCCTGAATCAACTGAACAGATGTCAATCAAAGCTACAGAAGCCAACTGCTTATCTGTGTGTGTGTGTGTACTGCTCATGGGTGTGTGAACTGCTTTGCGTGTGTGTGTGTGTGTGTGTGTGTGTGTGTGTTCACGTTTTTGTCACCTATCAGGGACCTTTTTCAGTATACACACTGACCTTGTCGGGACCAGTAGTCCTGATGGGGACCAAAGACCTGGTCCTAATACGGTAAAACGTCATTTCTGAGATCATGGTTGTTAGAGGTCAGGGGGTAATAGGGGTTATGTTAAGGTTAGGGTGAGGCATGATTTGGTTGGGGTCAGGGGTAGGGTGAGGGTCAATGAGGGTAGAATTGAAGTCAATGCAATGCCCTAACAAGGAGAGCTGTGCAAATTTGTGTTTGTGTGTGTATGTGTGTGTGCGTGCGTGCGTGTGTGTTTTGTGTTGTGTTTGCAGGTATATTTGGTACATATACACCAGTGTCTTCGTGTGCTCATGTATACCTGTGTGTTTATGCCCGTGTGTGATAATGTGGGCTTGTGAGTTTTCAGGATTGAACTGGTTGTCATGACAGTATGCATTACCAAGCATCACTGCTTACTACTGGGCTATTTGATTATATTATGTTTTTACGTGGCCTTGTTTTGAATAGATGCTTTTCAACTTCCTCAGTCTTTGAGTTTTACAAAGGCCCACGATTCTCATTTGCCACACGGAAAACATGGGCACCAAGCTTCACTGAAGTCCCTTAACTCACATTTACTGAACTCCTTGATCAGCTGAATAGTGTTGAGGAATGAGTATTTGTGCTCTTCCTAGTTTTCCTCTCATCGCATATTTTTCAGAGCGTACAGGTTCATGTATTCTGACAAAATGTAATATCAGATGGAAGTGAAAGTATTTTTTTTTTTTTTTTTTTTTTTTTTTTTTTTAATAGTTCTGTCTCCCGATCTGAGAGAGACGCTATGATGCTGCTCATGTATGGGGTTTAAACTACCCAAGGAAAGCACTGAACAAGCAATAAACATCCTTAATTGTGTGCTTGCAGCAAAGGCCTCTGCTTGCCTTAGTCGAGCAACACATTGTTCTTCTTAAGTCTGTTTATTTATAATTTTTCCATTTCCACATACTTTTTTGTGCCATATCAAGTGCCCGAGTGTTCGCGATAGAGACGCAATTCAAATACCGAAACGTCTGGCCCGACCCTGTCTCTGGGGCTTGAAGTGCCCGAGTTTTCGCGATGGAGACGCAATTCAAATACGGAAACGTCTGGCCCGACCCTGTCTCTGGGGTTTGTATGAACAGTTGCATGGCCCCTTTTCATTCTTTCGCAATCCCTGTTTTTCAACCCTTCTTTTCTCCATTAAAAATGGATCTTTCCTCACGAACTGTTAGCAGCTCGTCTCATGAGTGGGCGGTGAGAAACTCCAGTCTCCGTGAGCCACCAACAGCCATGATGGCACTGAGAGAGACACACAAACTCGTGGGGACCTACCTGCATCCCCCACAAGTCAGCAAAAGTGTTCCAACGAATCGCAGGGCAGGGGTGCCACTTCCGTGCTCTTGCACGACAAGTGTGTGGGACTGAGCAACGAAATGAATTGGCAGTGGCACTACCGATGCGGCAGGTTGAAGCATGGCGGAAGCTAAACCGAAAAAAATGCTTGAACGAGTGCATGTCGAGGAAAAAGGAACGCGATCACAGCTATGCGAAGTCCCGAATAAACATAGGGAAAGCATACCAACGCTGGAGAGAATTCCGGAGTTGAATGGTTTTAATTCTGATATCCAGGTCGCCTTGTTTCTACTGGACAGGTGAGTAGAGCTGGTGCTAACTCGGTTGGATGTGAATTGTAAATTGTCATTCCGAGCAAAATTGAGGGAAGCTCGTGTATTGTTTTTGTAAGGCTATCTTGCATAGATCATACAGAATGAATCAAACGGTAGAGAGATCGATATTCCCTCTTTGGAGCGAGTTAGCAACCTTTGCTCACTCTCGGTTGGCAAGCTAGTGAGTTGGCTAATTCTGTGTGATCAAACCAGAGTTCGTTTTTGAGTAATAACATTTTTTCTCTGGTTAGTACTCAGAGTTGAAATTCATTGATGAATGTATAACCGCGTGATAAGTTTAGCTAAAAGTGGTGATCTATGTGACGTTGTTAATGCTCATTTCGTAATGCCTAGTTCAGCAACTTGTCAGATACCTTGTTGTAGCTAGCACTAATGGTGTAAATTCATCATCTGGCAATGGTCGTCATTGTTGCTACCGGGCATTTATCACAACGAGCTGTACACGGCCATTTCTAGAACAGCAAGTTCAGATTTTCATGTACATTATACTGTTATGTATTTTTGGCCTTTAAAATTGTGTTAAAATGAGAAATGGGCTTACCCAGCTGAGTGAGCCATAATTCCTCAGACGTTTCACTTTAAGAAAAGCCCATTCACGTTCCAAGCTCCTGAAGGGGAGGGGCGAGCGGCTCTGTTGTGTTTTGAGAACGTCTTAACTGTCAACAATCGTGACGTCACATCGTTGATACAGCCTTTAATATAGATGAGATGCAATGATGACATCAAGACTAAAGGTTCACAAAGCATGTAGACTTGGAAGCCGACAAGCATTTATTGTCAAATGCCCTGTTCTGAACTTGAAGTGCCCGTGATCAGGGAACTGCTGGTTTTCCACCCTCTCTATACTTGAGAATAAGGTATAAATACAGTCAGGCGATGTTGAGCAATAATTGAAGGGGTTATTTCCATAAGTGCTCAAGTCCAGTTTAATCAAAAATCAGATAACTCAACAAATCCAATCTTTCATTGATGAGCAATAAGCCACAGTAGCTAATTTTGGCCAAGAAGCATTCAAGTACAATATAATATGAGCAGTGAATTGGAAATTCACCAAGAAGCTACTTCTGGTGACCAAGTCCAGTCTAAAACTTCTTCAAGTACAGAAGTCCAGTCAGCCAATCAAAGCAACGTTAGAAAGTTGGTTGGCCAATAGCAGCCACTGTAGCTTTTTTCCTAACCAAAATGGCTGACTCTACAGGCCAGGATTTGTGTGTGGGTGTGTGAATTCAACCCAAAAGAGCAATTAAAAAAAAAAAAAAAGACCCAGTCAGCCAGAAACATGGGCTAAAAACAAGTGAAAAAGAAGTCTGGCAAAAGGTAATGTTTTTAGCTACCTATACTTTTGCTAAACTTTCTAATTACCACGCCACATCCCTATCAATGACGAATTAAGTCTTTAAACCTGTTTGGATAGTGGTACTGCCCATTCATAATTTATGGAGGTTGGTTTTCACTGTGACCTTTGTTCAGCTGCATTTACCTTCCTCATTTAACGATATATTTCTTTCATTCATTTTGCTCAAGAAGCTTTTTGACTTCCATGATTATAGTATATTGGTATGATTATATTAGCTGTTCATTTTCATTAGAAAATGGTGTCTTGTTTTCAAAAAAGATGCTGTTTTAGTACTCTGAAATAATAAAATGTAAAACTTTATTTTGAGGCATTTGCTTCTAAAAGTACTCAAGTCCACAGACTGGTGTTTGAAATATCTGGGCCAAGAATGAAGACAGAGGCTAGAAGGTTACGAGCAGGAATAGAGGGAGACCCCAAGCACAAAGTAGCAGGCAAAACGACTGGTTTATTTGTCATTGTGCAAGGTTAAAGCAACACTAAGCAACTTTTCAAACTTCATATAATATTTTCAGAACTTTTGTGATGGTACATCGACTTACAACAGGTTGAAAGACACCTCTGTCATGGCTTGAGGGTGTCTGTATCACTTTCACTGGCACTATGCAGTTTCGAGGTGGATGGTAGGAACCCTCCACACAAACTACAAACGTGCTGATTGCTTACTGACATACGTCACTTCCCCTTTCCTCATTCGTTAAAAAGACGGAAGTTGATGCGAATGCCTATGTGGGATTACCGCTATCATGGCAGAAGCAGCAAAAAAACCAAAGAAATTAAAAAGTTTTGTCTGAGGAGACTAAAAACGGATGAGAGAGAGTAACAGAATCAAAGCCCAGAGAAGGATCAATATTGGCCAGACTTTCACTCGCTGACGTGAGCTCAAAGACGAGGAGGGATGTCCGACCGATGCTGCCTTGGCCCTGTTACTGCTGGACCAGTAAGTAACATTACACATTGTTTTCTCTTTATAACGTTACAGTACTTTTGAGTTTGTTGTGTGGCTGGTCGTGTCACTGTGGAGCTGCAAACTATTACCATTTATTGCTACCATGCAAAATTTCCGATAGCTAACATTAACATTATCACTGTTATTTTATCATCGCAAACAATGACTGCAAACCGCAAATATAAATGTTTGAGTAAAATATGTAGCTTCTGTGGAAAGTACCAAAGATGGAAGATCAGTCATACTGAATCATTGTGGGATTATCGTTTCAGTTTGTATGTACTTGACCAAGAAGTTTCTGATGATTGTTAGGTAATAGTTTCAGAGATAAACGGGATTCTTGTCGAGTACAGTGATTGCAAAAGAAGTCTATCAAATGCGTTGGAGCGTCAAACCGCGTTGCTTGCTCTAAATAAGTAAAACAAAACCGGTGTGCGTTGAGTTATGACTTTTCATAGTCTGGCTTATCACTAGCACCTTGCGCTGAGTGTAGCTAAAATTACAGGGATTGTTGCTTGTTTAAACATTTCTTACTTTCAACATCGTCATATATTGTTTAGCCACAATTAGAAACATTACCTAATCACTATTCATCCCTCAAACAGCCGCTGGAAACAAAAACGTAGTTTGGACCCGTCTTCTGTTAGTTTCCAAAACAACTGCATGCGACCGGGAGATCAGGATTATTACGACGCTACGCCTGGTGCTCATGGGAAATGGGGCCTTCCTTCAGGCAAAACACTACCGCTTTGGTCCACAGGCGCCGACAAACTCGACCAAAAATGAAAGTTCCTTAGTGTTGCTTTAACTATGAGCATGCCATCACAAGAGACAAAGTCAATAGAAATACGAAAGTGGAAATTGTCCCATGAATAACAAAACGTGGCAAGTGACATTCCTGATGAAACCTGTTTTTCTGCACCACAAAGCAATACAGCGGCTATAGTACCTCGTGGTGCAGAAAAACAGGTTTCATCAGGAACGTCATTGCCACGTTTTGTTATTCATGGGACGAAATGCTTACAAACCCCAGAAGGGAGAAACAGCCAATTCCAATGAGATAGTGGTAAAACAGAGACACGGATATGCGAGCTCTGAAAAAAGAATCATATCTAGAAAGAGGAATTGAGATGCGCAAAAACATGCAAGCTCTCATACGAGAGAGGATTTAGTTCTCCGAAGGGAGAAAGCCAAACCAGCATGAGTAAGGAACACAAATGGTCTGACCGACAAAGGAATAGTGAACATGGCAGGAACTAAATACTAAAGTGAGATGAATTCTAAACCAATGAGAGAAACGAACTAATAATTGAATAATGGCTGCATGCGGCGGGAAAATATGCTGCAGGCAGGGCTGACGAGCATCAGCTGGCGCTCGTCACAGAAGGTCTCCTAAAATGTTTTAAGACATCTTTTCTGATATTTCATTACATTTACATCAGCTTAACACATGTGACATGATCCCCACAAGTTGTCAAATTCTTAAAATCCTGTTTCTCTAAAAATATGAAAACAGACTTGCGTACTTCTGGAAATCAACCCTTCAATTGTTCTCTTAATTACTAGGAAGGAAAAAAAACGAGGGCTGGATTTAGATTCGAGAGCCAGATTTGGACTGATGTTACCGTATTGGTTTGTAAAAGCTCACAGCGCCTTGAAGCAGCCTGAGTTCTTCCTCATGTAATTCCTCTGTTACTGATGTCACTTAGAAAGGATGTTAGAAGGACTGTGGGTGTTCCATGTTTTAGCACACATCCTTCATTCCTCAGCCTTCATGTAATTCCTCTGTTACTGATGTCACTTAGAAAGGATGTTAGAAGGACTGCGGGTGTTCCATGTTTTAGCACACATCCTTCATTCCTCAGCCTTCATGTAATTCCTCTGTTACTGATGTCACTTAGAAAGGATGTTAGAAGGACTGTGGGTGTTCCATGTTTTAGCACACATCCTTCATTCCTCAGCCTTCATGTAATTCCTCTGTTACTGATGTCACTTAGAAAGGATGCTAGAAAGACTGTGGGTGTTCCATGTTTTAGCACACATCCTTCATTCCTCAGCCTTCTCTTCCTTTCCATTTAAAAGGGCTACTGTGACTCAACTTGCTGAGAATTAAATTAGGACCATCACAACACCCAGTGCATCAAACCCAGCTGTGTATTGCACTTTTTTGCTGGCAGACGAGTCTAAGTGCCCTCCCTAACCCCAATTCACCTCTAATAGTGCCCCCCAATGGGCATTGGAGCTTCAGAACTGGATCTTGGAGCAGTTAAATGAGGTCCCTTTGTCTAGTGCAGTGGTTCTCAAACTCGGTCCTGGCCCCCCCGCTGTGTATGCTGGTTGTTGTTCCAGCAGCAACTGCAATTCTAGAATTTCAAGAAGCTGTTGAAGAAGAAGTAAGCCTGTTTCGAGCCAGTAGCCCATCGGCCCGGTGTTTAACCCCAGTGTCTGTGCCACAAAGCGACAAGGAGTATTGGTTCTCCCCCTAGACGGGATGCCAGTTCATCCCAGGTATTTCCCCCAACTCTTAGTCAGGTTTCCCTGACTATTTGCTGATACCCATTTATACAACTGGGTGGAGTGTGGGAGTGAAGTGTTTTGCCCAAGAACACACCGCAAGGGCCGTGGCTGGGGCTTGAACTCAGGACCTTACAATCTCAAGTCAAGCCTACTTGACCACTGCGCTATCGCGTCTTATTTAACACTCTTTTACCATCTTAGGTCACATTTTGATGGACATATCCATTCTGCCATGAAGAATAAAAATCCTTGAACATACTGTGCTTAATTTTCATTATTGTCAGGATTTTCAGGTGAAAACGTTTTTAAACACATCAAATTAGACTCTGAGAAAATCAGTTAGCTCCAAATTAGGTTTCTGAACACAGGTGTTTTGAGTTTTTCCCAAATAACCTTCCAGAACCAAATAAAATCAACACGAAACATAACAGGAGCCTATTGCACGAAGGCGGGATAAGGGATTAGCCCAGGATTGGCACGGGATTAGCCTGATCTCAAGCCCCATTTCGGTTGCACAGAGCGTGTGCGCTAAGCCATGGCACAAGTTACTATGGAAACAAAGTCTGTGGAGCTAGCCAGCTCCGAAGCAAACTGACGAAATAGCTAAGCTCCTGTCTCCAGCCAATTTCACCTCACCTCATTCAGCAGTCACCCAAACTGAAAATCAATGTCCTTAACAGTCATTCTGAATTGTCCACTACACATTGCTATCTCAATTATAGTAGGTCCAGAGTAATTATCTTAGAAACTTGTGACCATTGATGTCAGTAAAATAGCCAATATTCGATCATTATATTCAAGTATTCGTGTGACAGTGACCATCACAGTTCAATCACTCCCCCTTCCATGTCACATTTTAACCATATTTAGAATCCGTCATTATCAGATTTGTCCTTGTTCCCCAAGTTGAGACTTCCATCAGAGAGGAAAATGAGCAGTGCTGCATAAAGTAGGTTACCGTGTTTCAGCGCGGTCTTAAATCGTTGCGGTAACCCCCTACCTACAGCACTGCTGCTACTTTTCTCCGTCTTTATTCAGACTGCGACGGGTAAGGTAGAGTTGTTGCCTTAGTGCTGGACACGAGTGCAATGTCGCTCGCTTCGCGAAACTGGAAACAAACATTTTCAGGAAGCTCCTTGACGTTTTCTGACGCTAATATTTAGGGCCCGAGCCGACTGCAAGTCGTCTGCGGAGGGCCCTATTGAAATCGCTGAGGGGAGCCGACTGCCTCTGCGGAGGGCCCTATTGAAATCGCACTGTTTATTATTATTATTTTTTTATTTTTTATTTTTTTATTAGGGCCCGAGCCGACTGCAAGTCGTCTGCGGAGGTCCCTATTGAAATCGCGCTGTTTATTATTATTATTATTATTATTATTATTTATTATTCTTCCGACATTTCAAAGGCCAGTTTCGCCCCTTTCCCAATAGTGAAAACGCTTGTAACTCTCCAGATTCGTCCGGCCGGATCCGAAATTCGATATTTTTGGGCGTTCTCACATGTCCGACCCCAAATGCCGAAATAGCGCCCCCTAAACACGTTTCAAAATTCCCATAGGGAAATTCGGTTACTTTGTCGGAGGCAGACGAAATTCGGGATACCTATGTAGCATACCCAGACATACAAAAAACTTCATTGGAGCCACGCCCTAAACCCAACAGGAAGTCGGCCATTTTGATTTGAATTTTTTAATTTGAAAACGAACTCCCCCGAGGGACTTTGCCTGATCGACTTCAAGTTTGCTGGAGATCATCTAGAGACCAAGCTGATCAAAAGTTGTGCTCTGCATTTCTGTCGGTAAATGGGCGTGGCTGCTAGGGCGTGACAAAGTTTGGAAACCCGACAAAAAAATTTCTAAATGCTCTCACGCCCACATACTTGATCTTTGCAGCTTCAAACTTGCTGGACATGATGAGGTCTTGGCCCTGAACATACCCATGTCATAAATTTACACTTTACTGATAGCGTCCCCCGGTGGTAACAGGAAGTATCCAGTAATTACTTTGAAAAAGAACTCCTCCTAGGGATTTTGCCCGATCGACTTCAAATTTGGTCAAGATCATCTAGGGACCAAGCTGATCAAAAGTTGTGCTCTGCATGTCTGTAGGTCAAAGGGCGTGGCAGCTAGGGCGTGACAAAGTTTGGCGACTCGCCAAAAAAATTTCAAAATGCTCTCACGCCAACATACTTGATCGGAGCAGCTTCAAACTTGCTGGAAATGACGATGGCTCCGCCCTGAACGTCACAATGTAATAATTTCCCACTTTACTAATAGCACCCCCCTGTGGTGACAGGAAGTGACCAGTTCGGTTACTTTGTCATAGGCAGACGAAATTCGATACACATATGTATCATACCCAGACATACAAAAATATCATTGGAGCCACGCCCTAAACCCAACAGGAAGTCGGCCATTTTGATTTGAATTTTTGAATTTTAAAACGAACTCCTCCTAGGGTTTTCGACCGATTGACTTCAAATTTGGTACAGATCATCTAGAGACCAGGCTGATCAAAAGCTGTGCTCTGCATGTCTGTCGGTCAAAGGGCGTGGCTGGTAGGGCGTGAAAAAAATTGGCGACTCGCCAAAAAAATTTCAAAATGCTCTCACGCCAAAATACTTGATCGTAGCAGCTTCAAACTTGCTGGAAATGACGATGGCTCCGCCCTGAATGTCATGATATCATAACTTCCCACTTTTCTAATAGCGCCCCCTGGTGGTAACAGGAAGTGACCATTTTCTACTTTAACATGTACTGATGACACATAGTTGAACCCATCAACTTCATTCCACTTCTAAAAAATGCAGAACAAGTTGGTGAAGCTACATTATGAATGCTGTGAAGCTACAAGTAATGGCGTTCGTGTGGCAATGCGGTGAAGAGGGATTCCTTGCCATGAAAATACGATTGTGTTTATGATGTCTTTACTGAACTCGTATCATTATAAAAATTGATACACAGGTCAAGAATGGCAAGCTGTTAAATCTGATAGGGGCCTCGCCCATGGGGGGAGCAAAATGTCTCAATAGCGCCCCCTTGTGGAAACAGGAAATACCATATTTTACATTGACATTGGCCGATTTGCTCGAAACTTCGCATTTGTGCTGATGGTCTGCCCCTGAATGCACCTGCCCACATTTGGTTATGCTCAGAGCGCCCCCTGGTGGATGAACTATCAACTTTTCATAACTGCTTCCTGCTTTGTTCGATTCGCTTGAAACTTTTTCACAGGTTGGTGCCTGTGCTTGACCTGTCCACTGGTCGTGAGTGCGCACTTGCACCCGTCAGGATCTCACCACTATCCCCAAGGTGCACAAGGGTGCGAGGGCCCGTTCAACGCTGCTTGCAGCTTTAATTATTATTATTATTATTATTATTATTCTTCCGACATTTCAAGGGCCAATTTCGCCCCTTTCCCAACGGTAAAAATGCGTCTAATTTTCCACATTCGTCCAGCCGGATCCGAAATTCGATATTTTTGGGTGGTCGTTCATGGTCGACGCAAAATGCCAAAATAGCGCCCCCTAAACACGTTTCAAAATTCCCATAGGGAAATTTGGTTACTTTCTCGGAGGCAGACGAAATTGCACACATAATGTATCATATGCAGACATACAAAAAATTTCATTGGAGCCACGCCCTAAACCCAACAGGAAGTCGGCCATTTTGATTTGAATTTTTGAATTTTAAAACGAACTCCTCCTAGGGATTTCGCCCGATCGACTTCAAATTTGGAACAGAGCATCTAGGGACCAAGCTGATCAAAAATTATGCTCTGCATGTCTGTTGGTCAAAGGGCGTGGCTGCTAGGGTGTGACAAATTTTGGCGACTCAACAAAAAAATTTCAAAATGCTCTCATGTCCACATACTTGATCTAAGCAGCTTCAAACTTGCTGGACATGATGATGTCTCTGCCCTGAACGTCCGCATGTCATAACTTTTCACTTTATTAATAGTGCCCCCCGGTGGTAACAGGAAGTGACCAGTTTTTACTTTGAAAATGAACTCCTCCTAGAGATTTTGCCCTATCGACTTCAAATTTGGTACAGATCATCTAGAGAGAAAGCTGATCAAAAATTATGCTCGGCATGTCTGTAGGTCAAAGGGCGTGGCTGCTAGGGCGTGACAAATATTGGCGACTCGCCTAAAAAATTTCAAAATGCTCTCACGCCAGCACACTTGATCGGAGCAGCTTCAAACTTGCTGGAAATGATGATTGCTCCGCCCTGAACGTCTTGATATAATAACTTCCCACTTCACTAATAGCGCCCCCTGTGGTAACGGGAAGTGACCAGTTCGGTTACTTTGTCGTAGGCAGACGAAATTCGATACACATATGTATCATACCCAGGCATACAAAAAACTCATTGAAGCCACGCCCTGAACCCAACAGGAAGTCGGCCATTTTGATTTGAATTTTTGAATTTTAAAACGAACTCCTCCTAGGGTTTTCGACCGATTGACTTCAAATTTGGTACAGATCATCTAGAGACCAAGCTGATGAAAAGTTGTGCTCTGCATGTCTGTCGGTCAAAGGGCGTGGCTGCTAGGGCGTGGCAAAAATTGGCAACTCGCCGAAAAAATTTCAAAATGCTCTCACGCCAACATACTTGATCGTAGCAGCTTCAAACTTGCTGGAAATGATGATGCCTCTGCCCTGAACATCACGATATCATAACTTTCCACTTTACTAATAGCGCCCCCTGGTGGTAACAGGAAGTGAGCAGTTTGGTTACTTTGTCGTAGGCAGATGAAATTTGAAACACATATGTATCATACCCAGACATACAAAAAACTCATTGGAGCCACACCCTAAACCCAACAGGAAGTCGGCCATTTTGATTAGAATTTTTGAATTTCAAAACGAACTCCTCCTAGGGTTTTCGACCGATTGACTTCAAATTTGGTACAGATCATCTAGAGACCAAGCTGATCAAAAGCTGTGCTCTGCATGTCTGTAGGTCAAAGGGCGTGGCTGCTAGGGCATGACGAAGTTTGGCAACCCGCCAAAAAAAATTTCAAAATGCTCTCACGCCAACATACTTGATCGTCGAAGCTTCAAACTTGCTGGAAATGATGATGGCTCCGCCCTGAACGTCAAGATGTAAAAACTTCCCACTTTGATAATAGCGCCCCCTGGTGGTAACAGGAAGTGACCAGTTCGGTTACTTTGTCGTAGGCAGACGAAATTCTATACACATGTGTATCATACCTAGACATAAAAAAACTCATTGGAGCCACGCCCTAAACCGAACAGGAAGTCGGCCATTTTGATTAGAATTTTTGAATTTTTAAATGAACTCCTCATAGGGATTTCGCCCGATCGACTTCAAATTTGGTACAGATCATCTAGAGACCAGGCTGATCAAAAGCTGTGCTCTCCATGTCTGTAGGTCAATGGGCATGGCCGCTATGCCGTCACCATTTCAGATGCTTCGCCATGCATATTCGAGCAGCTCTCTCTCCCTCATACTTCATCCAAATGGCTTCAAAATTCCTGGACATGATAAGAGCCCCGCTCTGAACGACTCCATTTGCTCATAGGCAATCTCGCTCATGGCGTCCCCTTGTGGAAACAGGAAATGCCATATTTCACATCGACTTTGGCCGATTTGCTCTAAAATTGACATTTGTGCTGAGGGTCTGCCCCTGAATGAACCTGCCCATGTTTGGTTATGCTCTGAGCGTCCCCGGTGGATGAACTATCAACTTATCATAACTCCTTAGTGCTTTGTCCGATTCACTCGAAACTTTATCACAGGTTGGTGCCTGTACTTGACCTGTCCAATGTTCATGAGTGCACACCTGCACCCATCAGGATCTCACCACTACCCACAACGTGCACAGGGGTGCGAGGGCCCGTTCATCGCTGCTTGCAGCTTTAATCTACTTTATAATTTGAGTATGCCTCCATCAGAGGTGATTAAAAGCAGAAAGTAAACTCAACTAAACTGTAAACGTCTAGATCGGACTATCATTTCAAATTATATAGGACAAAAAAGGGCTTGTTACAAAATTCAATGAGTGATATAGAATACGAACATATTTCAACAACTCAACATTCTCAGTGGTGCTTTAACATTGCGCACGACACATACAAACTCGAACTGCTTTCCTGTCGCTCGATATTAAATCTGTTTGACAGCGACGGCTTATCTCGTTCACGGTAATGCCGAAGTGCATCAGCTACTCCTTTCTGACGGTGTTGAAACACCTCCCGAGTTCACCTTCACTTGAGTTTAATTCACTTTAATACTCCTCTCAAACGTCTTGCACCATTCAGACAGAAACTAAAGGAAAAGCAAGCAGAGGCATTTCAGAGATCCCATCATCCCTCTGTCTGAACGTGCACTTTGAGTGCTGCTGGCGCATGCGTCTGCTGCAGCTGCTTAGTGTCCATTATTGAGGCAACAGTTCTAACCACCGAACACCGTCCCAATACAAGCCTTTTGTTGGGTGTCCGAGTGTCTAACTGATAATGATGAGTTTCAATCTTGCTGACGACCCATGCTTTGTTTTGCATCTCTGTACATTTGTATATAGAGTGCAGAACAAAGCACTGAATGAAAGTCTTTATTTGACCTCTCTCTGCAAATTTCCAAGAGTATTTTTATTTCTTATTATTGCATATTTTAGACTGGAACAGTACACAGCAGTGATGAAAACCGCAGGCGACTGTAATGGTATTGTGTGTGAAACAGCAGGCTGGGCAGGTGTTCTGCTTCATGTGACGGACATAAACTATGTGTAAACATAAATTTACATTTTGCCACGGACTTATGACCACTGGCGCCAGAAAGGGGGGGCCTCCTCCCACTTTCTTTTTCGGCATTAACAGTTTAGGAGGTTTGCGCATGCATAGTCTATCGTCACGTTGTTTTCAACAGGCATAACTTAGGCGCAGCGCTCTTCTGCCCAGTCGCGTAACAAGAAGGGACGAAATGAATGCAATGGCATCAGGAAACGGCGGCGAGGGTGGGCACGATAGGCACATTCCTGATCGTGTCGAGCCCCAACCGTTGTCAAATTTGGTATCATTCAGAATTGGGAGCCTCTTAGCAATTAAAACCTGCAATTAAAATTACTCTTGTAGTTGTGCTACTGGATATTTATACCACAACAGCATTTATTTCTCAGTCATGGTGCTGGCAAGTCGATGTCATCACGGTACAGTAGCCCATAGGCCAACTTATGAGTAACTTATTTTTCTGATCAGAATTACGCCTATTGATTAGTCGCCCTAGATCGCATCACCAAAGAAGCCGTGTCTTTTTGCCAATTGATTGTTCTTATAAGTGGAAAATTGTTTTAACAAAGGAAAATGACCGAGAACAAGTTAGGACTAATAATTGTAGTAAAGCGATGTTGTGTGACTTTTCAGTTCTGGCTACGCCACTGATTTGAAATGCACAAAATTGCGCGTCCAAATGAACGATTGTCGTTCTGCCTTAACGAAGTGAACAAGCAACACCTGATAGTGCGGAACGTTTTCGGATCGAATGCATATGATAGCGATAGTCAGAACTAATAATTGTTTTAAAGAGATGTTTAGAGCCCACCCAATTTTAAGTTCTGGCTGAGCCACGGCCATGGACGGCTCCAATAATCGCCCCTTTCTTTCTTTTTTGTTTGTCCTCGCTGTTTTCTTAATAGCTGAAATGCAACTGTTGCGCCTAACTCATCAATACTGGGAAGATAGGCCTAAAAAGCTGGCAGTTAAAATGGAAGCGCTGACAGTCAGTGCTATGAAAACGATACATCCTCATCTCGTCGCATCGATGTGAACTGGCAGGTTTCAGAACATCGCAGGCCGGTGTGTCGCAAGTAGTTGGAAGTTTCAACCCGTCTCGTCGCGAATCTTTGGTCTGGGCTTTAATTTTCACTTAATAAAAACGTCTAGCAGATGTACTACTATAGTATCTCTTTTATATCGAATTTGGTTGCTAATGTTACTTAAATATTTTGCTGCTTTTTTTAACGTTTCAGTGCAAAGGCTACCTATCCGCGACCGCTCTCCTTAGTTCTAAAGCGGCTACGTTACCACGGTTAAAGCGTCAACATGACCAACCTTTTTTAAATCGTTTTTAAAATTAACAAATTTGAATCATTAATGAATTGAATCATTAAATGTTTTTAAAACAATAAATATAATTTTTATTTTTTTTAAAGAAAAGTTTAGGGTGGGCCTGAGGATGAGCGGGTGGGCCTAGGTCCACCTAGGCCCACCCATAACGCCGTGCCTGCCACGAACCACCGTCCCAATACAAGCCTGTTGTTGGGTGTCCGAGTGTCTAACTAATCATGATGAGTTTCAATCTTGCTGACGACTCATGCTTTGTTTTGCATCTCTGTACATCTGTATATAGAGTAGAGAACAAAGCACTGACTGAGAGTCTTTATTTGACCTCTTTCTGCAAATTTCCAGTATTTTTATTTCTTATTTTTTGCATATTTTAGACTGGAACAGTACACAGCAGTGATGAAAACCACAGGGAATTGTAATGGTATTGTGCGTGAAACCGCAGGCTGGGCAGGTGTTCTGCTTCATGTGACGGAAATAAGCTATGTGTAAACAAAAATTTACATTTTGCCACGGACTTATTACCACTGGCGCCGGAAATGGGGGCCTCCTTCCACTTTCTTTTCAGGCATTAACAGGTTAGGAGGTCTGCGCATGCATAGTCTGTCGTCACCCGGTTTTCAATGTGTAACACTTAGGCGCAGCGCTCCTCTGCTCAGTCGCGAATCAAGGAGGGGCGCCACGAGTGAAATGTCATAAGGACCCAGCGGCGGGGGGTGGGCATGATAGGCACATTTATGATCGCGTCGGGCCTCAACCGTTGTCAGCGTTGGTATCCTGCAGCAGTGGTTCTCAACGTCGGTCCTGGGGACCCCATGTGTGTGCTGGCTTTTGTTCCTACCCCAATTGCAATTGTAGAACTTTAACAAGCTGTGACTGTCTTAATCAGGTGCTTTTCATGTTCAGAGTTGTTTATATATCTCTTTAGTTAAATGTTACATAGGAACATCCATACATGCAATGAAGAAAAAAACACCCTTGAAGATAGTGTGTTTATTGCAGTACTGCAAGTAATGTCAAGTAACATAACATGTCAAACAGATCAAATTATACACTGAGGAAATCAATAAACCCCAGATTAGGCTGCTGGACACAACTGTTTCAAGTTCTTTCAGAAAGCTTCAGGTGAACTTAATCAGATCAACATAACACAAAACTGGTTTGTTTGTGGAATACATTTGTCATGATGAGCCAAGTAGTTTTCACTAATTAGGAGCCATCTACATCATTAATTTGATTGGTTACATTGTTTTCTCTCCTTTTATGCTGTTATTTCCGATATACAGCAATGTGCGAATGCTATTTTTGAAATTCTTGATGGCAAATAGATATTTCTGTTAAGTTGTGGGTTAAGAGGCAAATAATTGCTCTTAACATTAAATGCACATAATTAAGACAAATTAGCAACTTGTTAAAATCCTACGATTTCAATTGTGGTTGGAACAAAAGCCAGCTCACGCATGGGGTCCCCAGGACTGACGTTGAGAACGATTGTTCTACAGAACTGAGAGTCTCATCATAATCAAGACCTGCAAATAAAAGCATCATGAAATTGAGTGCTACTGGATATTTATACCACTGCAACAGCATTTATTTCTCAGCCATGGTGCTGGCAAGTCGATGTCATCATGGTACATTATTCATCATTCTAATTGAACATAAGTCGTTATAACATTAAATTATTTAAATTTCTTTTTGAAAAATGCTTAATAAAACAAACAATGATAATTTTATTTTGCTGTTGATATCGTCATTGAGACAGCAAGTGTTTTTGGATAATGGCCATGAGCGTGAGCGCAGATCAACTGTTTTTACGATGTCCACTCGCTCGCTGATTATTTTTCCCACAATTCCTTGCTATTCACAATATTTCAGATCATCCCAATAAAGTTATGTTAATGTGTCGTTCATTTGCTCATTATGCCTTATTGTTCTTGATGATGACCATTATTAAGATAAAAATTTCAAGATGATAATGTTAAGAAAGAAATAGCAAACGTTAAATTATAGAATGAAATGGTGTAGTAACACTGAGTATATTTTACGTAGGTCTATAACACTTTGAGGAGCGTGCACACTATTCATTATTTCACCTTGAGCTCAATGTGATAATAGCACCATGCATGTAATCATACTTTTGGAAAATCTGTTAGCGCAGTTTTACGCAATTGTAGTTGATACTAAGTAGTGTGCACGCTATATATTGCCGTCGTCGAAAGTTTGATTGCATTTGCAGTAGTTTCAGCAATGAGTATAACTTAAAAATATTTTTCAATGTATGTACCATGCGATTTAAGCTCTGGCTGATCCTGCCTACCTAGCCACGGACCTCACTACGCGTTAATTCATGATGTACGTTGAAACGAAAAGTCCAAAGCATTAGTTTTAAAGAAGAGGTGATGGATTTGGGGCATGAGTATCTGGTTTAACAGGAATGAGCCAAACGTCTTTTTATTTTTTATACCGTAAGTGTTGCAATAGAGGGGCACGAATGAGGTGCACGAAATAGAGGCACTGTGAATGAGCTGAACACACAACCCGGCACCTTTTGGCCCCGCCCCCCCACTTCTTAAATGAATCCGGCGCCCCTTCTTATGACGTAAATAACAGTGTGCAATGGCAGAGGTCTTTCTGAGAGAATGTTGAGGAGAGTATAAAAGAGAGAGTGTGTGTGTGTGTGTGTGTGTGTGTGAGAGAGAGAGAGAGAGAGAGAGAGAGAGCCAAACAGTGTGAAATCCTGACAGCACATTGGAAGAGGTCAGTATTTTGAGGTCAGTTATGCTTTTCCATTTGAAATCTGTTTGGTTTTTGTCTAATATTTGTTTCTTTAACAAATGAGCACTGGGTCAGAATAAAATAGTAAAAATGATTAGAAAGAGTCATAAAAGACAGGATGATCAAGGGTATTTACACCATCAAAATCTTACTTGGCAAAATAAGTACTAAAAATACATATATATAAATATAGGGAATACATAGTGCCTCATGTATATTGTAAAACAAAGCCTTTTTAAAAAAATGTACATTAAAACCCTCTCTCAGTCAAAAGACATTCATGTCACTATTGGCTGACCAGTAGAGCAAATTATTGGTACACTTGCTGAGGTCATTACTGTAATCACAGATTCTGAACAGTTAATACAAAAAATGTGTGACATTTGATTTTGGAAGGAATTGCTGTTACATAATTGTAATTTCTTTTTAGATTATTTGTGAAAAAAAAAACATTCATAGAGTGGTACTGTATAGCTGGAGAAGAATTGACTGGTAAAACTGTTGAAAAAAGTGAGAGGGACGCTGCTGGATTCTCCTTGGGAAGACGGCAGCTCCAAACGCTCTGGGCTCAAGCAGTGAGAGCCTGACCCACTGACCTCTTCCTTTTCCGAAGTCACTCCTAAAGTGTGTTCTGTGATGGCATTTACAGCACACTAGTGTGAGCTGGCACCGGTCCTACAGTGTGTTCTGTGCTGGCATTTACAGCACACTAGTGTGAGCTGACACCAGTCCTACAGTGAGTTCTGTGCTGGCGTTTACAGCACACTAGTGTGAGCAGGCACCGGTCCTACAGTGTGTTCTGTGCTGGCATTTACAGCACACTAGTGTGAGCTGGCACCGGTCCGACAGTGTGTTCTGTGCTGGCGTTTACAGCACACTAGTGTGAGCAGGCACCGGTCCTACAGTGTGTTCTGTGCTGGCATTTACAGCACACTAGTGTGAGCAGGAACCGGTCCTACAGTGTGTTCTGTGCTGGCGTTTACAGCACACTAGTGTGAGCTGGCACCGGTCCTACAGTGTGTTCTGTGCTGGCGTTTACAGCACACTAGTGTGAGCTGGCACTGGTCCTACAGTGTGTTCTGTGCTGGCATTTACAGCACACTAGTGTGAGCAGGCACCGGTCCGACAGTGTGTTCTGTGCTGGCATTTACAGCACACTAGTGTGAGCATTCACCGGTCCTACAGTGTGTTCTGTGCTGGTGTTTACAGCACACTAGTGTGAGCAGGCACCGGTCCTACAGTGTGTCCTGTGCTGGCATTTACAGCACACTAGTGTGAGCTGACACCGGTCCTACAGTGTGTTCTGTGCTGGCATTTACAGCACACTAGTGTGAGCTGGCACCGGTCCTACAGTGTGTTCTGTGCTGGCATTTACAGCACACTAGTGTGAGCAGGCACCGGTCCTACAGTGTGTTCTGTGCTGGCTTTTACAGCACACTAGTGTGAGCTGGCACCGGTCCTACACTGTGTTCTGTGCTGGCGTTTACAGCACACTAGTGTGAGCAGGCACCGGTCCGACAGTGTGTTCTGTGCTGGCATTTACTGCACACTAGTGTGAGCATTCACCGGTCCTACAGTGTGTTCTGTGCTGGCGTTTACAGCACACTAGTGTGAGCAGGCACCGGTCCTACAGTGTCTTCTGTGCTGGCGTTTACAGCACACTAGTGTGAGCAGCACCGGTCCTACAGTGTGTTCTGTGCTGGCGTTTACAGCACACTAGTGTGAGCTGACACCGGTCCTACAGTGTGTTCTGTGCTGGCATTTACAGCACACTAGTGTGAGATGGCACCGGTCCTACAGTGTGTTCTGTGCTGGCGTTTACAGCACACTAGTGTGAGCTGGCACCGGTCCTACAATGTGTTCTGTTCTGGCGTTTACAGCACACTAGTGTGAGTTGGCACCAGTCCTACAATGTGTTCTGTTCTGGCGTTTACAGCACACTAGTGTGAGCTGGCACCGGTCCTACAGTGTGTTCTGTGCTGGCATTTACAGCACACTAGTGTGAGCTGGCACCGGTCCTACAGTGTGTTCTGTGCTGGCATTTACAGCACACTAGTGTGAGCAGGCACCGGTCCGACAGTGTGTTCTGTGCTGGCATTTACAGCACACTAGTGTGAGCATTCACCGGTCCTACAGTGTGTTCTGTGCTGGTGTTTACAGCACACTAGTGTGAGCAGGCACCGGTCCTACAGTGTGTCCTGTGCTGGCATTTACAGCACACTAGTGTGAGCTGACACCGGTCCTACAGTGTGTTCTGTGCTGGCATTTAGAGCACACTAGTGTGAGCTGGCACCGGTCCTACAGTGTGTTCTGTGCTGGCATTTACAGCACACTCGTGTGAGCTGGAACCGGTCCTACAGTGTGTTCTGTGCTGGCATTTACAGCACACTAGTGTGAGCAGGCACGGGTCCTACAGTGTGTTCTGTGCTGGCTTTTACAGCACACTAGTGTGAGCTGGCACCGGTCCTACAGTGTGTTCTGTGCTGGCGTTTACAGCACACTAGTGTGAGCAGGCACCGGTCCGACAGTGTGTTCTGTGCTGGCATTTACAGCACACTAGTGTGAGCAGGCACCGGTCCTACAATGTATTCTGTGCTGGCGTTTACAGCACACTAGTGTGAGCTGGCAAAGGACCTACAGTGTGTTCTGTGCTGGTGTTTACAGCACACTAGTGTTAGCTGGAACGAGTGGTACAGTGTGTTCTGTGCTGGCGTTTACAGCACACTAGTGTGAGCTGGCACCGGTCCTACAGTGTGTGCTGTGCTGGCATTTACAGCACACTAGTGTTAGCTGGAACGAGTGGTACAGTGTGTTCTGTGCTGGCGTTTACAGCACAATAGTGTGAGAAGGCACTGGTCCTACAGTGTGTTCTGTGCTGGCGTTTACAGCACACTAGTGTGAGCTGGCACCGGTCCAACAGTGTGTTCTGTGCTGGCGTTTACAGCACACTAGTGTGAGCTCAGGCACCGGTCCTACAGTGTGTTCTGTGCTGGCGTTTACAGTAGTGCAGGCTGTCCTACAGTATGTTCTGTGCTGGCGTTTACAGCACACTAGTGTGAGCAGGCACCGGTCCTACAGTGTGTTCTGTGCTGGCGTTTACAGCACACTAGTGTGAGCAGGCACTGGTCCTACAGTGTGTTCGGTCCTACAGCAATGTGCTGGCGTTTACAGCACACTAGTGTGAGCAGGCACGGTCCTACAGTGTGTTCTGTGCTGGCATTTACAGCACACTAGTGTGAGCAGGCACCGGTCCAACAGTGTGTTCTGTGCTGGCGTTTACAGCACACTAGTGTGAGCTGGCACCGGTCCTACAGTGTGTTCTGTGCTGGCGTTTACAGCACACTAGTGTGAGCAGGCACTGGTCCTACAGTGTGTTCTGTGCTGGCGTTTACAGCACACTAGTGTGAGCTGGCACCGGTCCTACAGTGTGTTCTGTGCTGGGCGTTTACAGCACACTAGTGTGAGCAGGCACCGGTCCTACAGTGTGTTCTGTGCTGGCATTTACAGCACACTAGTGTGAGCAGGCACCGGTCCTACAGTGTGTTCTGTGCTGGCATTTACAGCACACTAGTGTGTGCACCTGGGTCCTACAGGCACCGGTCCTACACAGTGTGTTCTGTGTGTTCTGTGCTGGCATTTACAGCACACTAGTGTGAGCAGGCACCGGTCCTACAGTGTGTTCTGTGCTGGCATTTACAGCACACACCAGTGTGAGCTGGCACCGGTCCTACAGTGTGTTCTGTGCTGGCGTTTACAGCACACTAGTGTGAGCTGGCACCGGTCCTCCCCACAGTGTGTTCTGTGCTGGCATTTACAGCACACTAGTGTGAGCTGGCACCGGTCCTACAGTGTGTTCTGTGCTGGCATTTACAGCACACTAGTGTGAGCAGGCACCGGTCCTACAGTGTGTTCTGTGCTGGCATTTACAGCACACTAGTGTGAGCAGGCACGGTCCTACAGTGTGTTCTGTGCTGGTGTTTACAGCACACTAGTGTGAGCTGGCACCGGTCACACAGTGTGTTCTGTGTGCTGGCATTTACAGCACACTAGTGTGAGCTGGCACCGGTCCTACAGTGTGTTCTGTGCTGGCGTTTACAGCACACTAGTGTGAGCAGGCACACGGTCCTACAGTGTGTTCTGTGCTGGCATTTACAGCACACTAGTGTGAGCAGGCACCGGTCCTACAGTGTGTTCTGTGCTGGCATTTACAGCACACTAGTGTGAGCAGGCACCGGTCCTACAGTGTGTTCTGTGCTGGCGTTTACAGCACACTAGTGTGAGCAGGCACCGGTCCTACAGTGTGTTCTGTGCTGGCGTTTACAGCACACTAGTGTGAGCAGGCACCGGTCCCACAGTGTGTTCTGTGCTGGCATTTACAGCACACTAGTGTGAGCAGGCACCGGTCCTACAGTGTGTTCTGTGCTGGCGTTTACAGCACACTAGTGTGAGCAGGCACCGGTCCTACAGTGTGTTCTGTGCTGGCATTTACAGCACACTAGTGTGAGCAGGCACCGGTCCTACAGTGTGTTCTGTGCTGGCATTTACAGCACACTAGTGTGAGCAGGCACCGGTCCCACAGTGTGTTCTGTGCTGGCATTTACAGCACACTAGTGTGAGCTGGCACGGTCCTACAGTGTGTTCTGTGCTGGCATTTACAGCACACTAGTGTGAGCAGGCACCGGTCCTACAGTGTGTTCTGTGCTGGCATTTACAGCACACTAGTGTGAGCTGGCACCGGTCCTACAGTGTGTTCTGTGCTGGCGTTTACAGCACACTAGTGTGAGCTGGCACCGGTCCTACAGTGTGTTCTGTGCTGGCATTTACAGCACACTAGTGTGAGCAGGCACCGGTCCTACAGTGTGTTCTGTGCTGGCATTTACAGCACACTAGTGTGAGCAGGCACCGGTCCTACAGTGTGTTCTGTGCTGGCATTTACAGCACACTAGTGTGAGCAGGCACCGGTCCTACAGTGTGTTCTGTGCTGGCGTTTTTATAGCACACTAATGTGAGCAGGCACGGTCCTACAGTGTATTCTGTGCTGGCGTTTACAGCACACTAGTGTGAGCAGGCAAAGGTCCTACAGTGTGTTCTGTGCTGGCGTTTACAGCACACTAGTGTGAGCAGGCACCGGTCCTACAGTGTGTTCTGTGCTGGCATTTACAGCACACTAGTGTGAGCAGGCACCGGTCCTACAGTGTGTTCTGTGCTGGCGTTTACAGCACACTAGTGTGAGCTGGCACAGTGGTCCTACAGTGTGTTCTGTGCTGGCGTTACAGCACACTAGTGTGAGCAGGCACCTGGTCCTACAGTGTGTTCTGTGCTGGCATTTACAGCACACTAGTGTGAGCAGGCACCGGTCCTACAGTGTGTTCTGTGCTGGCGTTTACAGCACACTAGTGTCAGCAGGCACCGGTCCTACAGTGTGTTCTGTGCTGTTTACAGCACACTAGTGTGAGCTGGCTACAGTGTGTTCTGTGCTGTTTACAGCACACTAGTGTGAGCTGGCACTGGTCCTACAGTGTGTTCTGTGCTGGCGTTTACAGCACACTAGTGTGAGCAGGCACCTGGTCCCTACAGTGTGTTCTGTGCTGGCATTTACAGCACACAGCACCGGTCCTACAGTGTGTTCTGTGAGCAGGCACACTAGTGTGAGCTGGCACCGGTCCTACAGTGTGTTCTGTGCTGGCGTTTACAGCACACTAGTGTGAGCAGGCACCGGTCCTACAGTGTGTTCTGTGCTGGCATTTTACAGCACACTAGTGTGAGCAGGGGCACCGGTCCTACAGTGTGTTCTGTGCTGGCATTTACAGCACACTAGTGTGAGCTGGCACCGGTCCTACAGTGTGTTCTGTGCTGGCATTTACAGCACACTAGTGTGAGCTGGCACGGTCCTACAGTGTGTTCTGTGCTGCATTTACAGCACACTAGTGTGAACAGGCACCGGTCCTACAGTGTGTTCTGTGCTGGCATTTACAGCACACTAGTGTGAGCAGGCACCGGTCCTACAGTGTGTTCTGTGCTGGCATTTACAGCACACTAGTGTGAGCAGGCACCGGTCCTACAGTGTGTTCTGTGCTGGCATTTACAGCACACTAGTGTGAGCAGGCACCGGTCCTACAGTGTGTTCTGTGCTGGCATTTACAGCACACTAGTGTGAGCTGGCACCGGTCCTACAGTGTGTTCTGTGCTGGCATTTACAGCACACTAGTGTGAGCAGGCACCGTCCTACAGTGTGTTCTGTGCTGGCATTTACAGCACACTAGTGTGAGCAGGCACCGGTCCTACAGTGTGTTCTGTGCTGGCATTTACAGCACACTAGTGTGAGCAGGCACCGGTCCTACAGTGTGTTCTGTGCTGGCATTTACAGCACACTAGTGTGAGCAGGCACGGTCCTACAGTGTGTCCAACAGGTTCTGTGCTGGCATTTACAGCACACTAGTGTGAGCAGGCACCGGTCCTACAGTGTGTGTTCTGTCCTACTGGTGTTTTGCAGCACACTAGTGTGAGCAGGCACCGGTCCTACAGTGTGTTCTGTGCTGGTGAGCAGTCCACAGTGTGTTCTGTGCTGGTGTTTACAGCACACTAGTGTGTCAGGCACCAGTGTGTTCTGTGCTGGCGTTTACAGCACACTAGTGTGAGCAGGCACCGGTCCTACAGTGTGTTCTGTGCTGGCATTTACAGCACACTAGTGTGAGCAGGCACGGTCCTACAGTGTGTTCTGTGCTGGCATTTACAGCACACTAGTGTGAGCAGGCACCGGTCCTACAGTGTGTTCTGTGCTGGCGTTTACAGCACACTAGTGTGAGCAGGCACCGGTCCTACAGTGTGTTCTGTGCTGGCATTTACAGCACACTAGTGTGAGCAGGCACCGGTCCTACAGTGTGTTCTGTGCTGGCATTTACAGCACACTAGTGTGAGCAGGCACCGTCCTACAGTGTGTTCTGTGCTGGCATTTACAGCACACTAGTGTGAGCTGGCACCGGTCCTACAGTGTGTTCTGTGCTGGCATTTACAGCACACTAGTGTGAGCTGGCACCGGTCCTACAGTGTGTTCTGTGCTGGCATTTACAGCACACTAGTGTGAGCAGGCACCGGTCCTACAGTGTGTTCTGTGCTGGCGTTTACAGCACACTAGTGTGAGCTGGCACCGGTCCTACAGTGTGTTCTGTGCTGGCATTTACAGCACACTAGTGTGAGCAGGCACCGGTCCTACAGTGTGTTCTGTGCTGGCATTTACAGCACACTAGTGTGAGCTGGCACCGGTCCTACAGTGTGTTCTGTGCTGGCATTTACAGCACACTAGTGTGAGCAGGCACCGGGTCCTACAGTGTGTTCTGTGCTGGCATTTACAGCACACTAGTGTGAGCTGGCACCGGTCCTACAGTGTGTTCTGTGCTGGCATTTACAGCACACTAGTGTGAGCAGGCACCGGTCCTACAGTGTGTTCTGTGTTGGCATTTACAGCACACTAGTGTGAGCTGGCACCGGTACAGTGTGTTCTGTGCTGGCATTTACAGCACACTAGTGTGAGCAGCACCGGTCCTACAGTGTGTTCTGTGCTGGCATTTACAGCACACTAGTGTGAGCTGGCACCGGTCCTACAGTGTGTTCTGTGCTGGCGTTTACAGCACACTAGTGTGAGCTGGCACCGGTCCTACAGTGTGTTCTGTGCTGGCATTTACAGCACACTAGTGTGAGCTGGCACCGGTCCTACAGTGTGTTCTGTGCTGGCGTTTACAGCACACTAGTGTGAGCAGGCACCGGTCCTACAGTGTGTTCTGTGCTGGCATTTACAGCACACTAGTGTGAGCAGGCACCGGTCCTACAGTGTGTTCTGTGCTGGCGTTTACAGCACACTAGTGTGAGCAGGCACCGGTCCTACAGTGTGTTCTGTGCTGGCATTTACAGCACACTAGTGTGAGCTGGCACCGGTCCTACAGTGTGTTCTGTGCTGGCATTTACAGCACACTAGTGTGAGCTGGCACCGGTCCTACAGTGTGTTCTGTGCTGGCATTTACAGCACACTAGTGTGAGCTGGCACCGGTCCTACAGTGTGTTCTGTGCTGGCATTTACAGCACACTAGTGTGAGCTGGCACCGGTCCTACAGTGTGTTCTGTGCTGGCATTTACAGCACACTAGTGTGAGCTGGCACCGGTCCTACAGTGTGTTCTGTGCTGGCATTTACAGCACACTAGTGTGAGCAGGCACCGGTCCTACAGTGTGTTCTGTGCTGGCATTTACAGCACACTAGTGTGAGCTGGCACCGGTCCTACAGTGTGTTCTGTGCTGGCATTTACAGCACACTAGTGTGAGCTGGCACCGGTCCTACAGTGTGTTCTGTGCTGGCATTTACAGCACACTAGTGTGAGCAGGCACCGGTCCTACAGTGTGTTCTGTGCTGGCATTTACAGCACACTAGTGTGAGCTGGCACCGGTCCTACAGTGTGTTCTGTGCTGGCATTTACAGCACACTAGTGTGAGCTGGCACTGGTCCTACAGTGTGTTCTGTGCTGGCATTTACAGCACACTAGTGTGAGCAGGCACCGGTCCTACAGTGTGTTCTGTGCTGGCATTTACAGCACACTAGTGTGAGCTGGCACGGTCCTACAGTGTGTTCTGTGCTGGCATTTACAGCACACTAGTGTGAGCTGGCACCGGTCCTACAGTGTGTTCTGTGCTGGCATTTACAGCACACTAGTGTGAGCTGGCACCGGTCCTACAGTGTGTTCTGTGCTGGCGTTTACAGCACACTAGTGTGAGCAGGCACCGGTCCTACAGTGTGTTCTGTGGCACACTAGTGTGAGCTGGCACGGTCCTACAGTGTGTGTGTTCTGTACAGTGGTTCGTTTACAGCACACTAGTGTGAGCAGGCACGGTCCTACAGTGTGTTCTGTGCTGGCAGCACACTAGTGTGAGCTGGCCGGTCCTACAGTGTGTTCTGTGCTGGCATTTACAGCACACTAGTGTGAGCAGGCACCGGTCCTACAGTGTGTTCTGTGCTGGCATTTACAGCACACCGGTCCTACAGTGTGTTCTGTGCTGGCATTTACAGCACACAGTGTGAGCAGGCACCGGTCCTACAGTGTGTTCTGTGCTGGCATTTACAGCACACTAGTGTGAGCTGGCACCGGTCCTACAGTGTGTTCTGTGCTGGCATTTACAGCACACTAGTGTGAGCTGGCACGGTCCTACAGTGTGTTCTGTGCTGGCATTTACAGCACACTAGTGTGAGCAGGCACCGGTCCTACAGTGTGTTCTGTGCTGGCATTTACAGCACACTAGTGTGAGCTGGCACGGTCCTACAGTGTGTTCTGTGCTGGCGTTTACAGCACACTAGTGTGAGCTGGCAGGTCCCACAGTGTGTTCTGTGCTGGCATTTACAGCACACTAGTGTGAGCAGGCACCGGTCCTACAGTGTGTTCTGTGCTGGCATTTACAGCACACTAGTGTGAGCAGGCACCGGTCCTACAGTGTGTTCTGTGCTGGCATTTACAGCACACTAGTGTGAGCTGGCACCGGTCCTACAGTGTGTTCTGTGCTGGCATTTACAGCACACTAGTGTGAGCTGGCACCGGTCCTACAGTGTGTTCTGTGCTGGCATTTACAGCACACTAGTGTGAGCAGGCACTGGTCCTACAGTGTGTTCTGTGCTGGCATTTACAGCACACTAGTGTGAGCAGGCACCGGTCCTACAGTGTGTTCTGTGCTGGCATTTACAGCACACTAGTGTGAGCAGGCACCGGTCCTACAGTGTGTTCTGTGCTGGCATTTACAGCACACTAGTGTGAGCAGGCACCGGTCCCACAGTGTGTTCTGTGCTGGCATTTACAGCACACTAGTGTGAGCTGGCACGGTCCTACAGTGTGTTCTGTGCTGGCATTTACAGCACACTAGTGTGAGCAGGCACCGGTCCTACAGTGTGTTCTGTGCTGGCGTTTACAGCACACTAGTGTGAGCAGGCACCGGTCCTACAGTGTGTTCTGTGCTGGCATTTACAGCACACTAGTGTGAGCAGGCACCGGGTCCTACAGTGTGTTCTGTGCTGGCATTTACAGCACACTAGTGTGAGCAGGCACCGGTCCTACAGTGTGTTCTGTGCTGGCATTTACAGCACACTAGTGTGAGCAGGCACCGGTCCTACAGTGTGTTCTGTGCTGGCATTTACAGCACACTAGTGTGAGCAGGCACCGGTCCTACAGTGTGTTCTGTGCTGGCATTTACAGCACACTAGTGTGAGCAGGCACCGGTCCTACAGTGTGTTCTGTGCTGGCATTTACAGCACACTAGTGTGAGCAGGCACCGGTCCTACAGTGTGTTCTGTGCTGGCATTTACAGCACACTAGTGTGAGCTGGCACCGGTCCTACAGTGTGTTCTGTGCTGGCATTTACAGCACACTAGTGAGTGGCAGTCCTACAGTGTGTTCTGTGCTGGCATTTACAGCACACTAGTGTGAGCAGGCACTGGTCCCACAGTGTGTTCTGTGCTGGCATTTACAGCACACTAGTGTGAGCTGGCACCGGTCCTACAGTGTGTTCTGTGCTGGCGTTTACAGCACACTAGTGTGAGCAGGCACCGGTCCTACAGTGTGTTCTGTGCTGGCATTTACAGCACACTAGTGTGAGCTGGCACCGGTCCTACAGTGTGTTCTGTGCTGGCATTTACAGCACACTAGTGTGAGCAGGCACGGTCCTACAGTGTGTTCTGTGCTGGCATTTACAGCACACTAGTGTGATTTACAGCACTGTGCGTCCTACAGTGTGTTCTGTGCAGCATTTACAGCACACTAGTGTGAGCTGGCACGGTCCTACAGTGTTCTGTGCATTTACAGCACACTAGTGTGAGCAGCACCACACAGTGTGTTCTGTGCTGGCGTTTAGGCACACTAGTGTGAGCAGGCACCGGTCCTACAGTGTGTTCTGTGCTGGCAGCACATTTGTGAGCAGCACACTACAGTGTGAGCTGGCACTGGTCCCGGTCCTACAGTGTGTTGTGTTCACACTAGTGTGAGCAGGCACAGTCACACAGTGTGTTCTGTGCTGGCATTTACAGCACACTAGGTCCCTACAGTGTGTTCTGTGCTGGCATTTACAGCACACTAGTGTGAGCAGGCACCGGTCCTACAGTGTGTTCTGTGCTGGCATTTACAGCACACTAGTGTGAGCTGGCACCGGTCCTACAGTGTGTTCTGTGCTGGCATTTACAGCACACTAGTGTGAGCACACGGTCCTACAGTGTGTTCTGTTTGGCATTTACAGCACACTAGTGTGAGCAGGCACCGGTCCTACAGTGTGTTCTGTGCTGGCATTTACAGCACACTAGTGTGAGCAGGCACGGGTCCCTACAGTGTGTTCTGTGCTGGCATTTACAGCACACTAGTGTGAGCAGGCACCGGTCCTACAGTGTGTTCTGTGCTGGCATTTACAGCACACTAGTGTGAGCAGGCACCGGTCCTACAGTGTGTTCTGTGCTGGCATTTACAGCACACTAGTGTGAGCAGGCACCGGTCCTACAGTGTGTTCTGTGCTGGCATTTACAGCACACTAGTGTGAGCAGGCACCGGGTCCTACAGTGTGTTCTGTGCTGGCATTTACAGCACACTAGTGTGAGCTGGCACCGGTCCTACAGTGTGTTCTGTGCTGGCATTTACAGCACACTAGTGTGAGCAGGCACCGGTCCACAGTGTGTGAGCTGGGCACAGTGTGTTCTGAGCAGGCACCGGTCCTACAGTGTGTTCTGTGCTGGCATTTACAGCACACTAGTGTGAGCAGGCACCGGTCCTACAGTGTGTTCTGTGCTGGCATTTACAGCACACTAGTGTGAGCTGGCACCGGTCCTACAGTGTGTTCTGTGCTGGCATTTACAGCACACTAGTGTGAGCAGGCACCGGTCCTACAGTGTGTTCTGTGCTGGCATTTACAGCACACTAGTGTGAGCAGGCACACGGTCCTACAGTGTGTTCTGTGCTGGCATTTACAGCACACTAGTGTGAGCTGGCACTAGGTCGGTCCTACAGTGTGTTCTGTGCTGGCATTTACAGCACACTAGTGTGAGCAGGCACGGTCCTACAGTGTGTTCTGTGCTGGCATTTACAGCACACTAGTGTGAGCAGGCACCGGTCCTACAGTGTGTTCTGTGCTGGCATTTACAGCACACTAGTGTGAGCAGGCACCGGTCCTACAGTGTGTTCTGTGCTGGCATTTACAGCACACTAGTGTGTGAGCTGGCACCGGTTTACAGTGTGTTCTGTGCTGGCATTTAGTGTGAGCAGGCACCGGTCCTACAGTGTGTTCTGTGCTGGCATTTACAGCACACTAGTGTGAGCTGGCACCGGTCCTGTGTGTTCTGTGCTTCTATGTACAGCACACTAGTGTGAGCTGGCACCGGTCCTACAGTGTGTTCTGTGCTGGCATTTACAGCACACTAGTGTGAGCAGGCACCGGTCCTACAGTGTGTTCTGTGCTGGCATTTACAGCACACTAGTGTGAGCAGGCACCGGTCCTACAGTGTGTTCTGTGCTGGCGTTTACAGCACACTAGTGTGAGCTGGTCCTACAGTGTGTTCTGTGCTGGCGTTTACAGCACACTAGTGTGAGCTGGCACTGGTCCTACAGTGTGTTTTGCAGCACACTAGTGTGAGCAGGCACCGGTCCTACAGTGTGTTCTGTGCTGGCATTTACAGCACACTAGTGTGAGCTGGCACCGGTCCTACAGTGTGTTCTGTGCTGGCGTTTACAGCACACTAGTGTGAGCTGGCACACAGGTCCTACAGTGTGTTCTGTGCTGGCGTTTACAGCACACTAGTGTGAGCAGGCACCGGTCCTACAGTGTGTTCTGTGCTGGCATTTACAGCACACTAGTGTGAGCTGGCACCGGTCCTACAGTGTGTTCTGTGCTGGCATTTACAGCACACTAGTGTGAGCAGGCACCGGTCCTACAGTGTGTTCTGTGCCATTTACAGTGTGTTCTGTGTGTTCTGTGCTGGCCTTTACAGCACACTAGTGTGAGCTGGCACCGGTCCTACAGTGTGTTTTGTGCTGGCATTTACAGCACACTAGTGTGAGCAGGCACCGGTCCTACAGTGTGTTCTGTGTGGCATTTGGCACACTTTGCAGCATGGGTCCTACAGTGTGTTCTGTGTGCATTTACAGCACACTAGTGTGAGCAGGCACGGTCCTACAGTGTGTTCTGTGCTGGCATTTACAGCACACTAGTGTGAGCTGGCACCGGTCCTACAGTGTGTTCTGTGCTGGCATTTACAGCACACTAGTGTGAGCAGGCACCGGTCCTACAGTGTGTTCTGTGCTGGCATTTTCAGCACACTAGTGTGAGCAGGCACCGGTCCTACAGTGTGTTCTGTGCTGGCATTTACAGCACACTAGTGTGAGCAGGCACCGGTCCTACAGTGTGTTCTGTGGCACACTAGGTCGGTCCTACAGTGTGTTCTGTGCTGGCATTTACAGCACACAGTGTGAGCACACTAGTGTGTTTCTGTTTTCCAGTGTGAGCAGGCACCGGTCTACACAGTGTGTTCTGTGCTGGGTTTACAGCACACTAGTGTGAGCTGGCTGGCACCGGTCCTACAGTGTGTTCTGTGCTGGCATTTACAGCACACTAGTGTGAGCAGGCACCGGTCCTACAGTGTGTTCTGTGCTGGCATTTACAGCACACTAGTGTGAGCAGGCACCGGTCCTACAGTGTGTTCTGTGCTGGCATTTACAGCACACTAGTGTGAGCAGGCACCGGTCCTACAGTGTGTTCTGTGCTGGCATTTACAGCACACTAGTGTGAGCAGGCACCGGTCCTACAGTGTGTTCTGTGCTGGCATTTACAGCACACTAGTGTGCTGGCACCGGTCCTACAGTGTGTTCTGTGCTGGCATTTACAGCACACTAGTGTGAGCAGGCACACGGTCCTACAGTGTGTTCTGTGCTGGCATTTACAGCACACTAGTGTGAGCAGGCACGGTCCTACAGTGTGTTCTGTGCTGGCATTTACAGCACACTAGTGTGAGCAGGCACAGTCCACAGTGTGTTCTGTGCTGGCATTTACAGCACACTAGTGTGAGCAGGCACCGGTCCTACAGTGTGTTCTGTGCTGGCATTTACAGCACACTAGTGTGAGCAGGCACCGGTCCTACAGTGTGTTCTGTGCTGGCATTTACAGCACACTAGTGTGAGCAGGCACCGGTCCTACAGTGTGTTCTGTGCTGGCATTTACAGCACACTAGTGTGAGCAGGCACCGGTCCTACAGTGTGTTCTGTGCTGGCGTTTACAGCACACTAGTGTGAGCTGGCACCGGTCCTACAGTGTGTTCTGTGCTGGCATTTACAGCACTAGTGTGAGCAGGCACCGGTCCCACAGTGTGTTCTGCTGGGCACTAGTGAGGAGGCACCGGTCCCACAGTGTGTTCTGTGCTGGCATTTACAGCACACTAGTGTGAGCAGGCACCGGTCCTACAGTGTGTTCTGTGCTGGCATTTACAGCACACTAGTGTGAGCAGGCACGGTCCTACAGTGTGTTCTGTGCTGGCATTTACAGCACACTAGTGTGAGCAGGCACGGTCCTACAGTGTGTTCTGTGCTGGCATTTACAGCACACTAGTGTGAGCAGGCACCGGGTCCTACAGTGTGTTCTGTGCTGGCATTTACAGCACACTAGTGTGAGCAGGCACCGGTCCTACAGTGTGTTCTGTGCTGTTTACAGCTAGTGTTTACAGTGTGTTCTGTGCTGGCATTTAGCACACACTAGTGTGAGCAGGCACCGGTCCTACAGTGTGTTCTGTGCTGGCATTTACAGCACACTAGTGTGAGCAGGCACTGGTCGTTTACAGTGTGTTCTGTGTCCTACAGTGTGTTCATTTACAGCACACTAGTGTGAGCTGGCAGGCACCTGTCCATTTACACAGTGTGTTCTGTGTTCTGGCATTTACAGCACACTAGTGTGAGCAGGTGTTCTGTGCTGGCATTTACAGCACACAGTGTGTCCTACAGTGTGGCTGGCATTTACAGCACACTAGTGTGAGCAGGCACTGGTCCTACAGTGTGTGTGAGCACACAGGCACCCACGGTCCTAGTGTGTTCTGTGCTGGCGTTTACAGCACACTAGTGTGAGCTGGCACCGGTCCTACAGTGTGTTCTGTGCTGGCATTTACAGCACACTAGTGTGAGCAGGCACCGGTCCTACAGTGTGTTCTGTGCTGGCATTTACAGCAGCACACTAGTGTGAGCAGGCACCGGTCCTACAGTGTGTTCTGTGCTGGCATTTACAGCACACTAGTGTGAGCAGGCACCGGTCCTACAGTGTGTCCTGTGCTGGCATTTACAGCACACTAGTGTGAGCTGGCACCGGTCCTACAGTGTGTTCTGTGCTGGCATTTACAGCACACTAGTGTGAGCAGGCACCGGTCCTACAGTGTGTTCTGTGCTGGCGTTTACAGCACACACACGGTCCTACAGTGTGTTCTGTGCTGGCGTTTACAGCACCTACAGTGTGTTCAGTGTGTTCTGTGCATTTACAGCACACTAGTGTGAGCTGGCACCGGTCCTACAGTGTGTTCTGTGTGCGTTTGGCAGTTTACAGCACCTACAGTAGTGTGCGTTTACAGGCACTAGTGTGAGCAGGCACGGTCCTACAGTGTGTTCTGTGCTGGCATTTACAGCACACAGTGTGAGCAGGCACCGGTCCTACAGTGTGTTCTGTGCTGGCATTTACAGCACACTTTACAGCACAGTGTGTTCTGTGAGCTGGCACACGGTCCTACAGTGTGTTCTGTGCTGGCATTTACAGCACACTAGTGTGAGCAGGCACCGGTCCTACAGTGTGTTCTGTGCTGGCATTTACAGCACACTAGTGTGAGCAGGCACCGGTCCTACAGTGTGTTCTGTGCTGGCATTTACAGCACACTAGTGTGAGCAGGCACCGGTCCTACAGTGTGTTCTGTGCTGGCATTTACAGCACACTAGTGTGAGCAGGCACCGGTCTTACAGTGTGTTCTGTGCTGGCATTTACAGCACACTAGTGTGAGCAGGCACCGGTCCTACAGTGTGTTCTGTGCTGGCATTTACAGCACACTAGTGTGAGCAGGCACCGGTCCTACAGTGTGTTCTGTGCTGGCATTTACAGCACACTAGTGTGAGCAGGCACCGGTCCTACAGTGTGTTCTGTGCTGGCATTTACAGCACACTAGTGTGAGCTGGCACGGTCCTACAGTGTGTTCTGTGCTGGCATTTACAGCACACTAGTGTGAGCAACAGCACACTAGTGTGAGCAGGCACCGGTCCTACAGTGTGTTCTGTGCTGGCATTTACAGCACACTAGTGTGAGCAGGCACCGGTCCTACAGTGTGTTCTGTGCTAGCATTTACAGCACACTAGTGTGAGCAGGCACCGGTCACAGTGTGTTCTGTGCTGGCATTTTACAGTAGTGTGAGCAGGCACCGGTCCTACAGTGTGTTCTGGCATTTACAGCACACTAGTGTGAGCAGGCACGGTCCTACAGTGTGTTCTGTGCTGGCATTTACAGCACACTAGGTGAGCAGGCACCGGTCCTACAGTGTGTTCTGTGCTGGCATTTACAGCACACTAGTGTGAGGGCACAGCACAGTGTGTTCTGTGTGCGTTTACAGCACACTAGTGGCACAGTGTGTTCTGTGCTGGCCATTTACAGCACACTAGTGTGAGCTGGCACGGTCCACAGTGTGTTCTGTGCTGGCATTTACAGCACACTAGTGTTGTGAGCAGGCACTGGTCCACAGTGTGTTCTGTGCTGGCATTTACAGGCACTAGTGTGAGCAGGCACCGTCCTACAGTGTGTTCTGTGCTGGCATTTACAGCACAGTGTGAGCAGGCACCGGTCCTACAGTGTGTTCTGTGCTGGCATTTACAGCACACACTAGTGTGAGCAGGCACCGGTCCTACAGTGTGTTCTGTGCTGGCTGTTTAGCTGGCACAGCACACTAGTGTGAGCTAGGCAGGCACGGTCCTACAGTGTGTCTGTGCTGCGTTTACAGCATAGTGTTACAGCACAGTGTGTTCTGTGTGAGCTGGTCCCCAGTGTGTTCTGTGCAGCAGGCACTAGTGTCTGGCACAGTGTGTTCTGTGCTGGCATTTACAGCACACTAGTGTGAGCAGGCACCGGTCCTACAGTGTGTTCTGTGCTGGCATTTACAGCACACTAGTGTGAGCAGGCACGGTCCTACAGTGTGTTCTGTGCTGGCATTTACAGCACACTAGTGTGAGCAGGCACGTCCTACAGTGTGTTCTGTGCTGGCATTTACAGCACACTAGTGTGAGTGTTACAGTGTGTTCTGTGCTGGCATTTACACAGCAGGCACGGTCCTACAGTGTGTTCTGTGCTGGCATTTACAGCAGCAGTGTGAGCAGGCACCGGTCCTAGGCACGGTCCTACAGTGTGTTCTGTGCTGGCATTTACAGCACACTAGTGTGAGCTGGCACCGGTCCTACAGTGTGTTCTGTGCTGGCATTTACAGCACACTAGTGTGAGCAGGCACCGGTCCTACAGTGTGTTCTGTGCTGGCGTTTACAGCACACTAGTTTAGCAGGCACGGTCCTACAGTGTGTGCTGGCGTTTGCACGGTCCTACAGTGTGTTCTGTGCTGGCGTTTACAGCACACTAGTGTGAGCAGGCACGGTCCTACAGTGTGTTCTGTGCTGGCGTTTACAGCACACTAGTGTGAGCTGGCACCGGTCCTACAGTGTGTTCTGTGCTGGCGTTTTACAGCACACTAGTGTGAGCAGGCACCGGTCCTACAGTGTGTTCTGTGCTGGCATTTACAGCACACTAGTGTGAGCAGGCACCGGTCCTACAGTGTATTCTGTGCTGGCATTTTCAGCACACTAGTGTGAGCTGGCACCGGTCCTACAGTGTGTTCTGTGCTGGCCTTTACAGCACACTCGTGTGAGCAGGCACCGGACCTACAGTGTGTTCTGTGCTGGCATTTACAGCACACTAGTGTGAGCTGGCACCGGTCCTACAGCTGGCACCGTCCTACAGTGTGTTCTGTGCTGGCATTTACAGCACACTAGTGTGAGCAGGCACCGGTCCTACAGTGTGTTCTGTGCTGGCATTTACAGCACACTAGTGTGAGCAGGCACCGGTCCTACAGTGTGTTCTGTGCTGGCATTTACAGCACACTAGTGTGAGCAGGCACCGGTCCACACAGTGTGTTCTGTGCTGGCATTTACAGCACACTAGTGTGTGGCTGGTCCACAGTGTGTTCTGTGCTACACTAGTGTGAGCTGGCACCGGTCCTACAGTGTGTTCTGTGCTGGCATTTACAGCACACTAGTGTGAGCAGGCACGGTCCTACAGTGTGTTCTGTGCTGGCATTTACAGCACACTAGTGTGAGCAGGCACCGGTCCTACAGTGTGTTCAGTTTACAGCACACTAGTGTGAGCAGGCAGGTCCTACAGTGTGTTCTGTGCTGGCGTTTACAGCACACTAGTGTGAGCAGGCACCGGTCCTACAGTGTGTTCTGTGCTGGCATTTACAGCACACTAGTGTGAGCAGGCACGGTCCTACAGTGTGTTCTGTGCTGGCGTTTACAGCACACTAGTGTGAGCTGGCACAGTCCTACAGTGTGTTCTGTGCTGGCATTTACAGCACACTAGTGTGAGCAGGCACCGGTCCTACAGTGTGTTCTGTGCTGGCGTTTACAGCACACTAGTGTGAGCAGGCACCGGTCCTACAGTGTGTTCTGTGCTGGCATTTACAGCACACTAGTGTGAGCAGGCACCGGTCCTACAGTGTGTTCTGTGCTGGCGTTTACAGCACACTAGTGTGAGCAGGCACGGTCCTACAGTGTGTTCTGTGCTGGCATTTACAGCACACTAGTGTGAGCTGGCACCGGTCCTACAGTGTGTTCTGTGCTGGCTTTTACAGCACACTAGTTTGAGCAGGCACCGGTCCTACAGTGTGTTCTGTGCTGGCATTTACAGCACACTAGTGTGAGCAGGCACCGGTCCTACAATGTGTCCAGTGCTGGCATTTACAGCACACTAGTGTGAGCTGGCACCGGTCCTACAGTGTGTTCTGTGCTGGCATTTACAGCACACTAGTGTGAGCTGGCACCGGTCCTACAGTGTGTTCTGTGCTGGCATTTACAGCACACTAGTGTGAACAGGCACCGGTCCTATAGTGTGTTCTGTGCTGGCATTTACAGCACACTAGTGTGAGCAGGCACCGGTCCTACAGTGTGTCCTGTGCTGGCGTTTACAGCACACTAGTGTGAGCTGGCACCGGTCCTACAGTGTGTTCTGTGCTGGCATTTACAGCACACTAGTGTGAGCTGGCACCGGTCCTACAGTGTGTTCTGTGCTGGCTTTTACAGCACTCTAGTTTGAGCAGGCACCGGTCCTACAGTGTGTTCTGTGCTGGCATTTACAGCACACTAGTGTGAGCAGGCACCGGTCCTACAGTGTGTCCTGTGCTGGTATTTACAGCACACTAGTGTGAGCTGGCACTGGTCCTACAGTGTGTTCTGTGCTGGCATTTACAGCACACTAGCGTGAGCAGGCACCGGTCCTACAGTGTGTCCTGTGCTGGCATTTACAGCACACTAGTGTGAGCTGGCACCGGTCCTACAGTGTGTTCTGTGCTGGCATTTACAGCACACTAGTGTGAGCAGGCAATGGTCCTACAGTGTGTCCTGTGCTGGCATTTACAGCACACTAGTGTGAGCAGGCAACGGTCCTACAGTGTGTCCTGTGCTGGCATTTACAGCACACTAGTGTGAGCTGGCACCGGTCCTACAGTGTGTTCTGTGCTGGCATTTACAGTACACTAGTGTGAGCTGGTACCGGTCCTACAGTGTGTTCTGTGCTGGCGTTTACTGCAAACTAGTGTGAGCTGGCACCGATCCTACAGTCTGTTCTGTGCTCGCATTTACAGCACACTAGTGTGAGTTGGCAACGGTCAGGCAGACAAGAAGAGGGGATAGGATCTTAATCAAGTATTTTTGAAACTGGTGAATGCTGTCCGCTCAGCCCCTCACAATCTCATGTTGAACAAAATTTTTAAAATAAAAATGTGAAAGGTGCCCGAGTGAATTACACTCGTCAGCGCCCTGTCAGTTTGCTTACATCTGTAAAGTTGTGATCACTGTTCAGTTAGTTGCCTGATACTGCAAGTAGCACAACAGATCATGGTTGACCGCAGGGGCAATGCCTGCCTGGTTATAAGTGCAGTGAATGTATGTGTTGTACTGTGGAAAGGCTTTCCAGCCCTGTTGGGGCATTAGAGCGGAGCCTTAACCTAATGAGCCACCGAGCAGTCCTTCAGATTTCATGTCGGCCAGAATCTTTCTATTGATGGGTCGCGTTACCGATCGGTATCTTTCTGACTGATGACTCTGGTATTAACGTTTTGCAGTCATGAGCGAGGTCTGAAAGTATTTGGACGATGATGTATTTTTAAATACAAATGTTATTCCTGTGCGATAAATCCAATCACAATGAGCGAGTACCTAGAAGAACAGCGTCTAACATCTAGTGGTGGAGCCACTATACTGGTGATATAATAATCCATAGAAAACTGGGAAAGACCACAGCGCTGATGGTGATGTAATACTGATGATAATAATCCATCCATTCTCTATTCCGATTCTTCCTCACAAGGGTCGCAAGGGAGCTGGAGCCAATCCTGGCTGACTCTGGGCGAAAGGCTGGGACCCACCCTGGACAGCTGGCCAATCCATTACAGGGCACACACACACACACACACACACTCATACCTATGGGAAATTTAGTGTCTCCAGTTAGCCTGATGTGCATGTCTTTGGACTGTAGAAGGAAACCGGAGTACCCGGAGATAACCCACGTGAACACGGGGAGAACATGCTAACTCCACACAGAATGGCCCCAGGCTGGATTCAAACTGATCAAATTCATGAGGCAGCAGTGCTTCCCACTGTGTTACTGTGCAGCCCAAAATAAAAAATAAAAATAGTACAAATATAACAAATTATTGGCACTGTCGCCTCACAGCGAGAAGGTTGTGGGTTTAATCCGACCTGGGCCCTTTCTGTGTGGAGTCTGTATGTTCTCCCTCTGTTTGCAGGGGTTTTTCAGGTACTCTGGTTTCCTGTCACAGTCCAAAGGTGTGTGTCAGGCTAACTGCAGACACTAAACTGCACATAGGTATGAGTGTGTGAGGGAATGGTGTGTGAGCCCTGCGCATAGGTATGAGTGTGTGAGGGAATGGTGTGTGAGCCCTGGGATGGATTGGCCAGCCGTCCAGGATGTGCCCCTGCCTTTTGCTCATTGTCAGCTGTGATTGGCTCCCGCTCCTCCACAACCCCAGTGAGGAAGAAGTGGTGTAGAGAATGGATGGATGGATAATAAAGGCTATACCAGCTAATAGAGCACCAATCTTTGACAAAGCCTATGTGCTACCATAGTTTATTGCCAAAGATAATTCTGTAGTTTTTATTTTAGTTTAGTATTTATATGTGTTTCAGAGCCATTTTTTCTTTGGTTGTCAAACCATTCTATTAATGAGGTGGCTTCCAGCCTGGTTGTTGGTATATTTGACTGGGTTCAATGGGCTGGTGGTTAAACCATAGTTTAGGGACAATAAGGTTTGTGGAGCTGTTCAGGTCTTGATCAACGCCCTTCACCCCACACTGCTCCAGGGGCAATTTCCCCTGCTTTGTCTGGTCAACGGTAAGTCTCACTGGATAAAAGCGTCAACTAAATAACAGCAATGTCATGCATGTGTGTGTTTCTGCAGGTAGCCAATCATCAGTCATGAAGAAATATGCTTTTATGTTCGTCCTGATTTCAGGTCAGTTTCATCACGGTCATCGTTACGGTGTGAGGTCACAAATTTGTTTGGCACAAATATGTTCTTTACTGTCCTGTGATGGATTGGCGAGCTGTCTAGAGGGAGTTCCTGCCTTTCGCCCATATTCGGCCGGAAAAGGCCCAGCTCCCCTGCGTCTCTGATGAGGAGGCAGTGTAGATAATGGACGGATAGATGCTCTTAATGTTCAGGATTTCTCATCAATACTGGTAGCTGTGAAAGCAATTGAGCTCCAGAATTTATTCACTGATTTACTTTGGAACTTTTGCATGCAAAACATTTCAGTGCATGCAACACCAGTGACGTGACCAATGATTGGTCACCTTATTTGTCGTTGTTAAAGCACTAGCTGTGTCATTATTCATGTGCAAAAACATTATTGCACCTGCTGAAGCTCATGGCAAATCAAGCCCGGAGTTGCAATTTTTGGAGGGCAGCATCCCAAAAATATCCACTCTCGCATTTTAAAAACATAAAATAAGTACTACGACAGTGGGCTCCAGAATTACTGGCACCCCTGACTAGCAATGCACAAACAATACAAAATATATATATATATAAACAATATAACTATAGGGAAAGAGACTATCCCTGTTGGGGTTGCAGGGTTTGGGGAACCAAACGCAACAGAGATGGGGGATCTCTAAAAGTCAAGGGAACCCTGACCACTGGGCCCAAAAAGGACTGCAAAGAAATTCCAAATAGGGAGAAATTATAGAACCAAAAATAACCCTTTAAAAAACAAGGGTGAGACTCTGATAAATATATTAGAATAGGTTTGCTCTTTAAAGACCGTAACACAAATATCTCTCCGACTAAGCCTGAACGCAAGGAACTGCAGCGTAAAAAGGGGGCCCATTGAAGCAGAACTGCTCAGGGAAATAGAGAATTAAACTTAAAGGAGACCCCTAGAGAAAATGCTGCAAACCACTGGAGGCCGCTGTAGATCGCAACGGGCGTGTACTGAAAACAGCTCTGGTAGGAGAAGAGCAAACCCCTACCGACCTAAACCCCAGAGAGCAGATCCCCACTGGATGCTACCCGGGAGTTAAACCCTTTCCCAGGAAAATAAATCCCTCAGGGCTGCACCCCTGACACAAACGAATAAAAAGAAAAGTGCGGGGTCGTCAAGTGTCCCGTCTTAGTCCTCACAGCAAGAAGGTTGTGGGTTCGAATCCGGCCTGGGGCCTTTCTGTGTGGAGTTTGCATGTTCTCCCCGTGTTCACATGGGTTTACTCTAGGTACTCCGGTTTCCCACAAAAACATGCATCATAGGAACACTCCTACCAGTGCCCCTGACCAAGGCTCTGGCTTTAGAACTGGAGTTTGTCCCCGGACGCTGCTCTGTGGCTGCTCACTGCTCCTAACTATAGGATGGGTCAAATACAGAGGACAAATTACCCCACGGGGTTCAATAAAGTATATCTTAATCTTATAATACCCCTCTCCTATGCCGGAGCTCCAACGTATTCCAAAAAGAAATCTAAGTGGGCACAGAACTTTTACAATTCTTTTCAGAAAGTTCTGCAATAACATTTTATACCTTACTGGCTTGAGTGCTTAACAAGTGACCCTGAGGCACACACTGAAGGAGCCGCAGAGCTTAAATACAAAAGTCTCGGGGCGGAGCGTTTAACGAGAACAGGGATCACCTGCTGCTAATGAGCTAATCAACGCACCAGCAACCTCACGTAATAACTTGCAGCTTACAGACCCAGAACCATGACAGTCCTAACAAGTGTAAAATACTGCATTAATGTTTTTATGGAAACAACCAAAATCATAACATTCATTTCATACAAAATAAATTTCAACAAAATCTAGGTTTCATAATAATTGGCACCCTTCATTTAGAACTTAGTGCAACCACCTCTGCCCAAGATAACAGCATGGAGTCTTTACCTGTTATTTTTGACAAGGATAAGGCAAACGTTTGGGGTGATTTTGGACCATTACCCTGAGCAGATCCTTCAAGATCCTTTACATTCTTGGGTTTACATTTATCAACTGCCATCTTCCACTCCGCCCAGAGGTTTTCAATTGGATTGAGGTCTGGTGACTGAGATGGCCTTTGCAGAACATTGATTTTGTTGTTACAGAACCATTTCTGTGTGGATCTTGAGGTATACTTTGGGTCATTGTCTTGTTGGAAAGTCCACCTGCGGCCAAGTCCCAGCCAGCTGTCTGGCGAAGGCGACCAGATTGTCAGACAAAAGATCCTGATACTTGGTGGAATTCATGATGCCATTAATCTTCACCAGTGCCCCTGGACCTCTTCAATTAAAACACCTCAAAACATGACTGACCCACCATCATATCTCACTGTGGGTATGAGGTGCTTTTCCTCATATGAATCTGTTTTGACGCCGAACAAGCCGATGCTGTATCTGACGGAAACGTGCAATTTTGGTCTCATCGGACCAAAGCACCTTTTTCCAGTCATAAAGTAAATGACATTTGGCAAACTTAAAATGCTCGCTTTTGTATCTTCTGGTCAGAAAAGGCATTTTTCCGGCTACCCTTCCAAAGAGCCTGTGATTGTGGAGGTGGCGCCTGATGGTGCTTTTTAAAACCTGGTGACCCCAAGATGCCACTTAGGCCTGCATTTCCCTCACAGTGATTCTTGGGGATTTTGTTGCTTCTCTCACCATCCTCCTCAGTATGCTGGGGGGGGAAATGCAGTTGCATCATCTACCCTTAAGGTTTTCAACAGTTCCATATCTTTGGAATTTTTAAATAATTGCCCTGACAGTGCTCAGTGCATATTCAATCGTTTATGAGTCTTCTTGTAGCCATAACCAGTTTTATGAAGGTTTATGACTATCTGTGTCTTTTAAACTGACAGTTGTTTTGTTTTCTTCATGGTGCTGGATGACAAAGGGATGCTGCATGTTTGTAACCTCAGTTTTATACTGTATATGAAAAAGGAAGTGATGTAATGGCTCAATATAGTTCCTTAACACTTAGATAAAACTTAAATAAGAGGAATTTAATTCCTCGATTAATTTTGGTTGATGTAAGGGAGCCATTAATTGTGAAACCATGATTTGGAGTAAATAGATTTTTAATTATATTAGTAAATGACTTTGGCTGGTTCCAATGGGACATTAATTTAGTACAGTATTTCTCACACGTCATTATTTAGAGTTTTTAGAAATACCTTTTTTGAATTTTTAAAAAGTATTTTGTGTGAATTGCCAGTCAGGGGTGCCGGTAATTTTGGAGCCCACTGTACATGAATATAATATAACACCCTTCAATCATGTTCTGTGTGCTTGAGCTGTTTCCTGCAGGAATGAGTGCATGTATTCAGCCCTACCCATGAATTACCAGATTTGTTTTTTAAGTCATTCTGATAAAATGAACAGAAATACATTGCATAGCTGAAAGTATGTGGACTCTTGTTTGTCTTTAGTTAATTTTAATGCTTTGGGTTGGGCCCCTGGCATGCTGAGCCAATGAAGAACAAGCTGGCCTCGAGGCCCACGGTCTCCCGTCGCCACTGATATTAAAAAGGAAACTGGTTCATAATCTAATCTTATATGCAGTACATGGAATCTGTAATCCACTTTCTTCTTGAGTTCTCGTGTTAACGCCACTTTTCGGATGGACGGACACATGCACGGACGGGGTGCATTCAAAACAAAGACAATCCAGATGAGTGGCGGAGAACCAGAGTCTACTAACCAACAAAGTGCTTTCTGTAAATACAGATATTTGCCAGATCGTTGACACTTCTGTTCAAAAAAACTTGTTAAATATTCATGATTTAGCATAGTCAGAGGGTGCTACACACACCTAACTCATTTCCCACTAAAAGCTAGATAGTAGACTCTGGTTCTTACTCGTTTCTGCGCAATAATTAAAACTCACCTGGACCTGTTACAGACTCGCCTGGAGGAGAACCCAGGTTTGTGTTGCCCCCACACACAGTTAGGAGGGTTACTGCGATTAGTTGCACAGATGCTTAGGAATTGGTAGCCAGGTACATATTTTGCTGATTAACCTCAGTTTTCATATCATTGGTCAAAGGGTAATTTGCCACTTTTCATGCAATTTTATGTTTTTTTAAGTTTAGAGTTTGAAATTTAATCCAATATTTGCCACATTCCTGCAGAAGATGCATTTTTCTGGGCATGAACAGCATTTCCTGACAGAATGTGATTTAAGAGTTTAACCCTCTGGGGTCAAGGTCATTTTTAGGTTCGCCTGGCCTCCTTGTGTAATCATGCTTTCATAATCCAACCCTGCCATCTGCTGTCAATTTATATTCATCATTTTTTTCGGGACAACCTGGGCTAACAGAATATGTATGATGTAGTAAAGTCATACGAATTGCTAAATATTTACATGAAAATAAATATAAAAGAAAAACTGAATTTCAGAATTTTTTCTCGTAGAATTATTCCATGTACCGTGTGTATTGATGCCAAGGTCCAGTAATCAGCATGTATTAGAATTTAGTTCAGAAAAAGTAACAGCCTTTGAAATTTTGTGATGGCCATTGTGGTTGGAACAAAAGCTAGCACACAGGGGTCCCCCAGGACTGACTTTACAAACCACAGATCAAGAGAGATTCTTGATAGAAGGATGGTCTCAAATTCCATACTCCAATAATGTTCTCCAAAGTATTAAATGTGGGGGTGCCAATAATTGCGGCACAGGAGGTTTCTTTAAAAGCATTTATTTCTTGATGAGAGATTAGTTTATCAAAATGAATGTAATTCAATGAAAGCTTGGATTTTTTCCCCCGCTCTCTTTCCGAGTGAAATTGAGCTAGTTCTCCAAAAGGTGATTTTTTTAAAAATCACCCTTTACACTCAATATTTGCCAAGGGTGCCAATTATTGTGGTTGGGACTGTTTGTGGATTGTTGCGATGGATGCAGAATGAATTTTGTGGCCTGGACAGAGCCCTGGCCCTCGAGCCAAGCCTAATAGTCTGGGATCACTGCCTTATTGACACTTTTCCGATTATAATCAAGGCACAACCCTGCTGCAGTTTTCCTGTGGGCCCTGGAAAGCTCTCCCAGAAGGGCAGAGGCAGTTACAGTAGCGGGGGGCCCTGCTGCAGTTTTCCTGTGGGGCCTGGAAAGCTCTCCCAGAAGGGCATGGGCAGTTACAGTAGCGGGGGCCCCTGCTGCAGTTTTCCTGTGGGGAAGAGGCCTAGCGGGGGGGCCCCTGCTGCAGTTTTCCTGGAGAAGGGCAGAGGCAGTTACAGTAGCGGGGGCCCCTGCTGCAGTTTTCCTGTGGGCCCTGGAAAGCTCTCCCAGAAGGGCAGAGGCAGTTACAGTAGCGGGGGGCCCCTGCTGCAGTTTTCATGTGGGCCCTGGAAAGCTCTCCCAGAAGGGCAGAGGCAGTTACAGTAGCGGGGGGCCCCTGCTGCAGTTTCCCTGTGGGCCCTGGAAAGCTCTCCCAGAAGGGCAGAGGCAGTTACAGTAGTGGGGGCTCCTGCTGCAGTTTCCCTCTGGGCCCTGGAAAGCTCTCCCAGAAGGGCAGAGGCAGTTACAGTAGCGGGGGCCCCTGCTGCAGTTTTCCTGTGGGCCCTGGAAAGCTCTCCCAGAAGGGCAGAGGCAGTTACAGTAGCGGGGGCCCTGCTGCAGTTTTCCTGTGGGGCCTGGAAAGCTCTCCCCAGAAGGGCAGAGGCAGTTACAGTAGCGGGGGGCCCTGCTGCAGTTTTCCTGTGGGGCCTGGAAAGCTCTCCCAGAAGGGCAGAGGCAGTTACAGTAGCGGGGGGCCCTGCTGCAGTTTTCCTGTGGGGCCTGGAAAGCTCTCCCAGAAGGGCAGAGGCAGTTACAGTAGCGGGGGGCCCTGCTGCAGTTTTCCTGTGGGGCCTGGAAAGCTCTCCCAGAAGGGCAGAGGCAGTTACAGTTGGCGGGGGGGCCCTGCTGCAGTTTTCCTGTGGGGCCTGGAAAGCTCTCCCAGAAGGGCAGAGGCAGTTACAGTTGCAGGGGGGTGACTGCATGTATTATCCCTTGATTCTGGAATGAGATGTCAAATATGCTGTTGTCTTTTATATTATATACTTTTGGCCATGTAGCATCTTATTCCTCTGTGTGTGTGTGTGTGTCTGTGCGTGCGTGTGTGTATGTGGTGTGTGTGTGTGTGTGTGTGTGTGTGTGTGTGTGTGTGTGGGCGCGTGTGTGTGTGTGGGCGCGTGTGTGTGCATGCGCGCGTGTGTGTGTGTGGGTGTGTGTGCGTCTGTGTGTGCGTGTGTGTGTGTGTGCGTGGCGTGTGTGTGTGTGTGTGTGTGTGTGTGCGTGTGTGTGTGTTTGTGGGTGTATGTGCATGCATATGTGTGTGTGTGTTGTGTGTGTGTGTGCGTGTGTGTGGGTGTTTGTGTGTGCATGTGTGTGTGTGTGTGTCTGTGCGTGTGTGTGTGTGCTTGTGTGTGTGCGCGTGTTGTGTGTGTGCATGCATGTATGTGTGTGTTGTGTGTATGTGCGCGTGTGTGCGTTTGTGTGTGTGTGCGTGTGTGTGTGTGTGTGTGTGTGTTTGTGTGTGTGTGTGTTGTGTGTGCCTGTTTGTGTGTTTGTGCGCGCTTATATGTGTGTGTGTGTTTGTTGTGTGTATGTGCGCGTGTATGTGTGTCTGTGTGTGTGTTTGTGTGTGTGTGTGTGTGTGTGTGTGTGTGTGTATGTGTGCGTGTGTTTTTGTGTGTGTGTGCCTGTGTGTGTGTGTGTGTGCGTGTGTGTGTGTGTTGTGTGTATGTGTGTGTGTGTGTGTGTCTGTGTGCGTGTGAGTGTGTTTCACAGGATTCTGCACTCTCTCGCCCTGTCCCGCTCTTCGGTATCACCTTGTTGAAGATGAGAAGAGCTGGTCTGATGCTCAGAGTTTCTGTCGGCAGAATTACACTGATTTAGTCACCCTGTCCAGAGGACATGAAGCCCTTTTACCGCAGTCATCGGGAGACGCCTGGATCGGGCTCAGAGGAACATGGCATTGGTCTCTTGCGCACCCAGATCTCTGTCAGGAGGCTGAGGAGTCATCTTTGATCTGGGCACCAGGACAACCAAACAATTACCATGGATATGCGTGTGCAGTAATGACCAAAGATGGATTTCATGCTTATAATTGTGCTGAGCCCTTCTATGTCATCTGCTACAAAGGTCAGAATGCCTGTCTTTTTCAAATCTCATTACACTAACACCAGTGAGGACCAATTCTGGTCTGGTCCAGCTGATCCGGCTCAGAGCCGGGGCAGATCCAGAGCGGAGGTGCTTGCTATCTGGGTCCTGCTGAGCGTATCTGTCAAATGTCTGTGAATGATTGAATGTAGTGAGTAGGTGAATGAGTGAATGGGTGAGTGTGTGAGCAAGTAAATGAGTGGTGAGTGGAATGAATGAGTGATTGAGTGAGTGTAGTTTGTGAGTGTAGTTTGAGAAAGTGAGTAAATGAGTGATTGAGTGTAGTTTGAGAGAAAGTGAGTAAGTAAATGAGTGAAAAGGGGAGTGAGTGAGTGAGAGTGGGAGTGAGAGAGAGTGGGTGTGTTAGTGAGTGAGTGAGTGAGTGAGTGAGGAGAGAGAGTGGGTGGGAGTGAGTGAGTGAAAAGGGGATTGGTGATTGAGCGAGTGAGTTAGTGAGTGAGTGAGAGTGGGAGTGAGAGAGAGTGGGTGTGTGTTCGTGAGTGAAAAGGGGATTCAGTTTGCAGCTCTGAGTGGGAAAAACAGCAGCAGTGGTGATGTGGGAATGAATAATGTGAGAATGATTATGGAGACCTCAGTTTGCAGCTCTGAGGGAAAAACACATCCTGGTGATGATGAATGAATAATGAGAATTGATGGAGATTAAACACATCCTGCTGTATCGTTACAGAGGGCCAGACTCCAGAGTATTTCCTAATATCCAATCAGAGCCTGAATTGGACAGAGGCTCAGAGGTACTGCAAAGACCAGAATTACACAGGCCTGGCTGTAATCAAGAACACAGAGGAGTACAACAGGATGCATGAAAGCATTCAGCCGACAAACATGAAATGGTGGATAGGTCTGTCTAAAATTTGGATGTGGTCCGACCAGAGCCAATTCTCATATCAAAACTGGGAACACGCCATTGACAGGGGACATTATCCAATCTGCACTGCCGTGGGGTCCTCAGGAAAATGGAAGAAGGACAAGTGCAGTGTGAAAAACCTTTCTACTGCTATGATGGTGAGTTCAGCTGGAGAGTTTACCTCAGGTGCTCCGTCCGCACTGATCCTGAGGGGAGTGTTGGATGACAAGGGAGTGAGCCGATCACAAAACAAACAAACACAAAATTAAATCAAGCTCTGCCTTGTTTAAAGTCACCCAAAACACTCTCCCAGTGTCGCTGCTGTGCTCTAAAATATCCTTTTTCATAAAAATATTGCCAAATAAAACTGTACTGATTTTCTTTGGCAAGAATTACAGAGCAGCCCTTTAAAAATTGGACAGTGGCCATCTTCGAAAATGACTGAAATTTCTAAGGATATTGCCCAATACGGAAGCAAATACACTGTTAAAATGAAAAGCTGACTCAAATTAAAGACCTAAGGCAACCAGCTGCACAGCATTTTTCATTTGGCTCAACACCATGTCCTGAGTTTTTTTTTTTTTATATTTTTATATATATATATTGGTTTGAGCAAACTCAAAAACCCAAGTTTAGAAACTCAAAACACTGAACAGCTGGTTGCCTTATTTTTTAAGTTTTTTTTTTTTTTTTTTTTTTACAGTATCCCTTCAGATTAAAGCTGACCGCATGTGCACTTTAACCTCATGTTAATTTGTATATTTTCCTGCCTTTCGATTTGCGGGAGAACAGAGCCAAATTGGAGGCCAATCGCATCACTCTGAAAGCACTAAGAGTTTGGAGCCATTATTTTAATCACTAACAATTCAGCACATATGTTTGTATGTCTTTATTTGTTCCGTTTTGTTTAAGTCAAACCTGATGTTGACTTACACGTGAGAAAATGATCCCAGAGTCTTCCACACTGTGAAGCATATGGCTTTTTAATTAAACAGTGGTCTTGGATCTGTATTTGTTATCAGCTAATAGCCAAAGCCCAGGTATCGGTGTGTGTGTTGGGGCTGAAAAAAGTCATATCGGTGCCTCCCTCTCTGTGATCAGGACCTTCTCTGGTGGAGTGAAAGAGCTGACAGCTCTTTGGGTTCTGAGGACCCACTGCTTGTGAGTTTGACTAAATAAAGGGGGAATTCTGGGGGTTCTGTTCTTACTTGGGGCCCAGGATTCCTACCAACTGCTCTACCTGTGATAGGACCACTTCAGAAAGTGGAAAAAAATGTGTGTGGGATCAGAATTTGCATTGACCACATTCCCCATTCGTCTCTCCAGATGATCTTATCCTGGTGAGAGAGAATCGTACCTGGGACGAAGCCCTGGATTACTGCAGGAGGCACCACAGTGACCTGGTGTCTGTTTACACTGAGGCTCTTCAGCACTGGGTGAAGAGAAGGGCCCAGCAGGCCTCTACGCACCATGTCTGGCTGGGCCTCACCTGCATCTCGAAGTACTGGTACTTGATCAATGCAGATGAAGTCTGCCACCAGAACTGGGCCTCACAGAACCTGCAGGATGAGTGTGGGTATATGGGGGCTATAGAGTCCTGTGGGGGGGAGAAGTGGTACAAACTGCCCAAGACAGAGAGGCTCAACTTCATCTGCAGCAAGTAAGCATAGGCTAAGGGCCCAAGAACCAACCCTTGATGCACACCTACTGGTGTTTACACTGCGTAGGTCCATGTTCTTAAAACAACAAACCCGACACACACCTACCACATATACACACACTGTATATCTGAAATGCAGTGGCAACACGCAACATTTAGAGACCTATATTCACTTTGCATCTATAGCACTGTAGCACAACACACCACTGGTTATCCCTAATTTGCACTTCAACAGGGCCCTAGTGAATAAGAGTTTTTTTAAAAACATACTGTACGTGGATTATTTTGCAGATCCTCCCGACAAAGGGATGCTCAAACATTTAATAATTGTTGTACATAAATGCTTCGGCTCTGCCCTACATTGGCTTTGTGGCGCTATCTGTTGGACAAATACGTAAATTACAGTGATATCCCCAGTAAGCAGTTTTCCTATTGACAACATGTTAAGTAATACAGTAAATATGACTTGTGTAAAGGCAGTGGCAGGCTTTCGTTAAAAGTTGCGTTTAGGGCTCAGGATAATGGTTAGGAGTATGGCTTTTCTTAAAGGAGCCATATGTAAGTTTGTGGCCAAAACTGGTACTGCAATCACATTCAAAATACTGCAGAGCGCAGTATCCCCTCCCCCTCTCCCCCAGACGAGAGGTTGCTGGATCCAGCAAGAACGTCAACTACAAGGAGCTATCATGGCTATGTTACAATATCACCAATATTTTGCTCTGACAGGGTTGTGTTCAGTTCAGTTCAGAAAAGATCGAGACTAATGACTTACTAACTTTAGCAATGATCACATTGGCCAACTTGCTCGTCACTCTACTATGTGGAGAGCCTACTAAAGTCCATACTATAATATGCGTAAAGAATGAATGAGGACTCATTTGACCGATGTGCTGTCTCAATAACATTTCATATTGGCCTAATGGCTGTGCTAATGTTGGAACGGTTTCCACAGCGCCTTAGCATAACGCCAGAGAAACGGACTCTAATAATGCATTGCTAATGTTAGCAATGAGGAGTCACAGTTTTTATTTCTCAAACTATTTGTTACCTAGTCAATTTGATGACCCACCTGCATACGCACTAACGTACCATGAACGAACATACAAAATATTATTCGACTGTAGAGAATATTTGAAATGTCCGTGCCTACATTAAATAGAATTAAGTAAGCCAAATTTAGCTGAATCTTACCTGTCCTGGAGAAAATTAACAACTTCGGCGTCGGTCCTCAAATTCTTCTCCGCTTTCAGCCGTCTCCATCTTTTAAAGGCATGTCCGATACAGATCCTTGTTCTCTTTCTGACTTTGTCATGACATACTTCGGAATCATAACGAGGCCTTTTAGGTTTAGTAACGTCAGACATTTGTGCTCCGAAACGCTGGTAGCTACAGCTCAGTGGTAACTGGCAACCTGGATGCTGAAATGCTACTGACTTCGTGATTGGGAGATAGGTGGAGGGCTGCGCAACAGGCCAAAACACAAAATGACAACATCAACATTAGTTGTGGGCTGCAACTTCACTTTTGTAATGAGAATATTCTGGCTGGACTACTGTTGTCAGTGATATAAGTATTTGAAATTAACATCATTCCTTAATGTCTGGTGATATATCAGGGCCATTTCATGATAAATCAACATACATACTGCTCCTTTAATGTATAGATTTGTGCAGCCAAACACGTAATTTGTAAATGTATGTCACTAAGTTGCTGTAAATGGTGGCAGGTAATGATACTGGGGGCAGGAATGGGTTAACTGTGTAGCAACGTCACCACGTAGCCACTGTGACTCACAGCTGATAAGGTCCGTAATGCAGATCACTGCAGACAAAGTAGCACTGAACGAACGCAGAAAAGTGGTGGTTAAAACAAAGTTTGGAGAGACAGCCGGTAAGGGCATTTTATTACTTTGTTTCCTTGCATGTTGTGATTTTAGCGATCTTGGGGTGAATGCAGAGGGTGATACATTGCTGCTGTTTCTTCCACTGTTTGCACGGTATGAATGGGGTTGCGTAGAATGTTGATATTTGGCATGTGGCGTCCACGTTTGAATGAGGGAGCAACAATGGAATGTAGCGCTAATTTTGTGGTTTGTGGTGATGCAAAGCACAAGACAAAGCTCTACTTCTGCAAGCAGTTCCGATCACTGAAGCTTGAGGAGAGAAGAGCTGCCGCGAGGAAGCTTGGTGCATGTTCTAAGTGTCTTGAAGTCCATTCTGAGTGGTCAAGCTGCAAACCTGGATTCCTGTGTAAAAGTCAACGCTGCATTGATTACGGTTCCTCAGATCACCACTACATGTTGTGCCCAGATGCTAGCAGGAAGAAAAACCATCCAGCCCCGAGAAAGGAGAAGCCCTGGCAAGGTGAAGTCAAGAGCAGGAAGTTTACTGAGGATCAAGAGAAGTTCTTCAGCAGACTGTCACCTGAGCTCGCAAAACAGTGTTGAGATGTGTTTTCAAACACTGCTTCAAAGTCCTTCAGCACCGTGAGCAACCAATCAAGTCTTCTTACAGAGAGTGGATTACAAGAGCTGCCTGTCATCATGATGCTGCTGGAGGTCACTGCAAATGCAGGGCGGAGAATCGGGGCACTGATAGACTTGGCGTCTGACACAAACTACATAACCCAATCAGCTGCTGGCAGACTGAATCTTAGAAGTGAAGAGATCACCCTGATTGTCCATGGTGTTGGGGGGATGGAAGTATATGTTGAGACCAGACGATATCTGCTGAAGATCAGAGTGAAAACCTCTAAAGGCACGCTGAAGTCAAACCAGATGGTCTGCTATGGGCTAGAAAGCTGATGTTTACCAGAGTGTAACTGCTGAGCGCTTGCAGAAGTTCTTCCCTGATGTCCCACTCTCTGAGCTCAAGAGACCTGTGAAGGTTGACCTCCTCATAAGCCACAGAGAAGGCCAGCTAACTCCCCAAAGAGTCCAAGCCATTGGTGACCTAGTGTTGTGGGATGGACCGTTGGGAAAGACTGTCAGTGGCACTCATCCTGACTTGTTTGAGAAGCTGGCGCTGTCTGCCCACACTTCCAAGATGCACTTTGCTCGCTCGATGAGGACCGCAGCAGTAAGCTATGAAGAAGTTTCTGGTACTCCACTCAAGATACCTTACCACTTGCGCCACATGGATAAGACCTCTTTAGCCCATCAAGATTTCCTAAGATGGTGGAAATGGGACAGCATGAGAACCGAAGTTCGGGGGCTACCGCTGTGGCAGCTGTCAGCCAGGTGGGAAAGAGATGACTCTTGCTGAAGAAAGGGAGCTTGAAGTTGTGAGAGCAGGCCTCAGGTATGTCATGAGCGATCACTACAGTAAAGAACCCCACTGGCATGCCAAGTATCTCTGGTTGGAAGACTTGGGAGAATTGCTAAACAACAAAAGTGCAGTTCAAGCCACATTTTTGTGGACTGAGAAGAGGCTGGTCAAGGAACCAGAATGGAGAACCGCCTATGCTGCCAAAGTGCATGAGATGGTTAACAGAGGGGCTGCCATGAAGTTGACAAAGAGTGCAATTGCAGAGTGGAAAGGCCCAGTCTGGTATGTCAGCCACCTCATTGCCCCAAACCCACACTCGATCACGACTCCTGTACGACTTGTGTGGAACAGCAGCTAAAAATTCAAGGGCATCAGCTAGAATGACTTGTTGATGAAGGGTCCAGATGTCCTCAACCAGATCAGAGCTGTACTCCTCAGGTTTCGGTGTGGAGTCCATGCTGCCCTTGGAGATGTGAAGAAGATGTACAACTCTGTCTGGCTTGAGGACAGCAAAGTACACCTGCACAGATTCCTCTGGCGAGATGCTGCTGATAAAGAGATTGAGGAGTACGCTGTCACGCAGGTCAGCATTAGTGACAAGCCCGCCAGATGTATTGCACAGCTGGCGATGCGTGAGACCGCCAATCTCCCTCAATTCCATCACTTGACAAACAAGCGGCAAGTACTCCAGCAAGATGCACACATTGATGACATTCTTACTTCCCACAATGACCTTGACCGTCTGAAGGCCCGCACGAAAGGTGTGGAGCAGATTTTGAAAGCTGGAGGCTTTGAACTCAAGCCATGGATCTTATCTGGCCAAAGTGGGAAGAGGGAGAGTGTCAAGAAGTTGGAGACTGCTGAGGAAGATGTCTTTGTGTTGCCAAACTAAATGAGTGAGGAGGACAATAAGGCGCTCGGCCTGGGCTATGTCATGGAGAAGGACAAGCTTCATGTCCTGGTAAGCATGAATTTCTCTAAGAGGAAGAAGAAGATGCGACTTGGCCAAAACCTCAAGCTGGAGCAAGTTAGGCCTTGGACTCCAAATCCCCTCACATGGAGAGAGCTCCTCAGTCAGATCTCGGGCCTCTATGATCCAATTGGTCTTGTGACACCTGTCAAGCAGAAGGGTGCCATTTTGGTGCGTAGAGCATTCCAGGAGGCAAAAGTTGAGCAATGTCCAGCTAAAGACACGTGGGACATAGCACTCTCAGATGGGCTCAGAGAAGATGCCATCAAGCTCTTTGAAGAGTATGTTGTCCTCAATGAAGTCAAGTTCGGCAGAGGCTTAACACCCTCAAACTTTACTGGTGAGCCATGCAGAATCACGTTCTCTGATGGGAGCGAACACTCATACGGTGCAGTGATCTACCTGAGGTGGGAGACTGACCACAGCCCAGTTATCAGACTTGTGGAGGCCAAAGCTAAGCTGATGTAGAACCCACAAAACAATACCACTGGCGGAAATTGCAGGGGGCGAAGGCTCCACGTGTTCCTTGGGCTGGTATGAGCACGCGCGACCTCCTGGCTGGTGTGAATCACAATAAAATGGATATATTTTCTCTGTTCAAAGAACGGGGCACAAAAGCACAGCGGTTACAATCAATCTGACTCCATAATAAATTTAGAATACCAAATTTAGTTATACCCTCGTTAAATATCTGACTCCAAATTAGAATTAGAATTTATAGTTTAGGGACAACATGCGTGAATCTCGGGTTGATTATACCTTGAACTCTTAAACGACAACGGCCGTCACTCAATTGATCCTCCCGGGTATTAACATCATTGCCGGATCCTAGGTTCGTTGGTTAGATCAGAGGATGGAAGTCAAAACATCACAGCAACAGCATCTTTTGGCATAACAGCTGCGAACCCAGATCTATGCACGCCCATGGGTTCCTTCAGGGAATTTTAACAGATAACCGACTTTTCGTCCATCCTTAAGGTTAAAATCCCAGAACCGGCAATTCATAAACCCTTTATGTAAGTAGATCATGATTGTCTCTCCAACTTAATAAAACCAATTCCCATACTGGGCTGCTGGCCAGTCATTCCTCAGTTGGGATTAACCCCCCTAGGTATCCGCCGCAACATAGCTAGAAAGAATGTACAAGTGTTAAGAGTCACTGAGACCACGCAAGTTTAAAGGAATAACAATAATTTATTCACCAGGTAGGCAAGAGCTTAAATCAAACAAGTCAACGTTAAACCAATTACAAGTTACACACAATTTAGAAAATGAGAGTAAAGTCACACCTGGAGAAAAAGTCTATACACGGAGCTGGCGTGCGGGAAGTTCGAATTATGAAGCTTCACTCAGCTGGAAATAACGCACGGACCCACGTGTGGGAAGTCGTCTGCGATCTTCCATAATTACAGGGGCTACTCACGCACTGATGTGCACGGGGAGAGATCGGATACAATCTCCCCTGACTATATGGTAAAAAGGCTACTACACACGGCATAGATATGCACGTGTGGGAAGTCGGCTACGATCTTCCCAGAATGGATTGTTTCTCTTTACTTTAAGCCAAATCGAGTCTTTGATCCAGGCGGCATGGCCATAAACACCTGGAAGGGGGGTCGAATCTGGTTTTTGGGTTTCCACCATTTGGAGGATGTAACAAAACACTTCAGCAGAGAGAGAAGAATAGGGCAATTACCCGAGAGGATTCTGACCAATTTTCAGGAGTTTCCAAAAGGGAATGAACCATAATTCCAATGGGAATGAAACATAATCCATTCAACTCCTTGGATTCCCCTGAGAATAACAAGACCAAACATGATATGAATATGTACTAATATGATGCAGTTGCCATGAAAAAGCCTTAAGATGAATTATTATATAGTTAAATTGGGTTCTAAGTATATAAGTGATTTCTTAGCAGGGTATTGAACATATAAAAATATTGTGAAGTTCTCATAGGTTTAGATTATTTTAAACAGATAAGGTCCAGTTATATTAAAAGACTGAGGACAGTAATATGACTCCCGCAGGGGCATTGTGTCAGCCAGGGCTTTGCACATACCCCCCCGTACAGAGTAAAACCAGGGACACCTTCCACATGCAGGCGAATCAAACATCCTGGGGGGAAGTCCACAAAAGTTTTATTGCTATCTGGCATGGCTTTGGACTGAGCTTATCAGCCATTTGTCACTTACATTTCCAGATTCTACACTGACACCCCTTGACCAAAAAGGTGATGCTGTGAGGGCTGAAATGTGTGGAGCGGTCATCGCGTCAAGGCTGGGACACAGCTGGATACAAGTTCCCAATTGGTTCCACTTTGTTGATAGTCAAACCATCCTTGGAGCTATTCAGCGGGAGTGCTGTGGCTTTCAAACATTCTTCTCAAATAGGATTGGGGAGATCCAGACCAGCACGGGGGCTCAAGATTGGTGGTGGGTTCCAGGTCCACAGAATATTGCTGATATGATGACCAGAGGGGCAAGCCCTGATGACCTGAAAGAAGATTCAGAGTGGCAACAAGGGCCAGGGTTCCTCAAGTGGCCGGTAAGGGAGTGGCAAGTCAAGTCAGCTAAGCGAATAGCATCCACTGCCCGAGAGAATGTGAGCAAGTTGCAAAGGAAAGCTTTTGTGACTGCCTTCACAAGATCCAAGACAAAAGTGCAAAGTCAAGAGGATGACTTACCTCTAACGGAACCAAAGAGACCGCCTGCAGGGTTCGCCATTAAGCTCCTCGTAGATGTTGAGCGGTTCAGCAGCCTTGGAAAACTTATCAAGACTGTGGCATTGCTGTGGAGAGCAGCCAAAAGGTTCCTGAATTCATCAAACGCTTACCAGAGGCGAGGCCCCAGCAGATCAAAGTGGTAGGCAGTCCTTTCTAAAGGCACCATCATTGTGAGAGAACGAGAGGATGCACTGAGGGATCTCTTCCTTGCTGCACAAGGGGGCGCTAAATTTCAGGACACCACTCTGAATCATTTGGTGGTCTACAAGGATCCTGAGATGGGGCTACTAGTCTCCAGTGGGCGTGTGCAGAGCTTCCAAGATGACCACAAGAGTGTTTCTCTTCTGCCTTATGATGCCTGGATGTCCAGACTGCTAGCTCGCGGAGCTCATGAGGTGGGCCATGATGGTGTGGCAGCTACTTTTTTGAAGATGAGACACAAGGCATGGGTCATCAAAGGAAGGAGAATCACCCAGAGAGTTGAGGACAGTTGTGTGGTCTGCAAGAAGATTCTGGCGAGGAGGTGTCAACAGGTAATGGCCGACCTGCCACCAGAAAGGACAGAACCTGCTGCACCTTTCCAGTTTACTACCGTAGACCAGTTTACCTGGTGAAAGATGATGTTAAGAGAAGAGTGACGCTCAAGACCTGGGGGATAGTGTTCTCCTGCATGGCTAATAGAGCATCCATCTTGACCTGGTGGCCTCTGTTTCAAGTGAAGGCTTCCTTATGGCGTACCAGCAGTTTATGGCGATCAGAGGGCATCCAAGAAAGATCTGGTCAGACCCAGGTACAAACTTCATTGGTGCAAGACCAGTTCTTGAAGATCTATACAAGTTCCTTGATTCTCAAGACAAAGTGGTACTGGAGGAGTATGCGGCAAACAGCGGCACTGATTGGGTTTGGAAGATCCATCCAGCTGACTCCCCACATCGAAATGGCGCTGCAGAGGCTGCTGTGCGCATTGCAAAAAGGGCCCTCCAGAGTCTTGACAGAAATGCCACATTCAGCTATAGTGAGTTTCAGACAATCCTGTTCTCCGCAAACTTTTTTTTTTTCTTTAATATCCCCGCCACCCCGCTTTGGAGGACAACTTTATTAATTTAGTCAGTTACATAATTGTGTACGAGTCCTCCTACATCACCCGACAAAACAAAACGCACACAAAAAATTAAATAAATAAATGAATAAAAATAGAAATACAATAACAATCACATTCACAATGCTTTACTACCGTTTGCATTAGTCGTTATTAGCTCACCTATTCCATCCCTCATTATTCCCAACCTTCAGCCTCCCTTACTTTATCCCATCATTTGGCATAAATTACAAGTCCTGTCTCATGGGCCATCATTCACTCAATTCTACTGTAATACTTGACAAAATTTTTGAATTTCTCAATTCTTAATGCCTCCACAGATGTCAACCTGAAAATAAATATTTTTGCTAAATATATAATTATATTACAGATTAGGTGCGTTCCTTTTGTTGCATCACCAGGTAACACTTTAAATAAATCTAATTGTGTACTATTGTACTGAGATATCCAGCCTTGTACCTTCATCCAAAATAAGGCTATTATAGGACAGTACCAAAATAAATGGTCTACTGACTCCACTTCCTCCTGACAGAATCGACAAAGGGGTGATGACTCTACTCCCCATATATTTAGCAACTTTTTAGTTGCTAAAAACTTATATATTAGCTTATATTGAAAATATCTAATCTTCGGATCAAATGATGTACTGTAAAGGATTTTGAAAACTTGGTTCCATGGGACTGGTGTATCTAATATATTTTCCCAACTGTCTAGAATCCTGTATGGTACAGCGACTAAGTTCTTTATTCTTAAATAAAATGTGAATATGTTTATTGACCTTTATTCTATTTAACCAATTTGCCATTTTCATATGAGGCCTACAGACTAAATGCCCTCCTGTTCCTTTTATAATTTTTGATTTCCAAGCACTTGGTAAAGCTCCAATAAGTTGATTATATTGTTGCAATGTACAGACTGTTCCATAAAAACTAGTTAATTGTTTGTAGGACGAGTCTATAATCCTCATTCACTATATCCCTTATAAAAATAATACCTATATCAAACATGCATTTCCAAAAAATCATCATTCTATCAACAAGTATATTAGAATTTAACCATATTATTTGTTGTAGAACTTGTTCTGCATTTTCTGGTGGGTGAAACATTGTAACCAACTTTGTAGAGCTTCTTCCAGAAAAGTGGAGACACCAGAAAACATGTAATTAATTAAAGCGAAATGCATAGGTTTAATTTGCAGAAATGGAGGGAAGCCTTTATCAAACATAGGATGGAGACTTTTTAGTAATTTGCTAGAAAACCAGTTTGGATTGAAGTAGAATTTTGGAATAAGGGAAGCCTTCAGTGAAAGATTTAAAGCTTTTAAGTTTACGAGTTTTAGCCCACCAGATACATAATCATTGTAGAGATATGTATGTTTAACTTTATCAGGTTTATTATTCCATATAAATTTGAATATCTTCTGTTCATATATTTTGAAGAATGATTCTTTAGGGGTTGGTAATGCCATGAATAAGTATGTAAACTGGGATACAATGAATGAGTTAATTAAAGTGATTTTGCCATAAATGGTCAGATGTTTCCCTTTCCAGGGCAGCAGAATTTTTTCGATTTTTCTCAATTTCTTATTAAAATGAACCGTTGAAATTTCACTCATATTTTCTGGGATGTGTATACCGAGTACATTAACCATTCCTTCTGTCCAATGAATTGGTAAATTACATGGATGAGTGAAATTTCTATTTTTCAGGGAACCAATCCTCAATATTTGGCATTTCTCATAATTTGGCTTCAGCCCAGATAGGTTCGAAAAGTCATCCAGGTCTTTTGTAAGGCTCTGTAGCGATGTGTAGTGAGGGCTAAATAGAAAAATTGTATCATCAGCATACATTGAAATTTTTGTATTTAGATCTTGCATTTCCAAGCCTTTGATATAATTATTTGTTTGTATTTTTATAGCGAGTATTTTTATTGCCATAATAAATAAATACGGTGATAGTTGGATGAGATTCATTATGTCTCTAATTTTACAATTAAAATTTGACTTCTTTTATATCAGACAAGAAAGCGTAGTTCTGCAGTCATACCTTGACATGTTTCGACAGGAACTCCCATCTTCCTCAGAAATGTCACATGATGGTATTGTGACGTGTCTTATCAGCTGTTTTGCCGGAAGCGAGCCCAAAGAAGGATGAAACGGGACGAGGGGGCGTACATGCTGTCTCACACGTGGAGTGCGGTTCTGAGGAGGCGAACTGACAGCAGGAGGCGTGACCGTCCCGTCAAAACTGGCAGGATGGTCACACCTCAGTAAAAACAGCTGATAAAACACGTCACAATACCATCATGTGACACTTCTGAGGAAGATAGGAGTTCCTGTCGAAACATGTCAAGGTATGAATGCAGAACTATACTTTCTTCTCTGATATAAAAGAAGTCAAATTTTGATTCTAAATACAGTGATAAAGGGCAGCCCTGTTTTACCCCCCGTGAAAGGGCAATGGGTTTTGAAATATAACAATTATTTATAATTTTGGAGATTGAGTTATTGTACATAACTTTAACCCACTGTATTAGAGACTCACCAAAATTAAAAATTCTAAACATTGATAAATGAAATCCCATCTTATTTTATCAAAGGCCTTCTCAAAGTCTGCTATAAAAACTAAACCTGGTTTCTTTATTTTATCATGATGTTCTATAATTTTGAGTAATTGTCTTATATTATTTGCAATATGTCGTCCTTGTATAAAACCAGACTGGTCATGGTGTATAATATCAGGTAGGACATTTTCTATACGCAATGCTATGCATTTAGCTAATATTTTCGCATCATAACACTGAAGAGTAAGCGGTCTCCAGTTTTTTAAGTGAACCAGATCTTTATAGTGGCCACTAGCTTCTTGTTTTAAGAGCAGAGATATTACACTTTCCTGCTGAGTCCCTGTGAGAATACCTTTGTCATATGAAAAATTAAAATTTGTAAGTAGGGGGGTTTTAATCTTTTCATCGAAAGTTTGATACACTTCTATTGGAATACCATCCAATCCTGGTGCTTTCCCCCTTTGAAAGGACATAATTGAATAGTAGAGTTCAGTTTCCGTAATTAGACCCTCGCAAGTTTCTTTCTGTTCCTCCGATAATTTAACTTGATTACGAGGGAAAAACAGATGACAATCAATGTTATGTAGTGGAACAGGTGATGACTGGAAGGAGAAGATCTCGGTAAAATAGCTCTCTCCTTCAGTCAGAATATCTATAGGTGAAGTAAGAATTGCCCCATCATTTCTTTTTAACCTCTTAATATTTTTCTTTGCTAAATTTCTATGTTGGAGACTTAAAAATAATTTACTGCATTTTTCACCCTTCTCCATCCATTTTGCTTTATTCCTATAATGCATTATAGTTTTGTTCCAGTTTGTCAGCCACATCCAGAGTTGCTTTTGAGCTGTCAAGTAGTGATGTAAGCATCTCAATTTCTTTTGAAATTTTTTGCTCATTTAATCTTTATTGTTTTTTGTCTATTCGAGGCAAATTGAATCGCATGGCCTCTAAAGACACATTTAAATGTATCCCATCCAATAAGAGGGTCTGCTGATCCTATATTGCGTGTAAAAAAATCTGTAATAAATTCTTTTGTACTGTCTACAAATGTCTGATCCTCTAGTAACTTTTGATAAAATTTCCAGTATCCCTGTCCTCGTGGATATTCATTTAGTTCTAAATGAAGTGAAACAAGTTGGTGATCAGATTTTAGTTTGTCTTCAATTACAGCCTTTTTTGTTTGGGATAACAAAGAAAAGGAAATAAGGAAATAATCTATACAGCTTGCCTGATTCTGTTTTCTGCATGTATATTTATATAATTCTGGATTTCTTAATCTCCAAACATCTACCAGATCCATTGTATTCATTATTGATGTGATTTCTGTAGAAGCATGTGGGTGGTGATTAGCTGAATTATTTCCCTTACGATCTATTAAATTATTCTCTACTGTATTAAAGTCTTCAACCATTATGAGATGTTTACTCCTGAATTTTGAGGTTTTAATAATGTTGTAAATAGATTCAAAGAATTGTGGATCATCGTTATTTGGACCATATAAATTAACCAAACATATTTGTTTATCCTCAATAATCATATTTAAAATGATCCACCTTCCTTGAGGGTCAGTTTCAAAAGCTTGCAGAGTATAGTAAAAGTTTTGTTTTTAAACATGGTCATAACTCCCCTCAAATTTTTTTAAACCATGTGAAAATAGTATTTGCCCACCCCATTCCTCCATCCATGTAGTTTCATCTGTCATTACTGAGTGAGTTTCTTGTAAACAAAAAATAGCATAATCTTTCTCTCTTAACCAAGTAAATTTTTGGTGTCTTTTCCTTTTGTCTGCGAGGCCATTGCAGTTATAACTAGCGATACTGTCTCCATCTATTCCCATTTTTAAAGACGAGGTTTTTAGATTAATAGAGATGAGTTTTGATGGTCAGATATACCATAGAATATTTTCTAGGGATAACAGAAGAGCTAACCATAATCCATGCAGATATAAAAAGTAAAGTAAATTCAACATAGGTTCCATGCCTGCCAATGTTCATGTGGCAGTTGAAAAGCATAAACAAAAAAATTTACATGATTAGGTACGAAAAAACCACAAACAAAAACAAAACGACTTGCTGACAAAGACAAACAGATAACATATCAACACATGAAGCATTTTTTGTCCCAAATTCCATTTCTTTGGGTAACCCACTACTGTGTCCCATAAGATTATAATTAAATATAGCCACAAACGGCAAATCCGGGGTTCAAGCCAAGAAAGACCATTAGTAGTTGGAAGCTTGAACGGCTTAAAAACCACTTGAAGAGTATGTTGCAGGTATTTCTGTGGGCCTATTTTGCCAGTGTAATGACTGGACCAACAACTTATGATTTGTGTTATGTTGGGCTATTTTGTGCTCTCTGCTGCAAACTTGGCAAATGAGCAGCCAATTGATGCCAGAGTGCAAAGCAGAGAAGATTGCATACAGTACGTGACACCTAACTCTCTGTTACTGGGCCGTGCATCTAATAGTGGGGACTTCAACACCTTTGACTTCACCAGCTACCCTCACAAAAGGCTCCAGGTGATTCAGTCTGAGGTAACAAAATTCTGGAGATGCTGGAGTCAACTCGCTGGGCCTAACTTGTTCATTCAGAACAAGTGGCATACACGGCAAAGGAATGTCACTGAAGGTGACGTCATTTGGCTGTGTAATCAAAATGCTCTGCGGGGACATTTCAAACTGGGCAGAGTGGTGAAAGCCAATTCAGATGGAAAGGGTATTGTAAGAGATGTTGAAGTCAGAGTGTTTCCAAGTTACTGTATTCCTTTGTTTAAAACTTTGAAATCTGATTTAAAGAATTCATTACCTTGTCAAAGCCAGAGGGCACAGTCTATAATCTTCATAGAGATGTGAGATGGCTTGTGGTTCTATTGCCTGTCGAAGAACAAGGATTGGGACTTGAAGAGTAAAAGTGTAGTTTGCCTTTTTTTAACATGGCGATCATCCAAATGTGGTGCTTGGGAAGATCGAGTGGGAGGTGTGCAGCCAAACATGTAATTTGTAAATGTATGTTGCCAAGTTGCTGGAAATGGTGGTGGGTAATGGCACTGCGGGCAGGAATGGGTTAACTGTGTTGCAATGTCACCATGTAGCCACCGTGTCTCACAGCTGATAAGGTCCTAGTGCAGATCACTGCAGACAAAATAGCACTGAATGAACGCAGAAGATTTGGTTGTTCAAACAAAGTTCGGAGAGACAGCCGGTAAGGGCATTTTATAATTTTGTTTCCTTGCATGTTGTGATTTTAGCGATCTTGAGGTGAATGTAGAGGGTGATACATTGTTGCTGTTTCTTCCGCTGTTTGCATGGTATGAATGGGGTTGCGTCGAATGTTTATATTTGGCGTGTGGCGTCCACGTTTGAATGAAGGAGCAACAATGGAATGTAGCGCTAATTTTGCAGAGATTACTCCAGCTGATTGCATGGTGTTGGGGCACGGTGATATTAGCTGAAGAAACTTAAATGGCTGTAAATGATAATTCCTGTGGATTGTAACATGTTGTTTCATGTGTTTGCTTAATGTGGTTATGGATTTTCTACATATTAAGCTTAAATTTATGTATTGATGGTTGTATTTAAAATTGTATATTTATTGAGAGCTGGGGCTTGCTTTGACTAATGTATGTTTTGTACTGTGATTTATTCAAAGGTTTTTCACCTGGCCTCACCCATTGGCCTTACTTACTGGCAAACTTATTTTATCCGGACTTATTTTAACTCCTTATCAAGTTGGGGAAAATTGGGCAGTACAAAAGTACATAAGTGCCAAAAGAAACTTGACAGTTGTTATGGTGTTCTGGGTGGTTGCTAGGGCGTTGTTAAGTGGTTGCTAAGGTGTTCTGGATGGTTACTAGGGCGTTGCCAAGCGGTTGCTATGGTGTTCCGGGTGGTTGCTTGGGCATTGCTAGGCAGTTGCTATGGTGTTCCAGGTGGTTGCTAGGGTGTTGCTAGGCGGTTGCTATGGTGTTCCAGGTGGTTCCTAGGGCGTTGCTAGGCGGTTGCTATGGTGTTACGGGTGGTTCCTAGGGCGTTGCTAGGCAGTTGCTATGGTGTTTCGGGTGGTTGCTAGGGTGTTGCTAGGCGGTTGCTATGGTGTTCCGGGTGGTTGCTAGGGCATGGCTAGGCGGCTGCTATGGTGTTCCGGGTGGTTGCTAGGGCGTTGCTACAGGGTTGCTATGGTGTTGCGGGTGGTTGCTAGGTCATTCCTGGGCGGTTGCTATGGTGTTCCAGGTGGTTGGCGAGGTATCGCAAGGCATTTTCCATGGTATTCTTGGTTTTTGCTAGAGCGTTGCTAGGCTGTTGCTATGGTGCTCCTCGTGGTTGCTAGGGCATTGCCAGGTGGTTTGTATGGTATTCCTGATGGTTGCTAAGGCGTTGCTTGGCAGTTGTTGTGTGGGTGATTTCTTGTGCATAGCTATGCGGTTGCTATGATGTTCTGCCTGGCTGCTAGGGAAGGACAAAAATCCATGTTTTTTGGTAATTATGGGAAATTCGTAAGTCGGATCGCTTTGAAAAGTCATGGCACACTTCTCACAAGGGAGCCGCACGTGTTCATGTGTAATGTGTGGGGGTCGGGGGAAAATTGTGGGAGAAGAAGCGAACCGTGCGATTACAGAAGAATTTGGATTAATAATAATAACTAGAGAATGTAATTCCAGGGAATTACGAGTGCATGAAAATGCAAACTGTAGTTGCTTAAGGTGGAATTTATGGCAAATAATTGCATTATGGCATGGTAGCTAGGTTGTTAGTAGGATAATTATGGTAGTGGCTATGGTAACTGGACTGGTTGATATGCTGGTTGCTAGGCTAATCATGTTGGTTCCTAGGTTGTTGCTTGTGTACTTGAGGTGGTTGCTTGGTTGTTGCTAGGGTGATCAAGGTGGCTAAATAAAGCAGTTACTATTGTGGTTGGTAGTATAATCATGTTGATTGATATGGAAACTGACACAGATGCTTTATTTCAATGGTTGCTATGTTGGTTGCTAGGTAGGTGATGGTTTACTTTAGTTGACTGGAGGCATAGTAAATGACAACTGACAGTTTGAATGGCTGAACAGTTAAATAGTTGAGTAGTTTAAAAAGTGAAATTATTTAACAGGGAATTATTTCAGTGAGGACTTTTATTTTGAAACAGTTGTGGACAGCGGAAACAGTTGGCGGGAGTCATAGTTGATGACAACTGACAGTTGGAATGGCTGAACGGTTAAATAGTTGAGTAGTTTAAATAGTTAAATTATTTAATAGTGAATTATTGTAGTGAGGACTTTTATTTTGAAACAGTTGTAGGCAGAAAAAAACAGTTGAACAGGATCTGTAGTTTAAAGAGAGCCAGATTGTAGTCTTAAAGCCTGAGAAACTGACAATTGCTGCAGGTGGCCTGGACACCTGGCACAAGATTCTAATTGCTTAATAGCCCTACTGTGATGTCATCAGCCCAATGTTAAGTCTATGGGGAAAAAAAATAATAGTTTTTTATTCATAGTTTAAAGAGTATAAAAGTTAGAAAGATGAAAAATGCATTGCACAGGTGTGTCATAAGACCTATGCAACGCAGTTTGAATGAAGTTTCTACGTTAAACGGTTGAGGCCGCATTTAGTGTGTTAGAAGAATAATAATAAGAAGAAGAAGAACTGGAATAACAATAGTGTGCATTTACATGCACTCGAATAAGAAGAACTCGGATTTACAGTTTTGGTAACAGAAGAACATAGGGTTTGAATGCTTTCAGCATTCACACCCAATAATAACAAGAAAATGTAATTCCAGGGAATTACGAGTGCATGAAAATGCAAGCTGTAATTGCTTAAGGTGGAATTCGTGGCAAATAATTGCTTTATGATATTGGTAGCTAGGTTGTTAGTCGGATAACTAGAAAATTCTGGTAGAAATTTTGAATGTGCCTGCTGTTCAACATGTACAGTGTTCGGGGTGCTTGCTAGGGTTCTGGGAACCGGTTGCTATGGTGTTCCGGGTGGTTGCTAGGGCGTTGCTAGGCGGTTGCTTTGGTGTACTGGGTGGTTGCTAAGGCATTGCTAGGCAGTAGCTATGGAGTTCCGGGTGGCTGCTAGGGCGTTGCTTGGCAGTTGCTATGGTGTTCTTGATGGTTGCAAAGGCATTGCAAAGCAGTTGCTATGGAGTTCCGGGTGGTTTCTAGGGCGTTGCTCGGCGGTTGCTATGGTGTTCCGGGTGGTTGCTAGGGCATTGCAAGGCAGTTAGGTTTTTTTTTTTTTTTAATCTTTGCAAAAACCCAGTACTTACATTTAAAAGAGGACTCCTCGCTTCCCGCAGCCGCCATTGTTCGATTCGATTTGGATTAACCACCGTGCAATGAATCTTGGGAAAGATTGGACCGCAAAGGATCCACCTGCTGCAGCCTTTGTTGCCCGCAAAAATAAGGCCGCATTTCTTGGCCGCATTTGAAGGAGCTGGCCGAGTCGTGCCGCTGTGACGCAACCGGTCTTCCTTTGTAGCCTTCGAAGGTTGCAGCCTCTGAATTGGGACACAGCAATAGTTAGCTTTCTTAGCATAACTGCTTAATAAAGTGATTCTAAATGGGAAAAATGTTGAGATTGTCCCTAATTGGTCCATGAGGGTTGTAAGGGGAGGGGATATGTAAATAATGTATTCCTCTGCCTACAACCATTTCCTATTAAAATCGTTATTAGCTTATTAGAATTGTTTGTATTGTTGGCATAGTTAGCTTAGTTAGCAAAACTGCTTAATTGAGTGATACTAAATGGGAAAAGTGTTGGGATTGTCCCTAATTAGTCTGTGAGGGTTGTAAGGGGTGGGGATATGTTGATAATAACATAACATGAGTGGCGAGAACAGGCCCTTCAGCCCAACTATCCTCGCCAGTTTCTTTTAACTATTGTGAATATATCACTTCAGGTATTCAATGTCTCAATGGTATCTAGCTTTAAGTCAAGCCTGCTCTTGAAAATTGCCAAGGTTTCTGCCTCAACAATATGGTTAGGCAAGCTGTTCCACATCGAAATTACTCTTTGGGTGAAAAAATATTTCCTAATATCAGTGCTAAATTTACCCTTGGTCAACTTCCATTTATAACCCCGAGTTCTACTAACAGAACTTGGCTGAAGGAATCCTACATAATTTACTTTGTTAATCCCTTTAACATATTTAAAGACCTCAATCAGATCACCCCAGAGTCTCCTTTTCCAAAGACTAAAGAGATTAAGGATCTTGCGCCTGTTCTCATAGCTTACATCTTTTATTCCCGGAATCAGCTTAGTTGCTCTTCTCTGAACTTTTTCTAGATCCTCTATATCTTTCTTAAGGTATGGTCCCCAGAACTGTTCACAATACTCCAGATGTGGTCTGACGAATGTGTTAAGAGAAGTATCACCTCCTTGGATTTGTACTCAATACTTTTGGCAATGTATCCCAGCATCCGATTGACTTTTTTAACTGCTACGGCACAATGACTAGAACCTGTGAGGGTTTTGTTAACAATCACTCCTAGATCTTTTTCATGTGGAGCACATTCCAGTTTTAAACCTCCCATGAAGTAATCCTTTCGAATGTTTTTCTAACCTACATGTACAACTTTACATTTTGCTAAATTAAATTTAATATGCCACATCTCTGCCCAACTCTGGATTCTATCCAAATCCTCCTGAATCACTTTAGAAGAGTCTAAACTAATTTGCCAAACCTCCCAATTTCGTATGATCCGCAAATTTAACTAATTTGTTCTCTATATTTCTATCAAGGTCATTAATGTAGATGAGGAACAGCAGGGGTCCCAACACTGATCCCTGAGGGACGCCACTCCCCACCATACCTAGCTGAGATGAGATTCCACTGACCACCACTCTTTGTGTTCTGTCCTGTAACCAGTTTTGAATCCACTCCAGAATACCTCCTGTAACTCCAATGGAGCTCATTTTAAAAATTAGTCTCTTATGCGGTACTTTATCAAATGCCTTCTGAAAATCCAAGTGTATGATATCATAAGCCCTGCTCTGATCATAAGTCTTGGTGGCCTCTTCAAAAAATTCCAGGAGGTTTGTCAGGCATGACCTTCCCTTACGGAAACCATGTTGGCTATCCCTCAAAATATTATTACGTTCAAGAAATAATTCCAGCTCGTCTGTTATGATAGATTCCAGTATATTGCATGCAATGCAGGTTAAACTGACTGGCCTGTAATTTCCTGGCTCAGTACGGTCCCCTTTCTTATATATTGGTTTTATATTGCCCTGCTTCCAATCATTTGGTATTTCTCCAGTTTCTAAAGACCGTCTGAAGATAGCGGAGAGGGGTTTAAAGATTTTTTTTAATAGTATTCAGGATTTTACAGTATTCAACCTACGTATTCTCATTGTTATCCTGTATGTACGTCTTATAAAGATTCCTCTTATTCCTCAGACTCCTACGAATAGCTGTGGTCATCCACTGAGGATTTTGCTTTTTCAGCTTACTTTTGTACACCTTTGGAATGAATTTACATTGTGAATCAAGTAAAACCCCCTTAAATCTTTCCCACATATCATTTACAGTCTCACAGTCCAGAAGTGTCTCCCATTTTATTTCACTTAGATATGAGCGCATCCCGTCAGTTTGCTCGCCTAAAATTAAAAATTTTGGTTTTCGAAGACACCTTTTTAACTTCCCATGAAACGTCAAAATTAACTGTAGAGTGATCACTAGTCCCAAGTGGCTCCAGTACCTCAACATTGCTTAGTCTATCTGAGTCATTACAAAGCACCAGATCTAAAATTGCCCTCTCTCTTGTAAGTTTATTAATATACTGCACCAAAAAATTGTCATTAATAACATCCAGAAATTCTTCCTCCCCTTTACCCTGTCCTTTCACCATTTTCCAATCGATACCAGGATAATTGAAGTCTCCCACAATAATTGTCCCTCCTCCTCTACAAGCTTACCTAATCCTCTTAAAGAGCAGTTCATTGACAATATTGTCCAAAGCTGGCGGCGATAGCATACTCCTATGTTTAAACCTGTCTCGTATTTGCCAATGAGCCTGATTTAGATATCTTCACAGGGCAAGGAATGTTCAATTTCAGGAATTTCCTGCACATTTATGTTTTCGTTCACATAGAGTGCTACGCCCCCTCCTCGCCTATTACATCTATCCTTCCTAAAGAGCTTATCACCTTCTATATTATATTCATCTTCATCCTCTTCACTCAGCCATGTCTCTGTAATCCCTACTATGTCATAGCCCTCACTAATCATAACAGCCTCAAGTTCTGGAAATTTATTTTTTATGCTTCTTGCATTTAAATAAAAACATTAAAGGTTATTATTAATGCTCTTCCCCCTCGATTTCCCACGCGGCCGCTGCTTCAAGCCCCCCACTACACTTTGTTGCTTTAAAAGTATATCATCAATAGTGCATGTAACGCTGTCAGCTTCCATCAGGGCAGTCTGCATTTCCCTATGTGTAACACTCACTAACCTCCCTGCCTGCCAAGTCCCTAGTTTAAATAATCCTGTGCTACCATCAACATACGCTGACCCAGTGCAAAGGTACCCCTCCGGTTCAGGTGTAGCCCGTCAGGCTTGAACAGGTCACCCCTGTCCCAGAAAAAGTTTCAATGCCCCATAAACCTGTACCCCTCTTTCCTACACCAGGTTCGTAGCCACGTGTTAAACCTCTAGATAAAATTCTGCTTTCCTCTGCTTGCACGTGGTACCGGTAGAATCCCGGAGAAAACTAGCGTGGAGGATCTGCTCCTAAGCTTCTCAGCTAATTCCACAAATTTGCCTTGCAGAACCTCAAACCTACCCTTACCTATGTCATTTGTCCCAAAATGGACCATGACAACTGGATCCCTCCCCGCTCTGGCCAGGAGCTTGTCCGCATGCTCCAGGAGGTCTCCTACCTGGGCACCAGGCAGGCAACATACCGTACGAGACTCCTTGTCGCGCGAACAGACTAAGCTGTCTATTCCTCTAATGATTGAGTCCCCCACTATCACTAACTCTCTTTTCTGAGGGGAAGAGGCTAACAGGGAGCCCTGATGCTCATCAATCCCCCACTCTCAGGTTCAGGGGCCAAATCGAGTTCCTGCAAGGGCCAGAATCGGTGGGACACCTCAACCACTGGAGGAGCTGTCGCTGTACGGTGTGCGCGCCCTTTCCTGCGCTGTCGACCTACAGTCACCTAACTTTCTCTCCCTGCCTGTTCTGTGGTCTCCGCACACCCCTGCTTTGGCGTGCACACCATTTCTCTATACGACATACTACTGAGTTCACTGATTGCGAACTATGTTGCTCTGCCAACTGGCTCTGAAGATCAAGGATCTTGCTCTCCAGATTCTCAATTAGCTGGCACCGGTGACAGACAAACCCACCCTGGAAATCTCTTTCCAAAACTGCGATCATCCTGCAACCGTCACATAGTTTTAGCCACATTTTGAACCCCCTACCTAATGACCTTGCTCACCCTAGATAACAAGGAAAATTATTTAATGCCGAGACAGAAGCCCAGGGTCCACAATTTATTAACCTGAGAAGCCCAAAGCAGCAGTCACAATAGAAACTGCAGGGAAACTATGTAAAAGGATAATCAGCCTCTTTTAGCAGGGGCTTAGTTTCAGTTAACAAAAAAATGAAATACCAAATTGAGACCAACTCGATATGTAATAGGCACTCTGAATAAGCCGACTTGACTTTATATAGTCCCAGTACTATTAATATACTAATCTAAAAATATCCAGGTCTTAGCTGAGAATCCAGATAAAACAGACTGGCTACAGCGCCCAGGAGAAACGGGGGAGGGGCGGAGCACTCCGGTAAACCTTACCGTTTAAAATTCCAACCTAACTGAATGAACGACCTTAGTAACAGCTGCCCTTCTGACTAAATGCTTAATCTCAGATCCCAAGTCAAAAATGCAAACAGTAAATATCTAGCTAACTAGCCACAAATACAACCAAAGGTAGCTGAAACAGAGTAAAGCGCCGGTTCCCTTTAATTCAAACGGACCGAAAAAAAAAAAAGTCGTTTACTATGTGAGCGAACTAAACACGGTATCTCCCCCAACAAGCTGTCGCGAAGCACTCAAACAAGCAACTAAACTTAAATCAGCTGATCCAGGCATAAAAAAAAACAAAAATAACGGAATTTGCAATGTGTTTAATCAGAAGAGCACTTCGGTAATAATGAGATGCGAAAAAGACAAAAACCCCGGTTCGCATTAATATTTAATTCAAGTTTGGTAATGCGTTTATGCGGTGTTGGAAAATATTAATCCAATATATTCTCTTGAAAATATTAATCCAATAAATTCTCTTGTGCATTAAATAATCAATCTTATGCATTAAACAAAGTACAGTATGTACCTGAGTGATTAACCTAAAAGTTGTTTTTCTTCTCTCCTTGGCATTTTCCACTGACTCTAACTGAAAGTTTCTATTCCTGATTATCTCAAGGACAGCGAAGTACCTAGTCTGAACAAAAGGTGAAACTGGGGTGAGGAGTCTCGGCCAAAACAACAAGTTGACATTTAAAATAACGGTCAGACCTTGAGCGCAGCAGTACATTATATCATGCTATGGATAAGATAAGGCTAACTGTACATTTTTAGTTTGAGGAAGGAGTGTAACGGGTAGTTTTGATGGAAAAACACCAGGCTGGTTGAAATGATGTGCTGCATGGTGAATGGTTGGCTAGGATCCCACCCAGAATGCATGTTTGAACTATAAAGATTGATGTGATCAGGAACTCGGGGCTCTTCTGCCAGCACTCTGCTCCTCTACGACCAGAGATTCTGCACTCGAAGAAGCTTCTCCTCACCTGAGTGTTCTTCACTTCAACCCTTTGCTGAAGATCATCATCTGTATTTGGGTCTCTGTATCATTCAATGGTTTGAAGCCTATTTTCATTTGCCTGTATCTGTACACATGATAATACCTTTTGAATAATCACAGTAAAATTATTGAATTGCTAATTGTCTCTGGGTCCTTCAATCAAAGGTCAACGCTAACCAGTACGAATTCGTCAACAGCGGTAAAGAGAGACCGAAGGACACTAAAAACCCCGGTGAACGTCAATATTTACTGGCTAGAAGACTGTATGAAAGGCAAGCGACCAAGTATGAAACCGACCCCGGTAAGTTCGCTAGATAACCAGGTAATTCGATAATATTCTTAGCGTTGAGAGCTTGCTGAAGTTTTTTTAGCTAAATCAGCTACAGAAAAACCAGGCGACAGTAGCCCAGTCCTTGAAAACAACTCTGTTTTACTTTGTATATGGTACAATTCACTTAGTTGGCCAATTAATTAGTGTTTAAATTTATTTTACTTTACTTTGCTCCCAGGAGACTGAAACCGCCCGAAAAAAACCCCAAAAAACCCCCATCGCCTTTGTTTGACCAGATTAGCGACTTAATTTGGCTATTTGCTAACCTAGTTGTTACAAGGGGGGGAAAAGGGGGGAAAAAAATAATGTATTCCAATGCCTACAACCATTTCCTATTAAAAATCCTTATTAGCTTATAAGTATTGTTGGCATAGGCTGTGTCCCAATTCAGCGGCTGCATCCTTCGAAGGACGCAGCCTTCGCGGTGTACGAAGGCCACGTCCTTCCTAGACCGCGAAGGCCGAACCGAGCGGTCTTCGAAATGAGACGGTCGAGTCCACGGAGGATTCGCAGTTGGCGTCTCGTGCTGTTCCCGCCCTTTCCTTCGCGGCTGGAAGCTTGAAGAAAGCTTGGTAAATGAACAAAAGCTGGATATTTATTGTGGAGAACTTGGACAGGTAAAATTCAAAGCCAGTCAGTCTCTCAGCCGTTTTAAAAATAGCAGTGGTTTTCTTTAATATCAAAATAAGATTCAGTATTTTCAGTGATGAAGAAATATTCAGAACCTTTACGCAAGTGAAAGGTATGACTACTCTTCGTTTTTGCATTTTGCTGCTGTAGATGTCAAAGGTTGAGCTGATTTCAACTACTCAATATACTTCTGCTTTGTGATGATTCATTTTCCTGATTTCCATATTGATTTTGGGGTTGGAGAATGCTGTAAATCCACAAAGGAACGTCACTCTTAAATGTTTGTTTGTTTAAAGCATTATCATTCCACATCAACACATTTTGGGATAGCTACATGGTTTTTACTGAACAGGAAGGGTATGAAAATTTGTAATCTGAAATGTAACTAGCTGGATAAAGCTAGTGATTAGAGAGATAAACGAGTAGCTGGAAAGTACACAATTTGCCCATAAGATATAGAGGACAAGTAGGCCTAGCATAAATTTGCATAAAACGGAAATTATAAAAAGTAGAGGTATCTAGAATTAGCAGTTAAGTAAAGGCACAAGGTTGCATTCCACCCCTGGTTATTTTGAATAAATGGCTTTATGGTCAAAGTCAAATGGTATTAGCCATTCATTAATTAGGGTGACGGGAGTAGTCTGATTAGCAACTTCTAACTGTTGGCTCAAAGTACAAACCTCAACATGTATTTTACCTGGACACGGCTCTCTCGGCCTCAGATAAATTGTCGGCAAAGCATCTCTTCCATCTCCTCCAATTATTGAAAAAAACCAAAAAAATTCAGTCTCGCAAGTTACGCTGCAGGGTCCAGATTATCAGCTGTTGCGGGCAAGGGTGCTAGGCGACGTGAGCAGGGCTTCGAGACGCGAAGGTAAGGGCGGGAACAGCACGAGACGCCAACTGCGAATCCTCCGTGGACTAGACCGTCTCATTTCGAAGACCGCTCGGTTCGGCCTTTGTGGTCTAAGAAGGACGTGGCCTTCGTAGACCGCAAAGGATGCTTCGCCGCTGAATTGGGACACAGTCTATGCCAACAATACAAACAATACTTATTAGCTAATAAGGATTTTTAATAGGAAATGGTTGTAGGCATAGGAATACATTATCAACATATCCCCTCCCCTTACAACCCTCTTGGACCAATTTGGGACAATCTTAACAATTTTCCCATTTAGAATCACTTTATTAAGCAGTTATCCTAACTAAGCTAACTATGCCAACAATGCAAACAATACTTATTAGCTAATAAGGATTTTTAATAGGAAATGGTTGTAGGCAGGGGAATACATCATTAACGTATCCCCTTCCCCTTACAACCCTCATGGACCAATTAGGGACAATGTTAACAATTTTCCCATTTAGTATAACTTTATCAAGCAGTTATGCTAACTAAGCTAACTATGCCAACAATACAAACAATACTTATTAGCTAATAAGGATTTTTAATAGGAAATGGTTGTAGGCATAGGAATACATTAGCAACATATCCCCTCCCCTTACAACCCTGACAGACCAATTAGGGACAATCTTAACAATTTTCCCATTTAGTATCACTTTATCAAGCAGTTATGCTAACCAAGCTAACTATGCCAACAATACAAACGATACTTATAAGCTAATAAGGATTTTAATCGGAAATGGTTGTAGGCAGAGGAATACATCATTAACATATCCCCTCCCCTTACAATCCTCATGGACCAATTAGGGACAATCTCAACATTTTTCCCATTTAGAATCACTTTAATAAGCATTTATGCTAAGTAAGCTAACTATTGCTGTGTCCCAATTCAGAGGCTGCATCCTTCAAAGGCTACAAATGAAGATCGGTGGCATCACAGCAGCGCGACTCGGCCGGCTCCTTCAAATGCGGCCTTCTTTTCTCAGTCCTAGCAAGTTTAATATCTCTGCATTCAAACAGCCGACAAGATATGCTCTATGAGGTCCTAGAGTCAGTCACAAGAATAACACAATACGTGGGTCAGGTAAAATTTCTGTGGGTACCTTCACATGTAGTGGTGAGGGGGAATGAGAGGGTGGACGAATTGGCAAAGAGGGCTTTGAAGAAAGGAAATGTTGAAATGCAAATAAGTATCAGTAAAACAGAGATTAAATGTGTAATATGGGAAAAAACAAACCATTTGTGGCAAGAAGGATGGGACAGATAAATGAAAGGTAGCCATCTGTATAATATTCAAAAGGGTGTCAAAGTTAATGGGGTAGGTAGTGGGCACAGGACAGAGGAAATAGTACTGACTAGACTAAGGTTGGGGCACTGTGCACTGAACAAAACACTGAAAATAGTAGGAAAACAGCAGATGGCATTATCTGATGGATGTCAGGAGGAGTCTGTGGAGCATGTGATTTTGAAATGTTAGAAGTATGAAACAGAGAGAAAGGATGAAGAATACATTGAGGGAGTTAGGGGTTCAGGAGTTCACATTAAAAGGATTATTGAGTATGAGTGAGGGAGCACGGGTGAGGGCTCTGTGAGTTTTTTTAAGCGAGACAGGGATTTTTGTAAGGATTTGATGGATCAGCAGGGTAGGTGAAATTGATAAGGATTATTGGTAGGGTGTAGAGCTAGGATTTCGGGGTTCTCCCCCCCCACCCTCTTCGAAGGGATTTAGACAGTAAATCTACCGTCTGATCCACAGTCCGGAGCAGAAGGTGGCGGTAATGCAGCATTAAGCTGAAAGGTAACCGCCAATAAACAAAAAGAAGAAGAAGGCCTTCTTTTCACGGGCAACGAAGGCTGCAGCAGGTGGATCCTTTGCGGTCCAATCTTTCCCAAGATTCATTGCGTGGTGGTTCATCCAAATCGAATCGAACAATGGCAGCTGCGGAAAGCGAGGAGTCCTCTTTTTAATGTAAGTACTGGGTTTTAGCAAAGATACTCTGGTACATCTTTGGTTTCATCTTGGTAAATAGCGAAAAACACACAAAACCAAGGGGCGTTAAAAGGGGAAAAAAAGAGTTAGCAACATGTTTTGAATTAGGTAGCTAGCCAATAACGTAGCTAACTGATGCGGGTCGCACCTGACCTGTGCTTTAGCCTTTGACTCTAAAAAGCACTGACGACTGCTGAACAGAACGCCAGGAGGGCTTTAAGCATTACCTCAGCTGCCAATTTTTCGCACGACAGATTACATTCAAAGTCAATGCAAAAACGCAAATACACGCGAACACGGGGTTGGGGTTGGGGTTGGGGTTAGGGTTATGGAATATACTGCATGGGCCGACGCAAGTCGCTCCTAGTCATACTCATCCAGTTGTCCGGTCCAAGAGGGGGAGAAAGATCAGAGATGTCAGAGTATAACGGGGAGTGTCGGAAAAGTCGATCAACATCTCCGCCTGCCCGGAGTGGCATACTCTGTCCCTAAACTCCCATAAAGGGAGTAAGGGTGTGGGAAAGGTGGAAATGAATGTCCAGGTGTACTAAGGCTATTTTTTTAGAGAGTTTGATATTTTTTGAGTGAATTTCAGGATACATTGTCAAAAGTGTCCCCTGGGATCATCAGATATTTTGGCCTTTACTACAACTGATCTTGATGACTATGAGAAAAAGAGTACTATTGATCTCACATGGACCATGCACATCCCACATCCAATCTTGATGCTCATGCTCACATGAGCTTGTTTTACATGAACATAGATATTCTTGGTTAAAATAAGGAATTTAGGGTTGGGGTTAAAAGAGGAGTTTTAGGGGTTTTTTTAGGTTAAAATTTGGGATGTAAAATTTAGAATTGGATTTGAGATTAGGTCTGGATTAGGTATAAGGGTTATTGTTGGATTAGGGTTTGGTATTAGGATGGGGGTTAGGATTTAGCCAAGGAGACCTGGGGTTAGATTTAAGGTCAGGTATAAGGATTGGAGTTAGGTTAGATTTAGGTTCATAGATTAGAGTTTGGTTAAGTTTAGGTTTGAGGGTTGGGATTAGGTTAAATTTAGGTCTGGGGTTAGGGTTAGGTTTTTGGGGAGGGGGGGGTGAAGTAAGGTTAAGGTTAGGTATGAAGTGTGGGTTGGTTAAGGTGGAAATGAATGTTTGGGTGTACTAAGACTATTTTTAGAGAGACTAATATTTTTGAGTAAATTTCAGATTACATCGTCAGTAGTGTACCCTGGGATCATCGGGTGTTTCGGCCATTACCACTATACACCCTCACCCAAGGACGGCCCCGCCGAGGTGCCTCAAGGTGTATCCTGTAACCAATTGGAGTTTTTGGTTAGTTGATTTAGTGTTAAGTGTCTAATAAGCGACATATGAAGGTGTCTTCGAAAGGTAGTTTAATTAGTAAAAAAGGTACCTTGTTTTGAGCTAATTAGCGGCAAGTCCATATTCTCCTGTTGCTCGGTTAGATGAGTTTAGCGCCCACTGAAAAAAAAAAAACACAATGAAGATTTTGGAGTGGCCAAGTCAAAGTCCTGACTCCAATCCAATTGAGATGCTGCAGCATAGCCTTAAACCGGCAGTCCATGCTCGAGACCCTCCAGTGTGGCAGGGTTTAACAATTCTGCAAAAAAGAGTTGGCCAGATTCCTCCACAGTGATGTAAAAGACACTGCCAGTTATCAGAGATGTTTGATTGCAGTTGTTGCTGCAAAGGGAGGTACAACCAGTCATTAGGTTTAGAAGAGCAACTATTTTTTCACATGGGTGATATGAAATTGGGTTTACATGCAGAAAAGCCAAATGAAAGCCAGCACTAACACCTTAATAGAAGAAACCAAGTTCATTGTGGGCTACAGAGAGGTAATCATGGAGTGTGGAAGGTTGGATGAAAGTGATGTTCATAGATGAATCATTAATTTGCATTGGCCAAGGCGATGATGCTGGAACTTTGTTTCTGGCACCGCTCCAAAGAAACATCCTGTATGAAGAGGACTGCTTGCAGGGAACAAGCAAATTTCCTCATTCATTAATGACATCAGGTTGCATGCCTGGTAAAAAATCAGGGAAGATGGCAATCATTTTCTCAACAGTCAATGCACAGGCGAGTATTGATATTTTAGACCATTTTCTCAATCCATCACCACAAGGTAGGTTTGGTGATGAAGTCATTTTTCAAGATGACAGTGCATCCTTCCACAGAGCAAAGAATGAAAAAGCTTTTCTTCAGGAAAGCCATATCAACTCAATGACATGGGCAGCAAACAGCCCACATCTCAATCCATCTAAAAATTTATGGTGGAAATTTTAAAAAATGGTCCATGATAAGGTCCCATCCTGCAAAGCTGATCTGTCAACCATAATTTGAGGAAAATTAAACCCAGCTTGATGGAGAATATTGTTTTTCATTAGTGAAGTCCACTTCTAAAAGAATTCAGGCCTGAGGAACCCTGAGGAGGTGCAACATGGTACTAATTCAGAGTTTTTTTTTTGTTAATGATTCCATAATGTTTTCCTCAAAATTGAGTGATTCCAGAATTTTTTTGCTCCACTTGATGATTAAAAAAATGTCATTAATTAAAATAATATAATCTAATTTGTTTGAGACATGCTTCATGAAACTTGAATGTTTGGCTGATAAACAAAAATTGTTTTGCGTCATTTTTGAAATTTGTTTATTTGGTATAAAGTAAAAAACCTGGATGAAAATCGTCTATGATTTAGTGATTCCATATTTTTTACCAGGGGTTGTAAAAGCTTATAACAGTCAGCTGAAGACACGACAGGAAATTGTTTGTTAGAAATGTTTAATTGAATACAGTGGAAAATAGTTGTTTATTTAATTTAATCGCTCTCAGTTGCAGTGTTTTTTTAAAATGGTCTCTTAAGCCCCGGTCAGACTACTAGAAACTACACGTAGGGTTACTTTCCAGTATTATACTTCTTTTAGTAAGAATAGTTTGATTGGGGCTTTAGAGACAAAACTGGGATTAATTGCACTTAATATTTGGACAAAAAAACAACAGCTAACTCAGACGATGTCAGAAAAATCAAAGAGGTGAAAAATCAACAACAGCAGTGCTACTGCTATCTTAGCCACTCCAGATCATGCAGATAAAAAGAATATATATATATATATATATATATATATATATAATATTTGTTTTGCATATCAGGCCTTGTTCAAATATGCATTTAAAATGCATAAGAGTATCAATGTTGGCATGAAGTGAAAGATTTTAGCTGGTCCCTGCACATTGGACTGAAGCCTGGTCCCCAAAATGATTACTTTGTTCTTTCTTTGAAAAGTAAAGGTGTTATGCTCTCTATAAAATGCAAAGCACAGTTTTCACGAATCTAAACAAAAATGCCTGTCCTTGAAATAAATAGCCGTTATTTCTCTTGAAATAGCTGTTAAACTTTTCTTTGGTGTTTTTACTTGTTGCGTTGCTCAATCTGGGTTTTTCCTGAGAAGAGCTGTATCTGAGAAGTATGAGCTTCTAGCTTTGCGCTGTACAGAAAGTGCTCTCTTTCGTGATTATAGTTCCTCTTGAGCACAGGGTCTCTGCCTGAGGACTTTGACACCCTCTAACACATTGTTCCCTGATGGATGTTTTCCATTTCAACTTGAATCTGATGCATCAAGTTATGTAGAATATTTCCCCTCCCCTGACTGAATTCTCTCACATACACAGCTAAAACAAAGAACTGAACAAAACAAGCTAAAACAAAAAACTGCCTGAGAACTTCAATGTCTCCTAATGACTTTTGAAATCTTTTTCTTTTCTCCTGAGTAGAAAATATTTGTTGTTTTAAACTCGATTTAACTGACTTTTGCTTTCTAATCTCATTGTGATTCTTTGGATAATTTCTTCAAATCACAGTTTGCTCAACAATTTTCATTCAACCGCAATTTACAGGTGAATAAATATAATCCAAGAGACAGATGTTTATCCTATTTTAACTCTAAATTTTTTGTTGTCACGTCTTCAGTCGGGAGGGTGGGGTAACGTCCTCATCCAGTGGTCAGGTGACCCCCCATCACTGTCACCAAATCACGTGGACATTTAGTTGTTCAATATTTCGCTGTAAAATCACGAACATTAATATGGAGTTAATCCACTTTTGCTGAAATTCGGCCTCCACTGTTCAGTGAAGGCTCTTTCAAGAACATAGAAGCCCAACCTGAACCATTAAAAAACAGCATCAGACTCAGAAATGTCCCGATACTTTTGACCCAGTAGTGTATGTAATTTATCTTATGTTGGCCCATGTACACAAAGCCCAGCATTGATTGCTCAACCAAGCAAATTTTTATTATGGGAATTTTTCTTATCATTATGTGATAGAGATATAACCGTATGCTTTTGTGATTCTAATCAGATTGTACTCAACACCAGGTTGCATGAAGCCTTAAGCTCACTTAGTACAAATATTTACAGAACCAACCAGTGATGGCTGGAGTAAGATGTGGCGCCTTCATGAATCTGGAGGCTATTTAAGCGATCTCAGGTGGACGAACATTCAAAATCACGCGGCATCTCAGAATGAGAGCTCTGGTGTTTCTCCTGCTCGTGGCGGCCGCGAGCGCCAAGGTCTTCTCTCGCTGTGAGCTCGCGAGGAGGCTAAAGGAGGCAGGAATGGATGGATATTGGGGCGTCTCTCTGGGAGACTGTAAGTACTGAATCAGCTCAGACTATTGGGGCGTCTCCCTGGGAGGCGGTAAGTACTGAATCAGCTCAGACTATTGGGGCGTCTCCCTGGGAGGCTGTAAGTACTGAATCAGCTCAGACTATTGGGGCGTCTCTCTGGGAGACTAAGTACTGAATCAACTCAGACTATTGGGGCGTCTCTCTGGGAGACTAAGTACTGAATCAGCTCAGATTATTGGGGCGTCTCTCTGGGAGGCTGTAAGTACTGAATCAGCTCAAAGTGGAAACTGAAACTCCTGTAATTATATTTTGTGTGTTTGAGTGGAGGCCACAGGCGAATAAGATTTTATAAAATATAATAATCCAAATTTTTACAATTTTAAAAAACGGCAGTAGAAATTAAGCGGAGAGCCTCCTGTGTTGTCATTCTGACATCAGTTGAAATAAATGGCTGCCCTTGGGAAAATTTACGGCCATAAATTTGATTCAAGCCGTGAAGTGTTCGTTCTTCAGTTTGTCCAGGTCTTGAGACCAAATTGATGTTTTACGGTTTTAACTAACTGAAAATACAATTTTGCTCCTGAAAACGTCTGGGAAAACTGTATGTACAAATTTTGGAACATTTTTCCCTGCCAGGGGTTTGCTTGTCTCGGTGGGAGTCTGATCGCCGCCATCCACCATAACACTGACGGGTCAACGGACTACGGAATTTTCCAGATCAACAGCCGCTGGTGGTGTAACGATGGCAAAGGCCCTACCGCTAACGCCTGCCATATCCCCTGCTCCAGTGAGTTTGGGTAAACGTGCCTCGTTTGTGTTAACGTAACTGTGAGCAATAACTTACAAATATCATATCAGAAATCGTTTGGATCAAGTGTCAGTGTCTACAACACATCATAATTATCATGAGGAATGATATTGTCCAGATCACTTCCTAAGCAATATTTCTCTGCTGCATGATCGGCAGGAACACTGAGAGCCAATCAGAACCCATCTGTGTTTACGTGTGTCACGTTCACAGTGGCAGGTGAATTAAGGAGACATTTGACCGAGTGATGCAGTTAATGAGTGTGAATGCTCACATTGTTATTGCTGTCTTTATAGTCACACTTCTGCGTTTCTATGGGCCTTTAGGGAGGCAGAGGGGTGGTTAGAAGTTTGGCAACAGACTGGGTTGAAACTGCTTGTGTTTTACTGTAAAGTACATTAGTATTTGGCTGAGAGTACATTCTAAATCTGGTTAAGGGGGCAGGGGTAAATGATGAAAACAACACTTCCAAATGATATATAGACACTGTATTCACATAATATGAATCACCATGGGAAAATAATATGATTGGACATATTTTTGTGTTTCTTGTTGCCATGGTAACCAGCCAAGCTCATTAATTATGTGTGTACTTTCTGGCATTGATTTCTCCCTAGCCAAAAAAAGATCATTGAGAAATTCTTATTTTTAGCCAAGTTGCGATGGATTTCCTGCACAAAATGACATAGGGTTTTTCTGAAATAGTCAAAAATAAAGTTTAAATGGCATAATTCTTGGTTTTGATCATTTTTGGTAAAATGCAATTTCTGGAAAAACAGATGGAAAGTATGGAAACTGAATTTTCATGACAAGAAAAGTGGCAAATTCATTGTCTTTGTGAATATTCACTAGTTCTGTTCTGTATAGCATTTTTAGCCCTCATGTAGCGATTATGGGACCTTTTCTCTTTTTCCTTCGCATAGATGCCTGCTTTGGTCTTGGGGGCGCTCATTTTAAACAAGTAAAACGTGAAATTTGTGGCCAATTTGTTCAACTTTTCTCAGGATTGAAAATGGCCATATTGGATTGATGTGCCAAAGCCGAATATAAGGTGCACTGTGATTGGCCAACCGATGAGGCCTCCAGTGCATTAGCAGTTCCACTGGAACCAATCAAATCACTCGTTTCACCAAATTTTGATGTTGGACTCGGATGAAAGTGGAGATTCTGAGGAACATTTTGGTGCATAAATTTTGTGTTTACGCCAAGTATTAATGAAAATATAAACACATGAATATTTAATTAGCTGTCTGATTGTTTCAAAACAATTGAAGTAATTGATTAAAAGTCACTTTTTAGGGCATTTTAGTGGAAATATTGACAAAAAATATTTTGTAATGTTTAAATGAGTATCTTTGCCAGTCATTTATGAAAAAATTAAAAAAGGATAAGAATAATGTTTTTTTCAATTGTTTACCCCTATGCCCCCTTAAGAGAGGCAGAATACCCTGAGGCCCTTAAGATTGCAGTACTGCCCAGATTCCTCCACCCTCATTGTACATCAGTCGCGGCTGGTGAACTGGCAAAAGGGGAGGATCAAACCCATCCCTTAAAAAGAATGAATGGATGAATGAAACTCTCAACCTTATCAGGCGTGGCCAGTTTTCATTAACAACGCATACCGATTGCGACTCCGGGCTTCGCACGCTTTTCCTTACTGAGCAGTGAGAAGCAATGCACGTGTTTCGCGATCGTTTAAATGAAATAAGATCATTTGAAACGTCTTAAACAATTCCATTGCCTCCAACCCCTCCATGCATAAGGACTTCAATTCTGCGCGAGAATCTCGTACTCATGCGTTGATTGAATTATTGCTGGCTACAGCAGAGGAACCTAAATATGCCACTTAAACTCACAACAAATGAATGCATGAGAGTTGATGGGTGAGAGAATTCGTTATAAATGAAAACTGGCCACACCTGATAATGTTGACAGTTTTTGAAGATTCTGTTATGGCAATTTAAATGAATGATTGAAAACAGGTCGTGACCAATCATTCTTTTTAAGGGATTGTTTGAGCCTCCCCTGTTGGCAGTTCACGAGCTGCGACTGCTATACATGTGCCTCTCACAGCTGAACCCTGCTGTCAGTCTGCCTCTCAGCTGAGAATAGGGTTTAGTGTTCCAGTTTCACGGTTTCTTGAACTGTGGGTAATTGGCCTGGTTTGACCTCATGCAATTTCCTGTAATTTTGAAATTAATTCAACCATTAGTTCCCTTTCTCCATTTATCTTTTGCACTGTGATCACTCTCTCTCTCTCTCTCTCTCCCTTCCCCCCCCTTTCCTCCTGGTAGGTCTGCTGAGGGATGACATCAGTGCTGCGATCACGTGTGCCAAGTGTGTGGTCAGAGATCCCAACAGTATCAGAGCTTGGTAAGAACATATGCAGCACCCTGTGTGTCAAGTATTTATATATTTTCTGTAATTCTCAGGATGTTTGTTGTGTCATAAAATTGTACAGGATGTTCTCGAGGAACTGCAGTTCTTCGTATAATTTTAGCATAACCTGCTGTGAATATGTTTAATATTAAATATGATTCTCCTGTCAGGGTGGCCTGGAGAAAGCGTTGTGAGGGGCACGATGTCAGCCAATATATTCATGGCTGTGGAGTGTGAAACTCCATCTCCCTTCCCTCTCTTTCTCTTTCTCTCTCTCTCCTCCTCCTCTCTCTCTTCTTTCATTACTCGCTCCTGACCCTTCAAACCCAACATGCCAACGAAGAATCAACAGTAAAAGCAATTGTCTTTGACTCCCTCACTTGTCAAAATAAAAATGTTTTTAAAATTGCTACTTTGAAAGATGTTTTATTTTTTATTGGTCGGCTTTATTGCTTTGCATGACTTAGAAGAAAATCTCCTGCACAGAATCAAATTCAAAATTGATTTGCTTGTCTTTCTTTAATATGCTACATCTGATGACACTATTCATCTATTCAGATTTTCCTCCAACAGGAAGGATTAATTGGTAACTTCCTGTCAGTGCTACACACAACCGAGCAAAGAGTTGGACTTTGAGGGTGTTGTTATATTTCCAGGACAGTTTCTAATGAATTAGATGGCATCAGTGGGTGGTGTAAATTAAATTACATTGCACACTATTATTTCATTGCACCACATGCAAACAGAGTAAACATAATTTTGCAGTATCTGGAAGTTTAACACATGGCTGCTGCTGCGAACCTGGTGTAGGAAAGAGGGGTACAGGTTTATGGGGCACTGGAACAACTTCTGGGACAGGGGTGACCTGTTCAAGCCTGACGGGCTGCACCTGAACCGGAGGGGTACCTTTGCACTGAGTCAGCGTATGTTGAGGGTAGCACAGGGTTATTTAAACTAGGGACTTGGGGGGCAGGGAGGTAAGAGAGTGCTACACATAGGGAAATGCAGACTGCCCTGATGGAAGCTGACAGCGTTACATGCACTATTGATGATATACTTTTAAAACAACAAAGCGTAGTCAGAGGCTTGGAGCAGCGGCCGCATGGGAAATCGAAGGGGAAGAACATTCATAATAACCTGAAATGTTTTTATTTAAATGCAAGAAGCATAAAAAATAAATTTCCAGAGCTTGGGGCCATTATGATTAGTGAGGGCAATGACATAGTTGGGATTACAGAGACATGGCTTAGTGAAGAGGATGGAGATGAATATAATATAGAAGGTTATAAGCTCTTTAGGAAGGATAGATGTAATAGGCGAGGAGGGGGCGTAGCACTCTGTGAATGAAAACATAAATGTGCGGGAAATTCCTGAAATTGAACATTTCTTGCCCTGTGAAGATATTTGGGTCTGTTTTATAGGCGAAGAGAGGTCAAAACACAGGATTATACTATCAACTGCCAGCTTTGGGCAGTATGGTTAATAAAATGCTCTTTCAGAGGATTAGGCAAACTTGTAGAGGATGAGGGACTATTATTATGGGAGACTTAAATTATCCTGGTATCGATTGAAAAATGGTGAAAGGACAGGGTAGGGGGGAGGAAGAATTTCTTCATATTATAAATGGCAATGGTTTGGTGCAGTATGTTAATAAACCAGAGAGAGAGAGAGAGAGAGAGAGAGAGAGAGAGATTTTGACTTTTAAAACTCCGTTTTTAATTCATTATCAAATCAGCACAACCCTACAAAGGTCCTCCGCAAACAACATCCATAAACAACAGAAAAACAACTAAAGAAAAAACTAAGGGAAAAAAAGGAAAAGAAAAGGGGAAAAAACACCCATAAATAATATCAAAAATGGATGAATAGTCTTCCATCATCCAGTGAACACAAAACATCCTCCAAGCACCATCGGTTCACAAATGAGTCAACATCATTAACTAGTAAATATGTGAATTTGAGTTTTAGCCTTGACGACACCAGGAAACGCCACCACTGCACCACATCAGTCAGTCCCATATTTTCCTTACCGTGTTTCCAAGTGTTTAAAATTGCCATTTTGGCTTGTCCTGTTATGATTCTGCTGTTGCCTGACCATGTTTTTGTCATGACCTTGATTCTAAGCCATGTGTTCTGATTTAGTCCATGCCATGTTTTGTTTTTTGCCTGTCTTTCTTTGTTATGTCCTTGCCTGCTATTTCACATATTCACTGTGTAGTTATCATTTTGGTTTTTGTAATTCTCATACCCTGCATTGCACATTGTCTCCCCAGTCTTGTCTTGTGTTCTGAGACAGTTTTATTCCCCAGTCTTGTGTGCCAGTTTCAGGTGATTTCATGGTTTCTGGGTTTCCAAACTTTCCTTCTAATCTCGTTTGCTTCCTTTGCCTTGCTGTTCTGTCATTACTAACATTACTAACAGTTTGTTATTTTAGTTGAAACTACTAACCAAAACTAACATTGTTTATAATACTAATTTACTAACGAGCACTAGGGATTGTATCAGACAATTGTCCAAGTCCCTCCGATCCGAGTCCCAAGCGAGTCTCAAGTCATTTGGTCCAAGTCTCAAGCAAGTCCCAAGTCTTTTCTTTTCTCGGCAAGTCAAGTCGAGTCACAAGGCTATGTCAAATCAAGTCAAGTCGAGTCACAGGTTATGTCAAGTCAAGTCCCTCGCCATTGTCCCCCAGCCCACCCATAAAGCACTCAGGTTTATATCTTGAAGAGAAAAACCTAATGTAAATTTCAAAAAAGAGAGTGCAGACTAGTCTGCATGGCTAAACCAGCATAAAGCTGTTTATTTATCCATTACAACATTACATGTCTGATCATTAAGACCTAGGTAGATGGGAAAGGCTACATTCCATTAAAGAAATGGCATGTTTGATACAAAAAATTGTTTATTTTTGAACATTTTGCAAAAACATGAAAATTCATCAGAATTCATCAGTAGCAAAGTGCTTATGTAAGAGACAAATGCCTTATGGAAACGGTGAAATTCGACTTGTTTTCAAGGATATTGACACAAAGTTTATACGGTTGATCTCATCAGATTTTTTCTAGATCGGTAAAAGGCTTATGCGATAAATGCTGATGGAAACGTTATTTGCCGAATAAATCTGCGACTGCATCGTGACGGTGTTTTGATGTCGTCGTTGCCTTCTGATAATGGTTTGCGATGTTGCTAGGGGAAGGTGGGGCAAAACAGGCTCCTTAACATTTAGGCCTCACCTGATCAAAGCTGCGGTAGAAAATCAATGCGACTCATAGTGTTTACGAATCTTTATTTAACTCCCATGAGAACGCAAATAATAAAATGGCCCCAAATGGATATTTAGTAGAGAAAGTCTCAGTTAAAAAAATAACTTGAGGGGGGCCATTTTGTACAAGGGTATGGGGAAAATGGCCCCCGCTTATTGGGGAAAATGGCCCACAACTAACAGAACATGTGTGGCGAACGAGAACGAGAACATAGAGTTTTTTTTTCTAAATTTGAAACCTAACATATACACACACACATATATATATATATATAAAATTAAGCAGACTTTATGCATGTGGTGACTAAATGTGAATGTGGGGTAAAACGGCCCAAGGTTGGGGTAAAACGGACCAGGGGTCATTTTGCCCCTCAACACATGGGTCGTTTTGCCCCACGACCGACTACAAAATATCTCGTTTCTGTGGCAGACTTTTGATCTGTCCTCCACCAACCCTTGGAACAGACCATGCGATACACCATAGGAGTAAAACAATTGCCACGCGCTGTCAATACTGACGCTTATTTTCGGACAGGCTGACCGCAAGATTATCTGGTGCAGAAAATTTTATCGGCTTAGATCTTGAAGCGCAACGGCATTTCTCACAGTCGCCCTAGTGTTATTTGCTTCTCATGCGCACTTGTTCATGCCTACAATGAAACCGATAGATAGCAGCAGCTGCTAAGTACATATTTCAAGTGTGGGCCATATGACCCGTGGGGGCTGTTTTGTGCCACTTTCCCCTACTAGATGGCACATATGCACTATTACAACTTGTGTAATTATCATCATTTTTTGGTAGATCCATTTTGGCTAGCTTGCTAATTTTGTTGGCTAACACACTACTTTTGTTCACTCGAAAGTTCTGCGATTCAGTGCAAAAATGAATGGAAAGAGCTTAAAATGTAAGAAATCTATTCGATACACCGATTTGATCGCATAACAGCACATGACGTCATTACGCACAAGTTTTTATTCGCTTTAATGCTGTTAGATGGAAATGCATTTTCACCGCATTTATTCCCATGAATGTTTTTGGCGAACTTCAGATAATTCGATTAACAAGTGGATGGAAACATAGCTAGTGAGCAGTGCACCACTATTCTCCCGACTCAATGCAGCTACCCAACGATAACTAGCTAATGTTAGGTTAATTGACGTTAGCTGGGGTAAACAAAACACGACCAATTATTCCAACACATGCGCGCGTGCACACACACACACACACACACACACTTCACGTCACACACACGGCTGGTAGCTATCAGTTTTCACTTACTTGTCATCATGGGTCTTCTGGTGACGGACAAAGTTTGAAGAGGTTCCCTCCTTGTCACTAATGGTTGTTGAACATGTCTTACATTGAGCAGACCTTCGTTTTCCATCGGAGTAGAAGTTTTTAAAAGCAAATTGAATTATTTTGGGTGTACTAGAACTCGCAGCTGCCATTATTATCCATGCAATCAAGCGCACTGATCATCAAAAGTGCGTGCTCCCGCTTCAGACACGAAAAAAAAAAAAAAAAAAACGGAGCCTGTCTGAACCAACCTGCCAGAGCGCGCGCCGTGCACAGCACACAAACGGACCGCTCGTCGTACTAAAAAAAATAATATCAATGTGAAAAAAAAACCATACAATGAAAAGAACAAATCGTCCGAGTCATCTTGCCTCAAATCGAGTCTAGTCTGGAGTCATTGTCTCCTAAGTCCGAGTCGAGTCTCAAGTCTTTGCCTTCCAAGTCCGAGTCCCTATGACTCGAGTCCAATTGCCTGGATTGTACAGCTGCACTTTACTAATTGACTAACGAGCCCTCAGCACTCGCTCTATTTTAGTCTCCGCCCCTCGTCTTTACTCAATTTACTTTGCTGCGCTTCAGCGGATTCTCCACACCTGTTTAACTCTGTTCTGCCTCTCATTATCTGTGCACGTTAGAACTCCCTAACCGGAGCTGTGTGTTTGTTATAGGCGGTCTTTGTGATTCCTGTCCGCGTTTTGGCTTTAGCCAATTTCATGTGTTTTGGTACTTCCTCATGTCTGTTCCCTAGTTAATTAGTCTGATCCAATTCACCTGTTCCCTATCATAGCATGTGACTTCCCCTATGTGTATTTAAACAGTTTGTTCACTACCAGTTCTTGTCAGAACGTTTCCCTTGTGCTGCCATTGTTTATGCTTTGTACTCTTTGTGTTACTCTTCTGACTGGACCGTCCCTGTTTCTGATTTTGGCTTTGTCTTGGATTTTCCTGCACCCGTGTTTCAAACCTGTTTTGCCCGACCCTGATTATTGTGCTTGCTGCCCTGTGTACGACTTGGATTACGCCCCTGGGATTCTGATTTTGGTTTGTGGACTCTGTACCGTTGCTTCCTGCTCTGCGGGGGTTCACCCCTCAGCTTTTAATAAAATTCAAGTTTGCTGGATCACTTGGTTCTCGCGCTTGGTTCCTGAACGCAACCTCACATGTCCAATGACAAAGTTCATCAGTTCAGCCAGAGCACGTTTTGCACGAGAATATTTCGGGCAAAAAATAAAGATTTTTCGAAAACAGCATTCAGTTTTGCAAATGTTTCAGTCAAAAGACAAAAAAGAGGTATGAGCCTCCTACAATCTAAAAAAGTGTTGGAGAGTTTCTTCAGTCCCACAGAACAGACCCTGCAGCAATACTGGAGTCCATTCTGTGCAGAAACCTGCCAGTAGTAACAATCCTGTGGAGAATCCTCCACTGCAGGTCACCTGACCTTTTCTGCAGTGGGGGTTTATAGATCGTCCTCCACACTGGAGCAATGTCCTTATCGCCCCCAAGAACCTCCAGCCACTTGGACCTGGGCAGAGTCTGAAGGGAGGTTGCGTGGATGACCTTTACACTCCAGCTGTATAACAGCTTCTTCTCCGCCTCCGGGAATAGTAGGGACTGGGGTGAGCACCCTTTTAAAAAAAGGGTTCCGCAGATGGTCCCACCCAAAAAGGGCATTTTGTGCCCAGAACAGTCTAGCACCCCTCGGCTAGAGCTTCTTCAATCAGCTCCAGCATGTTCAGAGGGAGACAGCTCTTTGCATGAGACAGGAACTGTTCACACAAACGAACTGACTGAACTGCCAGGGCTTCAGCCACCTCCACCACCGATACCCATCATCCACTCTCCAGGAGCAAGAGGTCCTTCAGTTTGATCACTCCCCGCTGGGTGAAGAGTTGCAGCGAGTTAGGGTTAGGGTTAGGGTTAAGGTAATGGTTAGGGTTAGGGTTAGGTATAGAGATGACTTACGAAAGTGGTCCATGGAACACATTGAATGAAAGCATAAGTTTTAAAGATTCAAATGATTTTTTGTTTAGAAATTGTTCCCAAAGGTATAGGTCATTTTCTGATATAGTTTGAAACAGGTATTAAATCTCCAACTAGTCCTACTAATGTCTCATTTTGATAAATTCTTCAAAAATTTCTTACCCTGCCTAATATTTTCTTACCCTGGTAGTGGGAACCCTTGAAGGTTAATTAGACAAAATTAACCTGATGTCCAAATGAATTAACCTTTGGACAGGTTAGAAATTGGGTTAGGGTAAGGGTTAGGATTGGGGTTGGAGTAAGGGTTAAAGATAATTCTTACCCTGCTTAATATTTTCTTACCCTGGTAGTGGGAAACCTTGAAGGTTAATTGGACAAAATTAATCTGATGTCAAAATGAATTAACCTTTGGCCAGGTTAGTAATTGGGTTAAGGTAAGGGTTAGAATTAGGGTAGGAATAAGGGTTAAAGATAATTCTTACCCCGCTCATTATTTTCTTACCCTGGTAGTGGGAAACCCTTAAAGGTTAATTAGACAAATTAACCTGATGTCAAAATGAATTAACCTTTGGCCAGGTTAGAAATTGGGTTAAGGTCAGGGTTAGAATTACGGTTGGAATAATGGTTAAAGATAATTCTTACCCTGCTTATTATTTTCTTACCCTGGTAGTGGGAAACCTTGAAGGGTTAGGGTTAGGACCATGAATCTACTCACGTACTCCCCAACAAGCCCATAGGGCATTGCCGGTTTGAAATAGAGCACGCGGACATGCACGAGCCGGCGCACGTTGATACACATTTACCCAGCCAGTTGTCCGGTCATAGAGAGGGGGGGTAGATAGAGCAAGAGGTAGAGGCTAAGAGTTTCAGATTAGTTGAAGACTCTTAGTTACGCCCAAAGTGGCATTTCAAGCCCTCAGCTCCCTTTGACAAGGAGCCAGGGTGAAAGACTAGCTAATTTAGAATGGGGCTAATAAGGTTTTTTAGGAAGAATTTCAGGACATATCATCAGTAGTGTACCTTGGGATCATTGGATGTTTCGGCCATTACCACTAGACACCCTCACCCAAGGACGGCCCCACTGAGGTGATCAAGCTCGGGGTGTGTCCCATCGCCAAATGGAGTTTTGGAAGTTTTAGTTTTTAGGGTGGGTAGAAAGTAAGCTCTAACAAGGGTTCTTTTAGACGATGCACGGAGGTTTATTCGGAAAAGGTAAGTTATTTTAATGGTTTTTGAGGTAAATAACTGTTTAAAAGAGTTTTTAGAGGTTTTTAGGTCATACGATGTTATTTTTCGGCGCAGTGCGACGCTCGGAGGGGGTAAGTATTTTAAACGGTTTCTGTGAAGGTGAAAGATTTTAGTTCTCTTTACTCAGATTTTTTAGAAAGTAGGGTCGACGGTAGGTTTTTTAGTCAAGGGCTTTCGAGCACAAAGGAGGTTCTTTTAGCCTCATGATGTCCACAAGCGTCTCAAATCCAATCTTGACGCCTATGTACATATAAGAGTGTTTGTGGGGGTCCCAAGGATGCGCGAAAGAGGTTTCTCATGATGTTCACAAACGCCTCGTATCCAATCTTGGCGCTTGTGTACATACAAGAGTTTTCTTGATGGAGGAGTTTTCTTGGCAACACGGGAAAGGTAAGTGTTTTAGAGAGTTTGATCGAGAAATATCTGGGGGTGTTTAGGGAATCAATTAGCGGAGAATGTTTTATTGACAAGTTTGATTATCGGAGACTTCGTTAATATAAGTCCGGAGGTCTGTGGTAGTCGATTTTAGGTAGTACATGGTGTTTTTGTTAGTTTAGAATTAGCGGGGGTGCTTTATCAGGAGATTTAATTAACAGAAGATGCTCTAGAGTGGATTTCAATTAGCGGAGGCATCGAGGATGTGTTTCTGGGAGTCCATAGGAGACCCGTGTGAGTTTTGGTAGAGATTGGTGCTTTCTTTAGTCCGGTATGTGGAAAAGTGCTTTTTAGGAATTCAATTAGCGGAGGCGGTTAAACGTAGGATGGAATTAGCGGAAAGGTGGTGAGTGTGTTCGCGGGGGACAGTAGATGTTGTCTGGAGGTTGAAGTATCGGTGGTTGCGGAATTGGCGGAGTAGTTAGTTTTAACAGTCAATTGGTAGGTAATTCTTAGAGGGAATTCTAGGAGTGTTTTGGGAAGGGCCAAAATGGGGTTGGGGATCTGGATAGGATCCTGAAGGGATTGGGGCTCTATGTGGGAGTTAAGTCCATTCCATTCCATTCCATCTTCTTCCGCTTATCTGGGGCCGGGTCGCGGGGGCAGCAGTCTAAGCAAGGAAGCCCAGACTTCCCTCTCCCTGGACACTTCCTCCAGTTCTTCCGGGGGTATCCCGAGGCGTTCCCAGGCCAGCCGAACGACATAGTCCCTCCAGTGTGTCCTGGGTCTTCCCCGGGGCCTCCTCCCGGTGGGGCATGCCCGGAACACCTTCCCAGGAAGGCGTCCAGGGGGCATCCAATATAGATGCCCGAGCCACCCCAGCTGGCTCCTCTCGACGTGGAGGAGCAGCGGCTCTACTCTGAGCTCCTCCCGGGTAACAGAGCTCCTCACCCTATCTCTAAGGGAGCGCCCTGCCACCCTGCGGAGGAAACCCATTTCAGCCGCTTGTATCCGAGATCTCGTTCTTTCGGTCATGACCCAAAGTTCCTGACCATAGGTGAGGGTAGGAACGTAGATTGACTGGTAAATTGAGAGCTTCGCCTTTCGGCTCAGCTCCTTCTTCACCACAACAGATCGGTACAATGACCGCATTACTGCTGCCGCTGCACCGATCCGTCTGTCAATCTCACGCTCCATCCTTCCCTCACTCGTGAACAAGACCCCAAGACACTTAAACTCCTCCACTTGAGGCAGGAGCTCTCCTCCAACCCGGAGGGGGCTAGCCACCTTTCTCCGGTCGAGAACCATGGCCTCGGACTTGGAGGTGCTGATTCTCATCCCAGCCGCTTCGCACTCGACTGCAAACCGCCCCAGTACATGCTGAAGGTCCTGGTTCGAAGGAGCCAACAGGACAACATCATCCGCAAAAAGCAGAGATGAGATCCTGTGGTCCCCAAACCGGACACCCTCCGGCCCCTGGCTGCGCCTAGAAATTCTGTCCATAAAAATGATGAACAGAACCGGTGACAAAGGGCAGCCCTGCGAGTCCAACATGCACCGGAAACAGGTCTGACTTTGCCGGCAATGCGAACCAAGCTCCTGCTCGGGTCATACAGAGACCGCAGACGGCCCTTTGTAGAGGGCCCCGGACTCCATACTCCCGAAGCACCTCCCACAGAATGCCACGAGGGACACGGTCAAATGCCTTCTCCAAGTCCACAAAACACATGTGGACTGGTTGGGCAAACTCCCATGAACCCTCAAGCACCCTGCAGAGGGTATAGAGCTGGTCCAGTGTTCCACGACCAGGACGAAAACCGCATTGTTCCTCCTGAATCCGAGGTTCGACTATCGGCCGAATTCTCCTCTCCAGCACCCTGGAATAGACTTTACCCGGGAGTTAAGTCAATTGGAAAAATTTGACTTCGGAAGTCAATCAAAAATGGGGTTTTGGAAGATTTTATTCCAAGTTGCGAAGGGCCAGATTGGGGTTTGAAGGACCAGTGAGGGTCCTTAAGGGGTCCTTGTTGTGGAGGAGCATTTGTCCGTTTTCTGGAAGGTCGAATTCTCAAGTTGGAGGTGAAGAAAGTTGGCTTCTTCCAGTCATTAGTTCAGAATATTGGATAAGTTCAATTCGCTCCAAATAAAAGACTAAAAAGATAAAAAAGGTGGTTCAAATTAGGAAGGGTTTTGGACCTCCTAGCGAGATAAAATAACAAAGAAACGCGTGTGGTGCAGATGTGCCGTTGCATGAGCGGAGCTAATCTCCATAGAAGACTGAGCCACGTTTAAGGTCCTGACGCTCTGGACCACCCTCCCTGCGTGCTGTTCCAAGGGAACCCAGGGGGCCGCATACTTACCCCCTGACCCACACTAACCACTTGTTAACACTGCAAGGTAGCCACGGCTAGGACAATCAGGGCTGAAGATGTGGTACGACATCACAGCCCCTCCCCATCCCGACCGACACCCCCTCAGAGAGGAAGCGGAAAGGCCCCGCCAAAGCGTAGTCCTCCGGAACCTCCCGAGAGAAGGAAGGGGTCAGCAACACCGAAGCGTCGCTTCCCCCACTATTCCTTCTTGGTGGGGTATCAGGAAGGGATTTCCCCTCAGCAGAATCCTGTGTCCCATGCACCGCACAACCCCAGGAATTGCTCTAAGTCCTAGGACAAAATCCTGTGTTCCATATACTGTACGACCCCAGGAAGTCATCTTGAATTTTCTTAGACCTCGGCAAAGGGCCCGTAAGACAAGTTAATGTCTAAGGGGACTCAACTGTGAATGAATGCGAGTGTCCTCACCTTAATTAAAAAGGTTTTAAAGTTAACCGATGCACTAACATGGTTTGCGTTTAAAGTTAGGGTTGCGATTTAAAATTTTATTTTTACGTTAAAATAATGTTGGTAATAAAGTTGTAATAAAGAGAATAAGGATTTGGTAATGTTTTTTAGTCTAATAATAAGTTTATTAATGTGTAATAAGTCCGTTTTATTGTTTATAACCATAACGCTTTTAGGTTTAAAGGGAAAAAAAAAAACTTTAATCATAAGGAAGTAAGTCTTTAGAGTGTTTTAGGTTGGGGAATTGTATTTTTCATGGTCTAGGATTGTTAATTTGTAGTTCTTAATAATTATAAATGTGTTATTAAGTGAAAATAATATATTAATATTTTTTGTAACAGAATATATTTACATCTCCTAATGATTTTTTTTGAATATGTTCCGAAGTATAGAAAGGTTCGAAAAAAGTATTTTTGGAGTTGTACTTGATATTTTTGTAATAAGATAGTAATAAGTGGTTTGTAATAAGAAAGTAATAAAAGTTAGTAATATGCTTTCGTGAAAATGTTTTTAAGTGGTTATAGCGATTAACTATGATTTTTTAGAATACGTATTGGGTTATTTGGATTATTTTGTCGGGATTAAAGTATATTTTGGTAAAAAAAATTATGGGGATTGGTTTTAAAGTTGTTGGGGTGGTCGAACTTTTTTGGTTGGAGGTTATTTATAGGTTTTGTGGAGTCGGGGAGTAAGATTTCGAATTATATTTCAGTGGGTTTAGGTTTATAAGTTCAATAAGGTTATATTAACAGATGGGGGATTGGGTTGAGGTTGGTGGAGGTTGAGGTTAGGTCTGAGAGGTGGTAAGGTTGGGTTTAGGGATAAGAGTTGGGTTAGGGGTAGGTATGGGGTTGGGTTGAGGGTTAAGGTTAGGTAGAGGTTAGGTTAAGGGGTAGGGGGTTTAAGGTTAGGTATGGGGTTAGGTTAAGGTTAGGTAAGGGGGTGGGGGGTTAGGCTAAGGTTAGGTATAGGTTGGGTTGAGGGTTAAGATCGGGTAGGGGTAAGGATAGGGGGTAGGGAGTTGGTTAAAGTTAGGCATGAGGTTGATGGAGGTTGGGGTTAGGTTTGAAGGGTGTTTAGGTAGGAATTAAGTGTAGGGTTGGGTTTAGGGGTAGGGGGTTGGGTTGGGGTTAGGTATAGGGTTGGGTAAAGGGTTAAGGTTAGGTGGGGGTTAGATTAAGGGGTAGGGGGTTAAGGTTAGGTATGCGGTTAGGTTTTAGCTTAAGAAGTAGGGGGTTGGGTTAAGGTTAGGTATGGGGTGGGTTAAAATTGGGTAGGGGTAGGTTAAGGGGTGGGCGTTGGGTTAGGGTTAGGGTCCCTCACAGGAGCACAGCAGGTTTGGATGGCTGATGGGATGAAGCAGTAAGGTCCCTCCGGATAATGAGTCAGGTGGGGGCTGAAGCCTGGGGGTCCCTCCAGGTAATGAGTCAAGTGGGGGCTGAAGCCTGGGGGTCCCTCACTGGAGCCCAGCGGGTTTGGGTGGCTGTTCAGATGCAGCAGTGGCGGGAGAATGAGCTACATCATCCCTCCCCTGAGCGCGGCCGCTGCCGCTGCAGACGAGTGGCAGGAAGATGGAGACCGCTTTCTGTCCTTTAGGGCCCCTGAACTCGGTGACCTGAGGGTCGTGGGAAAGAAAGTGCTGTACGTCGCCTGTGTTAAGGTACTGCATGCAGAATGGCTGGCGGAGATGAGAGCGACTAAGTGGGCTGAGGTTTCTGGCTCTAACCCTCCACCTAAAGGCAATTGGTGGTCCCTGTATAAGCCGCCTATTGAAAAGCGGACGGCTGACCTCCGGTGGAGGATAATACATGGGGCGATAGCCACGAACAGACATGTGGCCCACCTAGATCCAAGAAGCTGGGGAACAATCGTCCGTCAAAGAAGGGGAAGAAAGGATGGGGAAAGGGGGAAAAAGAAAAAAGAAAAAGAGAAAAAAGAGGAAAAAATGAGAAAAGAAAGATAGAAGGAGAGAGTTCTGTCCAAGTCAACACAGTGAGAGTATTTCCAGCCACCAGTGCGCTGATGAGAAAATGTCAATTGTTCTTCACGAGCCAGCGGTGGGATTCGAACCAGGGACTTGCTGCTTTCAATGGAGGGCAGCGGCAGCTATGTAATGCGTGACGCACATTGCCTTATTTGGACATCATTTGAGCCGGGGTGTTCCCCATTAATGACCCTGAGCTATTTCCCCTTTAATAGAAAAAAAAATGCATTTGAAGTTAGTCCCTGCACCTTACAGTCATTTTTATCAGCGTACAAGGATTATTTGGCTTCTTTTAAAAAGTAAATATTCTTCTCATAAAAAAAATGATTTCACAAACATATCCTAGTTATGAGAATTATCTCCATGTAATTATTCCTTTTCTTCTCCCATCTTACTTCAGGACCAGCGTGCAAACTGCCAAAGGCTCATCGTGTGACTTGGGGAGCACATCTTTCCATTGCTGACCCTCATTCTGAAAATGGAAAAAATCCAGTGGAGAAATATATATACTTAAACTGCATTTAAAAAGTGAGTAATATAAATACTTACTGAGACTGCAATGCTGGCCAGAGAACTGGTGCTTCCAGTGGGGTTGGTGACCTGGGTCTGTAAAGCATTTAGTCTGAGTAACTAGTATTAATAACGCATTTTAAACAGTTGTTGTTTGATCTCTGTTTACCTCGGTTACTTTCCTGGTAGTGCTAAGGTTTGGCTTTGCAGCAGCAACATGAGCACCACCGAATCTTGGCTTGGAAAACTGAAAGAAAATGAAGCACAGGGCCATGTCATGAGAAGACTATACTATCTAACTATCATTTGGTGAACAAAATGTAAATTTGTTCACAGAAAATTAATCAATAATTGTCCAAATACCATTGACAAATTCAATGATGGTCTCTGCTTGTGGCCCGCCACTTCCAGCTCTCGTCCCACTGAGGCCGTCTGTTCCCCGGCGGAGCTCTGGACCACGCCCACTGCAGCAGCCTGTTCCCCGGCGGAGCTTTGGACCACGCCCACTGCAGCAGCCTGTTCCCCGGCGGTGCTCTGGACCACGCCCACTACAGCAGCCTGTTCCCCGGTGGTGCTCTGGACCGCGCCCACTGCAGCAGCCTGTTCCCCGGCGGAGCTCTGGACCACGCCCACTGCAGCAGCCTGTTCCCCGGCAGTGCTCTGGACCACGCCCACTACAGCAGCCTGTTCCCCGGCGGTGCTCTGGACCACGCCCACTGCAGCAGCCTGTTCCCTGGCGGTGCTCTGGACCACGCCCACTGCAGCAGCCTGTTCCCCAGCGGAGCTCTGGACCACACCCACTACAGCAGCCTGTTCCCCAGCGGAGCTCTGGACCATGCCCACTACAGCAGCCTGTTCCCCGGCGGAGCTCTGGACCACGCCCGCTACAGCAGCCTGTTCCCCGGCGGAGCTCTGGACCGCCCCACTACAGCAGCCTGTTCCCCGGCGGAGCTCTGGACCATGCCCACTACAGCAGCCTGTTCCCCGGCGGAGCTCTGGACCACGCCCACTACAGCAGCCTGTTCCCCGGCGGAGCTCTGGACCACGCCCATTGCAGCAGCCTGTTCCCCGGCGGTGCTCTGGACCGCGCCCACTGCAGCAGCCTGTTCCCCGGCGGTGCTCTGGACCGCACCCACTGCAGCAGCCTGTTCCCCGGCGGTGCTCAGGACCGCGCCCACTGCAGCAGCCTGTTCCCCGGCGGAGCTCTGGACCGCTCCCCACTACAGCAGCCTGTTCCCTGGCGGTGCTCTGGACCACGCCCACTACAGCAGCCTGTTCCCCGGCGGAGCTCTGGACCGCACCCACTGCAGCAGCCTGTTCCCCGGCGGTGCTCTGGACCGCGCCCACTGCAGCAGCCTGTTCCCGGCGGTGCTCTGGACCGCACCACTGCAGCAGCCTGTTCCCGGCGGTGCTCTGGACCGCGCCCCACTGCAGCAGCCTGTTCCCGGCGGTGCTCTGGACCGCACCCACTGCAGCAGCCTGTTCCCCGGCGGTGCTCTGGACCGCGCCCACTGCAGCAGCCTGTTCCCCGGCGGTGCTCTGGACCGCGCCCACTGCAGCAGCCTGTTCCCCGGCGGTGCTCTGGACCGCGCCCACTGCAGCAGCCTGTTCCCCGGCGGTGCTCTGGACCACGCCCACTGCAGCAGCCTGTTCCCCGGCGGAGCTCTGGACCACGCCCACGCCCAGTAGCCTGTTGCAGCCCACTGCAGCAGCCTGTTCCCCGGCAGTGCTCTGGACCGCGCCCACGGCAGCAGCCTGTTCCCCGGCGGTGCTCTGGACCGCGCCCACGGCAGCAGCCTGTTCCCCGGCGGTGCTCTGGACCGCGCCCACTGCAGCAGCCTGCAGCAGCCTGTTCCCGGCAGCAGTGTTCTCTGGACTGACCGCGCCACGGCAGCAGCCTGTTCCCGGCGGTGCTCTGGACCACGCCCACTGCAGCAGCCTGTTCCCCGGCGGTGCTCTGGACGCGGCGGCCAGCCTGCGGTGCTGGACCACGCCCCTGCAGCAGCCTGTTCCCCGGCGGTGCTCTGGACCGCGCCCACTGCAGCAGCCTGTTCCCCGGCGGTGCTCTGGACCACGTCCACTGCAGCAGTCTGTTGAACTGAGAGACCCTGAACAATACTTTCTCTGGTTGGCTGCTGTTCCATGGCAGAGTAGATAAATTATTCATTTGTTCATTTTGTGATTTACACACAAACTACTTGAGTCTTTAATTGGTCATTACTACCTTCTGCATGTGGAATCCACACGTACAGGTCTTCGCTTGGCCAAACAAGAACCTCTGTCCACGAGCCTGCATTGGACATTTTTCTATCAAAAAACAAAGTTGTGCGTTTGACTGAATTGAACATGAATTGAATCATGATTTTCATTTGTGTAATTACAGGTATATAATGTAAGTTTTTTTGCATATTCTTATTAACTTCGAAGAAAATTACAAACATGTAATATTTATCAATAATCATGTGAAGTTACCTCATAGGAACCTAGCCTTTTATGGTATTTTATAAAAGTTATGAGTAAACTCTACTGCGAGAGTAAATAATAATTAACCAAAATACACCATGAATATGCTCATACCCTTTGATAGAGGTCATACCACCTCTTCTGCCTGGGAGCTGGCCTGTTTCCCTCTTCTGCAGGCCAGGCCCCAGTGCTGGCAAACTTCCGCAGGCGCAAAATCCATTCTGAGTCGGCCATCGCCTTGTGGGATTTTGTTTTTGAAGACATTGTGCCTTGGGTGACATAAATGCATGGCCATTTTTTATTTTTTTTTAAATAAAAACATCAGAAGTGCTGGAACATGAAAGCCAGGCCATCGGTCTAGTCATATTGTAATAATCTAATGGACAACCCAGAGCCACCAAAGCTATAATACAACTATACTGAACTAACCTGAATTCCATAATAAATAAATTCTTACATTGAGAAGCAAAAATTATCACAAATTAGAAAGCTAGCAGATTATATTCTCAGCGAATTATTTTAATATTTGACAATATTAAGTATAATAGCAAAATAGCTCAGAATTTGGCTCTCTTTGAAATAGAGGAGACAGGATAACATGACAGTCAGTTGGAATAATCTGGCTCTTCATTTATGAAAAGCATTTATTGTTGACATTTTATTACATTAGCAAGGCCTACTTTACTTTTTTCATGCAACATTATATAAGGATTAGAGAGGCCTGAGCTAGATTACGGCACCGTTGATACTGCACCAGTACAGGTAGCTTGCTCATTAACATGCACAGGTGATTGAATGCGGACCACGTTTACAGTAAATAATAACAACGAAAACAAAGATAAAAATGCTTAAGTATCATTGATTATGATATTTTGCCCTCGAAACTCATCGTAGCCACGCCAACGAACACTACCTAAAAGCTACAAACATTAGGAGTCAAATTACAGGTAGATGACAAGGTGTTCCGTTACATAGCTAGCAAGATGACGACCATTAAATCTCTCAATATGACGGGTCACCCTGGTGAAAAATAACTTTTACATAAAGCTGTGTCGAATACAACACCGTAATAAATGTGTAAATACTCACGCATTAAGTTCGAGCAAATTTGAACAAACTGTCAATTGTGATTACGTCTTCCTGACAGTGACAGTATCCCCACTACTTGATAAACGCCCCCTTCGAAAAAAAATTTGTTTCTTCTCCGCGCCAACATTTCTCTGCCGCGATTGGTCAAATGTTGGAAGCCGGGAAAAATTCGCAAAGAGGATTGGTGGCAGAATGTTGGAGCCGCGTATATCATTAGCCATACTGTCCAACATTTCCAAAATGTTGAACGGCCGATCCTTTGGCAGCTGGGGATTAGGCTCCAGTCTCTTCGGGGATGAGGGTTCGAATCCCTCTGCTGCCATTGTGCTCCCAAGCTGAAACCCACACAGTCTTAATAATGACACGTCAAGTAAAACAGACTCCAGGCTGAAGCGCGCAATTGCATTGCAAAGAGCAATTGTGAATTCTAAAAAAAAATAGAACCTGGACTCTCAAACGAAACTGCAACTGAAGTACTAATCCAGGAATTGAAGGCTGGGCCATTTGAAGGCGAGAATTTGAATCTTTCTGCTACCATGTAGATCCCAGGCTGGAAAACATTCCGTTTTAATGATGAAATGTCAGGTAAAAGAGCTTTCTCATTGAAGAGGCTGACTGCATGGCAAATAGCCGGCGTGAATTAAGAGACAAATAGAACCTGGACTCTGAGACGAGGAAGGACAAATGAAGCACCACCTTACGCAGGAATTGAGGCCTATGCCTTTTGTATCTGAAGCACAGAACATATTCCGAGAACAGCTGTAACATAACCTCTCCGGAAGGTAAAAGTTCATATGGCCCAAAGTCGGTGAGAAAGGCAGGAGTTGAGGTATGGAAGATGGGATTGTGGTGTTGGTGGTTTAGTGGTAAGCATAACTGCCAGCTACGCAGTGGACCCGTGTTTGATTCCCGGCCAACGCAAAGGTTCAGAAGTTTATTTGCTAATCTGCTGAAAAGTGAATTATTGCAGTGCTTGACCCCCTCTTCAAACCTGACCAAGAAATCCACACCAGCTGAAAATGGGGATGTGCTTTTACTAAAACCTACAAAAGAAGGAATCAAGGCTTTCATTAATGTCCATTATTTTTGACCCATTGCGGTTACCAAAGATAATTTTCACTAATACTTCTTTTGGTGCAACATTTACATGAGGAAAAGGAAAATTAATACAAATCAGTGACAAGTATCCAGAGGACTAACACAAAGAAAAACATAATTGACAAAGAACAGTGTGAGGGATCTCAGACACTAGATATATTTACCAGCTGTTGTTGCTGAGTTCAATCTAAGAAATTCACACTGTAAATAAATAACAGCTGGCAATAAAATCCATGAACGCAAACCAAACTCAAATTCTGCAAAACAGCACAGAAAATGACACTTTAAATCAAAACCAATTTTATCAATCAAGCACTGTACGCATAGAATTTGCCACAATACATTTAAGATACATCACCAGTGAAAGGAAGCTGTAGGTTCTCTAGTGAAGGGTAGCATGGCCGAGCGGTCCAAGGCGCTGGATTTAGGCTCCAGTCTCTTTGGGGGCGAGGGTTCGAATTCCTCTGCTGCCATTATGCTTCCAAGCTGAAAACCACACAGTCTGAAAAATGACACGTCAAATAAAACAGACTCCAGGCTGAAGCGCGCAATTGTGAATTCAAAAAAAAAATTGAATCTGGACTCTCAAAGGAAACTGCAATGAAGTACTAATCCAGGAATTGAAAGCTGGGCCATTTGTGTATGAAGTTCAGATCACATCTCTAGAACAGTGGTTCTCAATGTCGGTCCTGGGGACCTCGTGTGTGCTGGCTTTTGTTGCTACCACACCAAGTACCATACCAAGTAAGTGAGCTACCACAGCTGCCGCATGAAAAGCTCAAACAGTGCCCTCACAGCGGTTTCTCATTTAGTACCATTTCATGGTCAAGATGGAGCCATGATTTATTTCCATCGCACAAAACACAGTGCGGTGGTCTTGTCTATTTCCATGATGCTTTGCACTCTTTTATTACTCCCATAGCTTAATAAAGTTTTGCTCTCCCTCGTTACTTGTCCCAAAGTAGGCTTGCAAGTTTAGTTTATATACATATGGCATCAAAGACCTTGAGTCATTCGTCATAGGCTTTCAACATCCAGCTGGCATCGTCCGAGATAAAATCATTCACAATGCTGAATTTGAGCTGAAGTTTCTGTTGGCACTGCTTAATCCTGTCCTCGAAAGATGAATGCAGAAACTTGCAATGTAATGTTGGCGCAACCATGTTCCGCCCCAAACATTTTGTGTTTTCTCCTTGTCGTTGGCTGTCATATCAAGCATCTGTTCATGCTTTGAGGGTAAAAATGACGGAGAAGCTCTGTCCAAATACAAAAGTGAAAGAATAAAAATTGGGCAAGGACTCTGAGATCAATCAGAATTTTCACTTGAAATTGAGGAAATTCATGTGTAATATTTCCCTCTGACAATTGTGGGGAATTAGTTCAAATGGTAGAGCGTTCGCTTAGCATGCGAGAGGTAGCGGGATCAATGCCTGCATTCTCCAGCCTTGCCTTTTGTGCCCTCACAGGCGTGCTCCTGCATTCACTGCCGAGGCGGACTAGGACGCGGAGTCAATTGTGCAATACAGTGCGTGTTTCTGAGCAGAAAAGACTCTTCGCTGCCTTTATCTCAGAGGATTGCTCTGACATGTATTCCCTCTGACCCCTACTGCTGGAGCACTGAAGCCCGCCAGGACCCCTGGCATTGACAGCAATGATGAACAGCAAGCAATGTCTCAATTTTAGTTTGAAGTCAAAGTCAACTAACACTATGCATCATTAGTTTTGCTTGTCCCAGGAGTAGTGAAAGCAAGGACAGCTGCAGGGTCATTGCTGAAATTAAGATAAGGTTCAATTGCCATTGTTTTACAAGACTTGCAAAATGTCATTGCCGACATTTGGAATGGCGCTCTACAGTACATACATTTTCAGGTCATTGACTGCCATTTCCTCCTCGTTAGTATAGTGGTGAGTATCCCCGCCTGTCACGGGGGAGACCGGGGTTTGATTCCCCGACGGGGAGTTGGAGGTTTTTCCCCCAGTCACTGTCAGAACAAAGAAAAAAAGCTGACTCATTTTCGCTGCGAATGCCATTGTGAAACCTAAAGTCTATCCTTTCAACACTATTACACATGGCCTGTGGATTAAAAAAAGTGCTTTTTTCACAAGCTGAGCATTGAGCACTGATATTTCTCCAGGCTAAAAGTGGTTTCCAACATACAGCTCTGGCAGGAATGCCATTCTTGCCCAGTGGCTTTCGCTTTTCTTTCTTGCCCGGCACTACATCATTCTGTTCGTGCAGCCCACAGTGCATTCGCCTTTCTTGTGCAGCTGACTTTTTTGTTCACAAGGCAAGCAAACGACTCAAGTCATCTTGTTTTTTGCACAAGAGAAAGTTAAAAAAGAACAGGACATCTGGAAATGTCGAGAGAAAGCCCTCATACTGCCGAAACCCGGGACTGAACCAGGGACCTTCAGATCTTCAGTCTAACGCTCTCCCAACTGAGCTATTTCGGGCAAAGTTACATTGCACTCTCTGATACCTCTAAATGGTAGAAATCTGTGCGAAGACAGCATTTTCTCCAAAATCCGTCTTCTCTGAGGAAATTTCGGGCTATTTTGACCAGTTTGATTACCTGCATAAGGTAAAATCATTCATCCTTCAGCAAACCATCAAGAGTGCCCCCTGAGATTCAGTTATCGCATAGCTCATACCAAGTAAGTGAGCTACCACAGCTGCCGCATGAAAAGCTCAAACAGTGCCCTCATGGCAGTTTCTCATTTGGTACCATTTCATGGTCAAGATGGAGCCATGATTTATTTCCATCCCACAAAACACAGTGCGCTGGTCTTGTCTATTTCCATGATGCTTTGCACTTTTTTATTACTCCCATAGCTAAATAAAGTTTTGCTCTCCCTCGTTACTTGTCCCAACGTAGGCTTGCAAGTTTAGTTGATATACATATGGCATCAAAGACCTCGACTCATTCCTCACACGCTTTGTACATCCAGCTTGCATCGTCCGAGATAAAATCATTCACAATGCTGAATTTGAGCTGAAGTTTCTGCTGGCACTTTAATCCTGTCCTCGAAAGATGAATGCAGAAACTTGCAATGTAATGTTGGCGCAACCATGTTCCACCCCAAACATTTTGTGTATTCTCCTTGTCTTTGGCTGTCATATCAAGCATCTGTCCATGCTTTGAGGGTAAAAATGACGGAGAAGCCCTGTCCAAATACAAAAGTGAAAGAATAAAAATTGCGCAAGGACTCAGAGATCAATCAGAATTTTCACTCGAAATTGAGGAAATTCATCTGTAATATTTCCCCCAAACAACCTTGGGGAATTAGCTCAAATGGAAAAGCGCTCGCTTAGCATGCGAGAGGCAGCGGGATTGATGCCCGCACTCTCCAGCTCTGCCCCCCGTGCCCTGACAGGCGTGCTCCTGCATTCACTGCCGAGGCGGACTAGGATACCGAGTCAATTGTGCAATACTGTGCGTGTTTCTGAGCAGAAGAGGCTCTTCACTGCCTTTATCGCAGAGGATTGCTCTGACATGTATTCCCTCTGACCCCCACCACTGGAGCACTGAAGCCCGCCAGGACCTCTGGCATTGACAGCAATGATGAACAGCAAGCAGTGTCTTAATTTTAGTTTGAAGTCAGAGTCAACTAACACTATGCATCATTAGTTTTGCTTTTCCCAGGACTAGTGAAAGCAAGGACAGCTGCAGGGTCATTGCTGAAATTAAGATAAGGTTCAATTGCCATTGTTTTACAAGACCTGCAAAATGTCATTGCAGAGATTTGGAATGGCGTTCTACAGCACATACATTTTCAGGCCATTGATTGCCATTTCCTCCTCGTTAGTATAGTGGTGAGTATCCCCGCCTGTTACGGGGGAGACCGGGGTTTGATTCCCCGACGGGGAGTCGGAGGTTTTTTTCCCAGTCACTGTCAGAACAAAGAAAATAAGCTGACTCATTTTCGCTGTGAGTGACATTGTGAAACCTAAAGTCTGTCCTTTCAACACTATTGCACATGGCCTGTGGATAAAAAAAAAGTGCTTTTTTCATAAGCTGAGCATTGAGCACTGATATTTCTCCAGGCTAAAAGTGGTTTCCAACATCCAGCTCTGGCATGAATGCCATTCTTGCCCAGTGGCTTTCGCTTTTCTTTCTTGCCCGGCACTACATCATTCTGTTCGTGCAGCCCACAGTGCATTCACCTTTCTTGTGCAGCTGACTTTTTTGTTCGCTAGGCAAGCAAACGACTCAAGTCTTCTTGTTTTTTGCACAAGCGAAAGTTAAAACAGAACATAACATCTGGGAATGTCGAGAGAGGGCCCTCATACTGCCAAAACACGGGACAAAACCAGAGACCCTTAGATCTTCAGCCTAACGCTCTCCCAACTAAGCTATTTCGGCAAAGTTGTTCTGCATTCTCTGATACCTCCACACTGTAGAAATCTGTGCGAAGGCAGCATTTTCTCCAAAATCCATCTTCTCTGAGGAAATTTCAGGCTATTTTGAGCAGTTTGATTACCTGCATATGGTAAAATCATTCATCATCCAGCAAACCATCAAGAGTGCCCCCTGAAATTCAGTAATCGCATGGCTCATACCAAGTGAGTGAACTACCACAGCTGCCGCATGAAAAGCTCAAACAGTGCCCTCACAGCAGTTTCTCATTTGGTATCATTTCATGCTCAAGATGGAGCCTTGATTTATTTCCATCCCACAAAACACAGTGCGCTGGTCTTGTCTATTTCCATGATGCTTTGCACTCTTTTAGTACTCCCATATCTTAATAAAGTTTTGCTCTCCCTCGTGACTTGTCCCAACGTAGGCTTGCAAGTTTAGTTTATATACATATGGCATCAAAGACCTTGAGTCATTCCTCACACGCTTTCTACATCCAGCTTGCATCGTCCGAGATAAAATCATTCACAATGCTGAATTTGAGCTGAAGTTTCTGTTGGCACTGCTTAATCCTGTCCTCGAAAGATGAATGCAGAAACTTGCAATGTAATGTTGGCGCAACCATATTCCACCCCAAACATTTTGTGTATTCTCCTGGCGTTGGCTGTCATATCAAGCATCTGTCCATGCTTTGAGGGTAAAAATGACGGAGAAGCCCTGTCCAAATACAAAAGTGAAAGAATAAAAATTGCGCAAGGACTCAGAGATCAATCAGAATTTTCACTCGAAATTGAGGAAATTCATCTGTAATATTTCCCCAAATAACCTTGGGGAATTAGCTCAAATGGTAGAGCGCTCGCTAAGCATGCGAGAGGTAGCGGGATTGATGCTCGCACTCTCCAGCTTTGCCCCTTGTGCCCTGACAGGCGTGTTCCTGCATTCACTGCCGAGGCGGACTAGGATGCCAAGTCAATTGTGCAATACTGTGTGTTTCTGAGCAGAAGAGGCTCTTCCCTGCCTTCATCTCAGAGGATAGCTCTGACGTGTATTCCCTCTGACCCCTACTGCTGGAGCACTGAAGCCCACCAGGACCCCTGGCATTGACAGCAATGATGAAAACCAAGCAATGTCTCAATTTTAGTTTGAAGTCCAAGTCAACTAACACTTTGCATCATTAGTTTTGCTTGTCCTAGGAGTAGTGAAAGCAAGGACAGCTGCAGGGTCATTGCTGAATTTAAGATAAGGTTCAATTGCCATTGTTTTGCAAGACCTGCAAAATGTCATTGCAGACATTCGGAATTGCGTTCTACAGCACATATATTTTCAGGCCATTGCCTGTCATTTCCTCCTCGTTAGTATAGTGGTGAGTATCCCCGCCTGTCACGCGGGAGACCGGGTTTCGATTCCATGATGGGGAGTTGGAGGTTTTTTCCCAGTCACTGTCAGAACAAAGAAGAAATGCTGACTCATTTTAGCTGTGAATGACATTGTGAAACCTAAAGTCTGTTGTGAAACCTAAAGTCTGTCCTTTCAACACAATTACACATGGCCTGTGGATAAAAAAAAGTGCTTTTTTCACAAACTGAGCATTGAGCACTGATATTTCTCCAGGCTAAAAGTGGTTTCCAACATCCAGCTCTGGTATGAATGCCATTCTTGCCCAGTCGCTTTAGCTTTTCTTTCTTGCCCGGCACTACATCATTCTGTTCGTGCAGCCCACAGTGCATTCACCTTTCTTGTGCAGCTGACTTTTTTGTTCACTAGGCAAGCAAACGACTCAAGTCTTCTTGTTTTTTGCACAAGAGAAAGTCAAAACAGTACAGGACATCTGGGAATGTTGAGAGAGGGCCCTCATGCTGCCAAAATCCGAGATTGAACCAGGGACCTTTAGATCTTCAGTTTAACGCTCTCCCAACTGAGCTAATTCAGCAAAGCCGCCTCATATTCTCTGATACTGCCAAACGGTAGAAATCTGTGCGAAGACAGCGTTTTCTCCAAAATCCGCCTTCTCTGAGGAAATTTCAGGCTATTTTGAGCAGTTTGATTACCTGCAAATGGTAAAATCATTCATCATCCAGCAAACCATCAAGAGTGCCCCCTGAGATTCAGTTATCGCATGGCTCATACCAAGCGAGTGAGCTACCACAGCTGCCGCATGAAAAGCTCAAACAGTGCCCTCACAGCAGTTTCTCATTTGCTACCATTTCATGGTCAAGATGGAGCTATGATTTATGTCCATCCCACAAAACACAGTGCGGTGGTCTTGTCTATTTCCATGATGCTTTGCACTTTTTTATTACTCCCATTGCTTAAAGGGACATTGTCTAGGAATTACTCCCATCCAGCGTTGAAATTCAAACGAATAGTGCACTCTAGCGCCTCACTTTTTCAAACACGTATTGCAACTGCGGTAGCCACCGTGTATCAAAAAGCCTTGACAACACTGATGAAACCATGGATGTATTATAGGTCCATGGTTGTGTGGGGCTCATGAACGCGCTGACGCCTGACGCATCTATGACAACCGTCCGCGCCCGAAGCACTCCCACACAGGATGCTTGTTCACGACCAATGTTCTCTGGAAATGTAGCTATGTCCACTGCAAATCCCATCCCAGCGGGCACACAACGTTGTCACGTTTTAAGGAGGTTGTATGACAACGTTGTGGTTCAGTCTCAAAATGGTCATTTTTGCAACATCCAAATGACGTTTTAAGGCAACGTTGTAATAACGTTGTAAGGAGGTTGTGAGACAATGTTGTGGCCCAGTCTCATAATGGTCATTTTTGCAACATCTAAAAGACGTCTTCTCACAAGATTGTTTTAAATCGTCTTTTGGATGTTTCAAAATAACTACTTTAAGACAAGATGAAAGTTGAATTTGTAATCCCTTTCAATACAGATCTCCACACTTGACAACACTGGTGTGCAAAGAAATTGACATTTTACTGATCAAATAATGATGAGGCACAGAATTTGATGAATTATCAAAGATTTATTGTTCATCATCCAGTTCTGCTTGCTGCAGCGCATTTTCCAGCATTTTGGCCTGCATGGCCTTCCATTTTGCAGGGGCATGCTTGATATAGTCCCCAATTGCGGATGAAACATCAGTGTCTGTGCTGTCCGGAAATCTGTCTAACACTGCATCTGGAAAGGAAGACATAACATTCCGATATTTCTTGATACAAGAATATAAATGTAATATTAAAATTTCATTCATTACTTGATAAAACAATTTTAAAACAACTTCATATAATTCTAAACCCTATTTTAGAAATTCATTGGTCTTCTTTTATATTTATCTCTCAGTAAATGGTAAACGCTTTCTTTTTTAAGGGGCCTGTTTCCCTTCGACCCGTACATATTGTATTTGCCCTGAACTTCAACCGACATTATTCTACAAAGACACATCAATGACAGATATAAAATTACTGTAACATGTACTGTGCATTACCTTATATGTAATGTCCTGAGTTTTTTTTACTGCATAAAATGGATCTTACCATAATCAATTCTGATTTTTATTTTTGATTTGATAAACAATATTTACATACAATTAAGCATGCCTTCATACTTAAGCAAAAGCACTGACCTGTTCAGGATATTCCGTACTGCATTTCGCAAATTTTTACCTCCTATTTTCTTCAACTCATTCAACTGGAGAAAAGAGAAGAAACAGCATTAGAATATGGATGTACAATTGCGGAAGTGCTTTGCATTAAGGCCTTTGGGTAATGAATATTATGCAATTTTTTTAGAAAAAGTTGACAGCTGAATTTTAAGAGAAAATATTCTTTAATTTAATGTTGATAGTTCTAAAATTATATGTGTACTTCAACCTCATATCTCTCAACCACTAAAATGTGGTTAGAAATACTATCCATTTCTAATACTTCAAACTTTACTAGCTTCACATATTCAAAGAAATGGGAAAATTATGGCCTGTTAATTTAAACAATGAAAATAAAGGTGCAGAATGGACACACGAGTAAGGGACTTTAAGCTCATCCTGTATAATTTTTTTTTTTCTGAAATTTGCAAATGCAAGTTTAAAGTTTTCCTGATATTGCAAATTTACTTTTCTGAAATAATTTCAAATTTAACCTATTTGACTCACATCATCAATATTGTAAATTATGTCATTTCATTTTCTTTAACTTTCTTCTCGAACACACAAAAATTTTTAGTAATTTTTTAGAAATTTGATTAATTTGCTACTGACGGAATGAGCATAGAATCTGAGTTTAAAATTTTAAGATTAAATTAATTAGAGCAGCAAATATGGTATTTACCATAACAGCAAAAAGAGATGCAATATCTTTTAGCCATTAGAAGGAAATAAATTAAGCAAGCCTTTCACCATACAAACAAACAAACACCATATTGTGAGCTCAAAAATTACTGACACCCCTGACTGGCTATGTACAAAACATACTTTCAAAATCTCTGATAGATATAGTCATTGAGCAATCCAAATACTGCACTCTTCAAAAAAAAGTAGGGGATATTGGAATTTCAAGGTCAATAACAAAATAATGATTGTGTTTTGGACACAATAATCAACTGCAATGACGATAACATGAACTGCTCTAAACAGAGCACCAAAACGCAGCCAATGGTGCGCTAGTGCATCACATGGAAATCCCGAACAAGTGGCCAGGGTGCGTATTCAAAGGTGGCGTCCCATTATCAGGAAGAAATCCTCAATAATTTTTTTTTTTTTTTTCAAATTGCAATCAAACCATGGCTTGGGATCTATGATTTAGATGTTAATCTCTCTAGAAATGACAATTTTCATTTATGTGTAATCCACTTGATGCTTTTTACACATTCAAAGTTAGGCATACCAGCCATTTTCATCAATTTTACTGGATTTTCCGGCATTCAAGGCCAGAAAACCATAACAGCACACAATAAGGACACTTTTTATTTGCTAATTTGAATATACATATAGTTAGCTTCATTTTAGACCCCTTCAACCCCTGAGAGTCACAAGGAGTGAGAAGCTGGGGTCCAGGGGGACCAAGTAGCCATTTGAGGCTACTTCCTGGACTAAAACTCATCTTAAAAAGAGACAAAAATAACAGAATACTTCACAATGTTCAACATATGAAGGCCAAAAATAGGTCCTTTACCTTCATATAATTTAATTAAATAACAAAAGTTGAAATCAATGTATTTGACAATGAATTTTCTGTAGTATTTTCAAGATTTAGTACCAACATACAGTCAAATTACTGACTCAAAATCTCTAATAACAGAATACTTCACAATGTTCAACATATGCTGGCCAAAACTAGGTCCTTTATCTTCATATAATTTAATGAAAATAACAAAAGTTGAAATCAATGTATTTGACAATGAATTTTCTGTAGTAATACTGTATTTTCAAGACACACTACCAACAAACACTCAAATTACTGACTCAAAATCTCTAATAACAGATCAAGCAATTAATCTGCAAACACAAACAAAACATCTGTTATCATCATTTTTTAGCAAATGGAAAAGAAAATCCTTTTTTTTCATGCTGACCTTGAATTTATCAAATTTATGATTTCATTAATATAAGGACATAGCAATCGTAATTAATTAACTAGCAAAATAGACATGGTCGGAACACATCTCTTGCATGCACATTCACGTGTCGTGATACTCAATGAACAAAGGAACTCGATTTAGCGATGAGAAATAATTATGAAATGATTATAAACGTACCTTATCACAAATACTGTTTTGAACGAAGAAGGACGTCATAGATGTCGATGATGCCTTGATTTTAGCGAGTGCTGCATGGGAATCACTCTCAATGTGTCGTTGAACATCCCTCCAGCCTTGATGTTTACAACTCACGCTTTTTGTTGCACGTCGCATACGCCGAAAATGAACCTTACTTGTCTTATCCGCTACAATGCATGGGTATTTCGACGTCCATTCTGTATTGAATTTCGTTTGATATTTTGCAGCTCCACGATATTTAGTAATTTTAGGCTTTGAAGGCCCTTCGTCTTCCGATCCGCTCATCTTTTGCACTGAGATTCCCGCTCTATCACAAAACGACTGATAAGTAAGTCGCGAACGCTGATTGGTTGTAATGGACCAACCAGATGACAGTTTACATTCTGGACGAAAGCGGAAGTCTTAAAATCCGGACAATTACGTTTTACATGATAAAATTTACTGCAACTTAAAAAAAAATACACAAACATTTTTATTTTTTTACAATGCGTGAGTTTAGAAAGGTGATGCGTGAGTGCGTGACACTGGGGTGAAATGCGTGAGTCTCACGCAGGATGCGTGAGAGTTGACAGGCATGAAAACTGTTACAGAGTCCAGTCTGCTGCGTAGATACCCCAAACTTTAGTATTCCTGTGTAATGGACAGTCGCCATTCTGGTAGGGCCAATTTCAAATGTCAAAATTTCTAAGAAATCTGCTTGCTAACGCTTATCAAATAGTTTCTAATATATTAGAGGGTATATACTAGTATCCTAAAAAGAAATAATTTGGAAAATCAGGAGGGTTGACTTTGAAGCTTAATGGGATGCCTCCTTTGGCAATTTAAAGAAAGGTCATCAACTCCCTCGCGATCAAGACTTCTTTCATTATGATAGCTTCTAACTTTTATCCTTTATTGATTGTTTATCTGAGACATCCTTTGATTGTTTTTTAGCAATGCAAGGTCTTCAACGTGCTGAACTTCTAAGAGCAATTGGTGTGCTTGCAACTGGCAGCAGTCAGTCTGAGGTTGCCAATTTCTTCAATGTTTCCCAATACGTGATTAGCAGATAATAGACCAGGAATCAGCAAACCCATAATTTTGACGAGTGACCCCGCTCAGGGCATCCGCGGCCAACAAGAAGAGCCCAGGTTAGGTTGATTCATACCCAGGATCTGAGAAATCGCACTCAGACAGCAAATCAGATTGCTGCAAACCGACACCAGGCCACTATTCGTAATTATCTACACTAGGGGTCACCAACCCTGTTCCTGGAGGGCTACCATTTACTGCTCTACCTCCTATTCAGCACACCTGATTCAACTAATTAGTTATTTAACAAGATCACGAGCTGGGCAATTAAGCAGCTAATAAGTTGAATCAGGTGTGCCGAATTTGAGATGGAGCAGGAACATACAGGATAGTAACCCTCCAGGAACAGGGTTGGTGACCCCTGGTCTACATCAAGGCTCTCCAAATCCGGCCCTCGAATCCAAATACAGTCCTGGTTTTCCTCCCTTCCAGGCAATTACGTGAACAATTAACGCTGCTGATTGGCCAGGTTGTCATCTCGTCTGACTCCCAAGTGAAGGGAGGGTGGAAAACCAGCAGTGCTCCGCCCTCGAGGACCGTGATTTGAGGAGCCCAGGTCTACACGATGCCCATCTTCATGCTAGACGGCCTCGTATTGTGACGCCACATTGCCAATAGTCGCAACTGGTGTACACAATGCGGGAACTGGGGAGATCGTCGGTGGTCACGTGTCATGTTCTCAGATGAGTCCCGGTACAGTTTAGACTTCCTTGATAGGTGTGGTCACATCTGGCGACATCGTAACGAACGCCATGCCAATGTTGACCTGAGGCAGCATGACACATTTGGTGGTGGGTCGGTGGGTATGGTGTGGGGTGGGATCACTATGACTAACCGAACCCCACTCCATATCTTGCAAGGAAGAGTCACTAGCCAGCACTATCGGGACAACATACTGACACCCTGTGTTGTACCTTTTGCACGATGTGAGGGGTGGCATTTTGTCTTTCAGGACGACAACGCCCATGCTCACTGTGCAAGAATAGTCAATAAACACCTTCAATAGCATAATATCCATAGGATGCCCTAGCCAGCAATGAGCCCTGACCCTTCCCCCAATGAAAATCTCTGGGACATCTTGGGTCGATGTGTGCCTCAACGTGAAAGGCCACCAGCCATGAACTTGGCCAGGTGTTGGTGGAAGAATGGGACAGACTGCATCAAGTCACCATCACACACTATTGATGCAAAAATGTTAACTTTAAATTTCCATTTCTTACTCATTCCTTCAGCTAGAGAAACTGTTTTGGTAATGACATGTGAGGTGAATTGTTTACTCAATTCCTGCTTTGTTATGATACAATTAGTTTTGTGCCATTTATGCTATATCATAAGTTTGTTATTAACCTCGCAACTTCAATATAGCCTACTATACTATATGATATTAATGTTCCAATGGAACCATCCAAAATCATGCACTGATCGAATTAAAAATGAATTTCCGTCAAATCAAGGTTTTATAATTAAAGGCTACCTTGAAGACTATTGTAAATAACATCTACCAGAAGTAAACCAGGTATTCTATTCCACTTACTTAAGTTTTATCTAAGTGTTTAGGATCTATACTGACTAAGAAATGCAATTTTCTATTTCTTGATTTTATCGAGTGTAACTGTTATTAATCAGCACTTCATTGGTATCAAATGAAAGAGGGAATCTCAGACAATAGATATAACAGGAAATATCCCCTTGTTGGCTTTTATTTAACAAGGTGAAGTTTGAAATTACGAAACACAAATGACACTGTCAGTATCTCGTATGTCCCCCATTAGCGTCGCTCACGGCGGTACACCTGCGTCTCATAGACATCACCAGACATCTGATTGTTGCTTGTGGAATGCTGTTCCACTCTTTGGTCAGTGCTCGTCTTAGCTGACGTACTGTAGCTGGTGGTGGTTGACGTCTCCGGATCGCTCCAGAATGTCCCACAAGTGTTCTATAGGTGAAAGATCTGGAGAAAACCCTGGCCAGGGAAGGATTTGCACGTTTTTGGCCCGAACGAACGCCATACACATACGTCCCACGTGCGGACGCGTGTTGTCCTGTTGGAAAGTCAGTCGGTGACATCGGACAAATGGAAGGACGACTAGACGGAGAATTTCATCACGGTAACGGACGGCGTTGAGGTTTTCCTTCCTTCTGGCGGCTCCAGAATACGCGCTGTCACCGCGAAAATTTGTATGGTAGAAGTACTCACCTCCAAAAATAACTCAGAGCAAAAGCATCTTTCTCAATGGGTTTGTCGAAATTTGGCACTGGATTACGTAATTGCGTTTCTGTTTTTGGTCAGTATATATCGAATCATTACATCACTTTCTGTTTCACTGGGTACAATAATGAGCTAACAGACATGCAATATCCTTTTGTCACCCAACACCACGAGGAAAACAAAACAACTGTCATTTTAGAAGAGGCAGATGGTCATAGACCTCCATAAATCTGGTGATGACTACAAGAAGATTTGCAACCGATTTAATATGCCACTAAGCAGTATCAGGGCAATAATTAAAAAATTCCAAAGATGTGGAACCTCAAAGGTAAAGGACACAACTGCATTTTGCTCCCCAGGATACTGAGAAAGATGGGGAGAGAAGCACCAAAGTCCCCAAGAATCACTGTGAAGAAATCGCAGGCCTTGGTGGCATCTTGGGTTCAACAGGTTTCGAAAAGCATGATCAGGTGCCACCTCCACAACCACAGGCTCTTTGGAAGGGTTGACAGAAGAAAGCCTTTTCTGACCAGAAGACACAGAAGCAAACGCTTGCAGTTTGCCGAATGTCATTTGAATTATGACTGAGTGTTTTGGTCAGATGACAACAAACTGCACGCTTCACTCAAATGCAGCATCGGCATGTTTGATGTCGAAACTGAGATGCAGACAAGGAGCAGCACCTCATACCCACGGTGAAATATGACAGTGGGTCAGTCATGTTTTGGGGCTGTTGTAAATCAAGAGGTCCAGGGGCACAGGTTAAGATTAATGTCAGAATACATTCCACCAAGTATCAGGATAGTTTGGCTGACAATCTGGTTGCCTCCACCAGAAGGCTGGGACTTGGTCGTAGGTGGACTCTCCAACAAGGCAATAACCCAAAGCAAACCTCAAGATCCACACAGAAATGGTTCTGTGACAACAAAATCAGTGTTCTGCAATGGCCATCTCAGTCACCAGACCTAAATCCAATTTAAAACATGTGGACTGAGCTGGAAAGGGCAGTTGAATAACAGAAAGCCAAGAATGTGAAGGATCTTGAAAGGATCTGCTAAGAGGAATGGTCCAAGATCCCCCAAAATGTGGGCCTTAACCTTGTCAAAAATTTCAGGAAAAGACTCAATGCTGTTCGTCTTGCCAGAGGTGATTGCAGTAAGTGCTATGTCCAGGGTGTAAATTATGAAACTTTGATTTTGTTGAAATTTATTTTGTATTAAATAATTGTTATTATTTTGGTTGTTTCCATTGAAACATTAATAAAGTGAAGTATTCAACACATGCTAGTATATTCTATTTCACTATCATAATACAGAGTTCCTGCAGGTTTCAGTAAGTTAAATTTTAGACCTTTTTAAGACCTTTTAAGACCATTATGAGTGAAATTTAAGACCAACACGACGCATTACCAGAAACATTCGAATGACCCCAGAGACTCTCAAAACATTTTATTTTTATTAATTCAGTCATAGAAAAAGATTGAATTAATTCAGTATCAAAACCGATAACTATTTTGATTGTTACCTTCTCAACCCAAGTAACCTTCCCAACACAACACTACTATATGTCTACATGCAACCTCACCCTACATATGTGTGAGTTTGTCCCCTTTAGCACAAATCACAGTTTCAAGGGTTTTGAGTTGGGCAAGTTTTTCTTTGTATGCCCTTCTCAGGGCATTTGACTTAGAGAGGAGCTGAGCCATCTTGGAGCCAGCCTTGCCCTCGGCTTCTTCTACAAGTGCATCTGCCTCCCTGGCAAGACAGGCGGACACCTCTTCCAAGCTTGTCTTCCTTTCTTAAAGTCCTCCAGAGACTGCTCAGCCAGCTTGCTTATCTGGCTGTGGGATTCCTTCTCTTTCCTGGTGTGCTCCTGATCCAGAAAGAGTCGGTATTTTAACTAGGCTGCACCACAGAGGACAACGATTGTTCCTGTAGCAGGACTACACTTACTACAGACCCTGAGACATTTTAATTTGGCTATTTCCAATTTTCCATGTGGGTTAGTATAAGTAATGCTATTAGTTGCTTCCCAGAGTACATAAATGTTAGGTGGTAATATCCAAAAAGAACATGTCTGAAAATGGTTGAACAAAGATCTGATATTTCTAACATAGTCTGCAGGAGATTAGATGATAAAATTACAATTTCTGTCCTATCTTTGACTCCTAAAAAACACAAAAAGTCTTTCTTTCAACTACTATTTTGTTAGTTACATTTGGGAACTAACCTCAAAGGTGTAATTCAATTATCTCCCTAGCATGCAACATTGCAATTACTGCATATCCTTCTTTGTAGGGAAGACACAAAGCTTTTTGTCTCAGTTCTGCCGTGGACACTACTCTTCTGGGGCAGTTGTTCACTGATCTCATATACAGTATGTTCAGCTTGGATGATGAACAAGGTGTTATGTAAAGGTCTTGGCACGCTTGTGGGTGCACGATGTCTGCCACAAAGGTTTTCCCATCCATCTTTTCTCTCAAAAGACAAAAAGAAACATTTTGTAGCATGAAACAACAATCTTTTTGTCTGGCGCTGATAAAAGTTATGAAACGAGCCAAATCTGTTATGTGGTATCACCAAGTGAATAAGGTTCTGTTTATCACCTGACAGAATAGCATAAATTCAATTAGAAGACAAATGTAATTTCTGTCAGCGCCTTAATGGAAACGTTAGTTAATTCGCAGGCATCCTAGCATTGCGCTTACTCCATCGCACTTACACTTGGTATTCAGTTTAGCTACATATTAACAGCGTGACGAAACGCAGAGTGGTTTTTTTTATCTAGTACTACAGCTATGGGATTAAGTTCAATCTACTTTAACGATATCTATCCATAATAACGTATACCTTCTTACTAGTTCTTCAGCTCCAGTAACGTTAGCGTAAGGTGGTCTGACCTCATTCGAAAATTCTAGAAAATGTAAAGAAAGTGCCCGCACGGTTGTGGTTGTCATGACATCAGGAGTGTTCGACATTCTGGCAGTATTCCACTCGCTCGCGCTCGTAGACTGAGCGGGAGAAATATAGACTCTCAAACATGTATAAATTACTCCCACTTCGTTCTGATCATCAATTACGAGGCCCATAAAACAGCTGGAAAGTGGGTCTCACTCAGGAGACACTTCTGCTAGCTGGCGTTAGCTTCTAGTTGACGGTCTATTCAAATCAATGGAACGATTAAAATGTAAGCTAGCATGCTGCCGCTTTTTGGCCATTAAATATGTTACTAGTGACACTTACCGTAAAGGCTTGAATTTAGTAGTAGCGAAAAGCATTATCACGATAGCTATTCATCCCATTGACTTGGATAGATCATCAGGCGCCAACTAAAAGCTAACGCAATTTTTCCATCTTCCAAATAAGACGACACTGACAATCATAGGATGAATAGGAACTCAAATTCGTGAGCCTGAGATATGGAATTAGTAAAAATCGAGAAGTACTTTTCATTTATTCCTCGTCGAAGGCTCGGAATAAACGGATATTACCAATGTTAGCTAGCTAGCTGCTCGCTTTTCATAAATTTGATATCTCGAGCTCACACATTGGAGATACACTAACAGCATACAGCACCAACATTTACATTTCCATAAATTCTTGATTACCTTGTGATAAACACTGTCAAGTTTAGTCAACTTAAAATGAAGTATAAATGAAACTTCTTTTAACTTAATATTTTTCCCCACTTACCTGTTCGCAACGATCCTCACTGGTGAAATATCTTCGAAGCTAGGTAGTGGTGGCTTGAGCCCGATGGTAGAAATAGTGTTTGACTCCCTCTAGCGGTAAAGATCAACACCCGAGAAGTCTCAAGTTTGCAGTTTTGTTTTGAAATTAAATATGAGTGCGCATGTGTGCGTGTGTCTTTCCTAGGTTAGCAACTAATATTCTCTATCAAGGACACTGAAAGAAAAAAATGAGTGAAAAAAATGGTTGTCACCTTTATATCACAACGAAAGGGGGACGTGCTTACAACGTTGCCACGGAAACCTTTGAGGTCTTAAAGGCGTTGAGTTCCACTCACAACCTCCAACTATTCTGCAACCCGCAAAAGACGTCCTTCAGACGTTGTGTGCCCGCTGGGATGCAACAGCTCTGCACCGAACGGGCAAACATAGCACTCGGCTTAAATATAGTTTGGAAAAACAATTTATATACCTAATAGGGATATAAAATGTTGATGAACTAGTTTTATTTAACTGGGAAATAAATTCTGACAAGCAAAATTACTTTGAGTGAACGAATGTTCAAAGCTCATTAATTCCATCCTTTCTCTACACCTGGAACTGGAGCCCATCCCAGCTGATTCGCAGGGTGCACATACCATTCATTAGAATTTAATTTTAATATTGTGAATGCATATGCTGCGCATACTCTCACAACCCGGTGCGTCATCTGTAACATAGCTACTGCCGTTTATTACCACGTTTATCAGCACTAGAAAATAAACTCTAAATTTTCTTGACTAAATTCACGCTTGACGTTTTTACTACCCGAATGTTTCTCTGGGTACTCAAACATCAAGGTAAGCCGGAAAAGTGCTGATTTCATTCGATATTAGTTGAGTTTCAATTCTGAATTATTTTCCTTCCGCTTATACAGGATTAGCAAATTCCTAAGTCCGCACATGATCAGCAGCCCAGTTATAAAATATACAGAAAGTCGATCTTAGTTTCGTTCTCATCGGTTTCTTTCTTCTGGAGCCCTCGTGTTTTCTCTGCGCAGATGGAGTTCAGCCGCATTAGCGAATCTCCTCAGCATCACTCCCATACACTGACGCCCCTCACGAACAGTGTGTCATTCACATCTCATCCTATCCAGCGTTTCCAACCTACTCAACACTTCTAGCTAATAAAGGCTGAACAACAAATACTGTCTCTGTGACATAGCGTGAATCGGTGTAAGATATTCAAAGCAATGGAAATAAACAACTCGGCTTAGGTGCATCTTGAACAATTTAATTCGAAAAAGCAAAGCAAGTGTTAGCTACATGCACGCTTATAGGATGTCACCTTCAATAGTTACCGAATACACGCCCGTTATCCAACCTAAGTTAATCAACAAAGCCTTTGCTACCTTACGGTTTATTCTGTATCGTTACATAAAAGACAGGTGAAGCAGTCGAGTCGCTACACAACAAAGCCATTCATCAGATACAATAACTGAAAACAATGATGTCGTTACACCTGCTCACTTCACCGATTTGGTAATAACGTAAGCCGACAGCATGGAATCTCCTGACCAGTGCTACAAGCAAAGAACCGCAGCTGCTGCACTGCTTACGGAACGTGCTTAGAGACAAGGTCCCCTTGGTGTTCACGTAGCCAGAATTTGAAGTTGTCTTACTTGTCAATCAGAAAGCTGGCAACTTCAGCGTCCCTTTGTAAATCTTTCACTCCTTCCACCTGGGGAAGGCTAGCCTGATGTTGACCCTCGATTTTTGAATGCGCCGGTCACGCTGCCTTTTTAATTCTCTTTTTCGCTTTCTTGGCGATGAGGATTCCGTCTCCTGTGCTGCTGCTGCATATGCATGGTCCTGCATTATGCTGCAGTAGTGCAGATTTTCAAACTTGCCGCGGTAGCCTCTCTTGCTGATCTCCTCCGGTGTCTCAATCACTCAATCACTCTGCGCTGGCTCGCAGGGCAAACGCTATTTGTCCCTTTCCAGCAGCTGTAGTTTCAAGATGACGGACCGTCATGGCGCTTCCCTACCAGCTTACCCGTCCAATGTACAAACAAATCTAAAATTCTTTGTTTACGAGAATATGTCAGATTATTAGCGGAGGTCATGATACACCAATGATGACATACAGTTGAAACCAGAAGTTTACATACACTACATAAAAAGGCACATAACCTTTTTTTTTCTCACCGTCTAACATTAAATCAGATTAAACTTTTCCTGTTTTTGGTCAATTAGGATTACCAAATTATTTCTATTTGCTAAATGCCAGAATAATGAGGGAGATAATTTTTTAGACAATTTTTTATTATTTTCTTGAGAGTCAGAAGTTTACATACACTAAAAATACTATGCCTTTAAACAATTTGGGAAAGCCCAGATGATGATGTCATGTCTTTGGAAGCCTCTGATAGGTTTATTGACAACATTTGAGTTAATTAGAGGCACACCTGTGGATGTATTTAAGGCACACCTGAAACACACTGCTTCTTTGTGTAACATCATGGGAAAATCAAAAGAAATCAGCCAAGATATCAGGAAGAGAATTGTGGACTTGCACAAGTCTGGTTCATCCTTGGGTGCAATTTCCAGATGCCTGAAGGTGCCATGTTCATCTGTTCAAACAATTATCCCCAATATTAACACCATGGGAATGTCCAGCCATCATACCGCTCAGGAAAAAGACAGGTTCTGTGTCCCAGAGATGAACATGCTTTGGTCCAAAATGTGCATATCAACCCAAGAAAAAAAGCAAAAGACCTTGTGAAGATGCTGGCTGAAGCTGGTAAGAGTGTGTCATTATCAACAGTGAAACGAGTCCTGTACCGACATGGGCTGAAAGGTTACTCTCCCAGGAAGAAGCCATTACTCCAAAAGAAACATAAAAAAGCCAGATTACAGTTTGCAAATGCACACAGGGACAAAGACCTCAATTTTTGGAGACATGTCCTGTGGTCTGACAAAACTAAAATTGAACTTTTTGGCCATAATGGGGGAAGCTTGCAAGCCTGAGAACACCATCCCAACTGTGAAATATGGGGGTGGCAGCATCATGTTGTGGGGTTGTTTTGCTGCAGGAGGGACTGGTGCACTTCACAAAATAGATGGCATCATGAGGAAAGAATATTATGTGGAAATACTGAAGCAACATCTCAAGACATCGGCCAGGAAGTTAAAGCTTGGGCGCAAATGGGTTTTCCAAATGGACAATGACCCTAAGCATACTGCCAAACTGGTTACAAAGTGGCTTAAGGATAACAAAGTCAATGTTTTGGAGTGGCCATCACAAAGCCCTGATCTCAATCCTATTGAAAATTTATGGCAGAGCTGCAAAGGCATGTGCGAGCAAGGCAGCCTACAAACTTGGCTCAGTTACGCCAGTTCTGTCGGGAGGAATGGGCCAAAATTCCTGCAAACTATTGTGAGAAGCTTGTGGAAGCATATCCAAAACGTTTGACCCAAGTCATACAGTTTAAAGGCAATGCTACCAAATACTAATGAAATGTATGTAAACTTCTGACTCTCAAGAAAGTAATAAAAAATTGTCTAAAAAATTATCTCTCTCATTATTCTGGCATTTAGCAAATAGAAATAATTTTGGTAATCCTAATTGACCAAAAACAGGAAAAGTTTAATCTGATTTAATGTTAGACGGTGAGAAAAAAAAGGTTATGTGCCTTTTTATATAGAATATGTAAACTTCTGGTTTCAACTGTATATATGAATGCAGACTTAGATTTTGGCCAATAAACAACTGAAAATGTTACACAATGTCCCTTTAATAAAGTTTTGCTCTCCCTCGTTACTTGTCCCAACGTAGGCTTGCAAGTTTAGTTTATATAAATATGGCATCAAAGACCTTGAGTCACTCGTCATACGCTTTCAACATCCAGCTTGCATCGTCCGAGATAAAATCATTCACAATGCTGAATTTGAGCTGAAGTTTCCGCCCCAAACATTTTGTGTATTCTCCTTGTCGTTGGCTTTCATATCAAGCATCTGTCCATGCTTTAAGGGTAAAAATGACGGAGAAGCCCTGTCCAAATAGAAAAGTGAAAGAATAAAAATTGGGCAAGGACTCCGAGATCAATCAGAATTTTCACTCGAAATTGAGGAAATTCATCTGTAATATTTCCTTCAAACAAATATGCAGAATTAGGTCAAATGGTAGAGCGCTCGCTTAGCATGCGAGGGGTAGCGGGATCAATGCCCGCATTCTCCAGCTTTGCCCTTTGTGCCCTCACAGGCGTGCTCCTGCATTCACTGCTGAGGCGGACTAGGATGCGGAGTCAATTGTGCAATACTGTGCGTGTTTCTGAGCAGAAGAGACTCTTCGCTGCCTTTATCTCAGAGGATTGCTCTGACATGTATTCCCTCTGACCCCTACTGCTGGAGCACTGAAGCCCGCCAGGACCCCTGGCATTGACAGCAATGATGAACAGCAAGCAATGTCTCAATTTTAGTTTGAAGTCAAAGTCAACTAACAGTATGCATCATTAGTTTTGCTTGTCCCAGGAGTAGTGAAAGCAAGGACAGCTGCAGGGTCATTGCTGAAATTAAGATAAGGTTCCTGTCCAAATACAAGTGTGAAAGAATAAAAATTGGGCAAGGACTCAGAGATCAATCAGAATTTTCATTCAAAATTGAGGAAATTCATCTGTAAAATTTCCCGCAAACAAACGTGAGGAATTAGCTCAAATGGTAGAGCGCTCACTTAGCATAGGCAGGGAGCCAATCTTTTCGCCCCCTCACACAAGCGAAAAGAAATGTGGAAAATACGGGGAAATATAGAATAATGAAATAAAAGAGCAATTTTTCACTGCAATCAAGTCACCCTCCGTGAGCTGGATTCAAACCTAGGATCTGCTGGACAAGACAAGTATCGCATTCCAAATTTTGAATCCTAAGCTTTTACGCAGAAATCCCATCGCAATTTCATGTCATTGTATTGATTTATACTTATTATTTTGTGTGTATTATTAAGAACATTGCTTTAGCTTTAAGATTATATGCCCCCAATGACTAGTAATTCTTATCTCTGTTTATGGTTAAAATATAATAATAATAATAATAATAATAATAATAATAATAATAATAATAATAAAGTGTGCCCTCAAAGACTGATGCCACAGCAATTTCATGTCATTTTGTGTTTATTATGAAGAACATTGCTTTGGCTTTAAGATCATATGCCCCCCAATTACTTGTAATGTTTATTTCTGTTTCTATTAATATAATGATAATAACAATAAAATGTGCCTTCAAAGACTATGGGACAATATGGACCTCTTTTATGATGCACAGACTGAGTCTTAAATGTTGGTATGATCAGATTTCATGTACCTGAACACAAGATGTAAAATAAACAAGTATTAAAATGAACACACACTCTTCAGGAAAACACTAGATGTAAAATAAACAAGTATTAAAATGAACACACACTCACTCTAGAAGAAAACACAAGATGTAAAATAAACAAGCATAAAAATGAACACAAAAACACACACACACACACACACACACACACACTCTTCAGGAAAACACAAGATGTAAAATAAACAAGTATTGAAAATGCACACACTTCAGAAAAAACTATATACATGCCATACAAGGAACTGTACTGAAGCACACAATATAGAATATATACAAGCAGAACATGGTTAAAAACTTATTTTGCTGCTCTCTGTTCTGTCAACCACTCTTCAAGAGATTTGCCAGTCGAGGCACGTGAGCAGAATGTGGCATTGCCATAGTGACTATGCCCAAACTCCTTTGTTTTGGGCTGCCCACACTGGCTACAGATGTTGTAGGTGACTCGTCTAAGATAATTCCTCTTGTGGATTCCTCTCCTCCTCAAGGGCCCGCCGGCGCCTGTTCCTCTGCGTGTACTTAGACACAGGAGCAGCAGGTGCAGGAACAAGAGGAGCTGTGCCTGCACTGGATGCTGTGGCACCAGAAGCTGCCAGCACCAGTGACAGTCTTGTCTGGGTTGAGGATGAAAGTCCCTAACTGAGCTGACATGGGCTGTGCAGTGTCTGGTGCCGTGGGGGTAGGTGCAATGGGGCGCTCCCTGGTGGCAGCAGCCGGCCGTCGGCCTGGCCGCAGAACAGGAGCCTGTCCTTCCAGATTTGGAGGGAGGACTAATTCATGCCGTGGGCTAGATGTGGAAGGAAGGAGCTCCAGTTTCTCCCTCGGTGGTGGAAGCTGGTCAGGTGCCACTGGAATCGGGTTGGTTGGAGCCATTCCCTGAGAATGGACACTCATCTCCCGACTCTTCTGCCGCCGCTGAAACCTGAGAGAATATAATTTGTGTTAGATATGTATTCATTAGAGAATTATTCAGTAAATTTGAGGAAAATAATGTGCCTGACCTACCATTGAATGAGTGTCCTCTGATTTAGCTCATTGTCTCCGCCATAACCCTTGGACTGTTGAGCACTAAGTCCCGGATGTGTTGGTAGTCGCTGAGAATTTTCGACCATCTGGGGGTGGAAACTCCAGCCTTTTTGGTGGTCATCCTGTGCAAAGAGCATAGCCTTATGCACAAGGCCTCAACCAAGCAGCTGGTGCTGGGCCACTGAGCTGGCCCCCCGGGATGTCCTATCAAGCAGCGCTTGACACTCTCCACACCCGGCGTGACTCCAGACCGCTGAGGAGCCTTAAAAAGGACACTTGCCAGGCGTGGCTGATGACGAGGCTGGTAGTCGACCCGCTCCTTGTCGCCTTCAGGGAGAGCCGTCCACAGCTGGATGGCCTGGGTCACCTGCAGCTCAGTGAGGTAAGAAGCCTCACGCAGACCCACCAGGTAAGTAGCGAGATCCTGGACCTTGTCCCACCCAGCGATCCCATCCGGTCCAATGACTGCTCCCTAATAAATTAATTGATTAATAGTAATATATGTGAAATAAAATGTCATTGAGATTGGGTTGAAATAGCCATTAAAGTGTCTCACCTGAGCCTCGTCGGACACATTGGTTTCACGCTCCTGTGCAGCCTGAGAAGAGTCAGGTGCCGCTGAAGGAGCGGCAGCAGGATGGTGTCCTCCATCACGTGACGTCGACAGCAGATCAGCAGGTGATGCAGGGGCCTGAGGTGGAGAGGCCTGCGGACTTGTCATCACCGATGAGGGCTGCTCTCCAGATCACGGCAGGGGCCCCCTTACAGAGGACGGGAACTGTAATGTCCTCCGTGGTCTCTTCTTCAAACCCCTCGTCTTCTACGTCCTCATCACTGCCTTCCTCCGCCAGCCTGTCCTCCTCCTCTGGGCTCTGGAGCACTGGAGTCAGTGTTTTTCCAGTCTGGCTGCACAAGTTCTCCATTACAAGCAATTCACCTACAAACACACAACAGAAAAAAGAAAGTATTCTTCATATTTTATCTAATACATTTAAGGTTAAATTGATGAATACATAGCGTTATTGAAGAACAAATTAATTAGGGTGTTCTTTTTCATGTGCTGAGGATCGTATTTCAATATTTCTCATCATATTCATCAGTAAATCAATAACCATAATAAATAACCATAAACAATCATCATAATCAATAAAGAGATTATGTATGCAGCAGTAACACACACACACACACACACACACACACACATACAAGCAGTTCACACACACATGAGCAGTGCACACAGACACATGCACGGGCACAAGCAGCACACGTACACATGCACACACACACACACACACACACACACACACATACAAGCAGTTCACACACACACACACACACACACACACACATACAAGCAGTTCAATTCACACATGCATGAGCAGCTCACACACATAAGCAGTGGGCTTCTGTAGCTTTGATTAGTAAGCAGGCTTCTGTTTAGTTGATTTGACAACATAATCAGGTGATGTGTTTGATTTCTGTAGGCTTGATCAATATTTGTTCAGTAAAATCATTAGTTGTGATTACGTTTTTCAGTAGAATCATTTATGTATCCATATGTATCCTATACCTTTGGCTGTATTTTTCCTCTCTTGACTGTAATTGTCCGCTCCTTATTAATGTTATGCATGCTTCTCCTTTGGTTGAAGTTCTCAAGGGAAGTTGGCAGTGTTTTGGTTTGCCTGTCCTGTTGTAGCGTGAGAAGGAGAAGGCAGAAAGACCATATTTGGAAGATATTTCCTGTGATGAAGGTATAAAAACTGGGGGTGAAAAGTATGATGTCAGTTTTTCTTCCGCAAAAAGAACTCGGCTTTATATTTATCAATATGCCGCAATAGAGCCTAATTGTCTGAAGAATCTGTTTCTCTCCAATTGCTTGAGGATGGGGGAACCTCATAATATGAAAATATGTCTGAATGAAAACCACGACACACGTTGAATGCTCCAGGCGGCAGCATCCCAGCATCTCCCAGCACCTTTTGCCTGAGCTGGTCCACTGGGGGATAATTTCTTGCCTGTGTCTGCTCCAGGCGAAGAGCGAATGGAGCTCCGCTGCCGCCCCAGAGCATCCCAGCATCTCCCCAGCACCTTTTGCCTGAGCTGGTCCACTGCCGCTCTCAGAGCACTGCCGTAATGGAGCAGAGCAATGGAATGGAAGGTGCTCAGAGCACTGCCGTAAGAGCGAATGGAAGGTGCTCCGCTGCCGCTCTCAGAGCACTGCCGTAAGAGCGAATGGAAGGTGCTCCGCTGCCGCTCTCAGAGCACTGCCGTAAGAGCGAATGGAAGGTGCTCCGCTTTTTACGGTGTCCTCCATCCGGTCATCATCCCAGCGCATCAGCCCTTTGAGAAGATACGCCTGGAAATGCACATCACTGGCACTGGTTCCTGAAGGTTAAATAAACAAAGAAGCGTTTGTCACATTTTTACAAGGTATTCACTTCATACAGATGCTTCATAGCATCTCATAACATGTAATAGAATTTTGTTTAAAAATAGTTGTCATTAGAACCAGACAAAAAAAAAGATATTAAACCAGTAACCCATATGCAATACCTGGAATAAATCTGTTTAAGTGGAGGTGAAAGGACTCCGGGGAGGTAGAGCCACGGGCGACCCTGTAGCAGCACAGCTCCACACCACCTTTCCTCAGGGTGCCTGTCCTAATGTAGAGCGGGAGGTCCTCGGGGTCCTGAATACAGCCCACGTGTTTCTGCTGCTCCTGACAAATCTGCTGGATCCGTTCGTGGTCCAGCAGAGGGACGCCCAGAGTGTCCTTCCCTCTCGCACTGTCAAACAGACTGTCTCCTCCACCCCTCTGGTCCTCCTCCTGCAGTGCAGCGCTAACTCCCTCTGGGTAATGCGAGTGCTCACCGCCTCCTCCGAGATGTGGCCAATCCTCTTAGCTGGCAGCTCACCCTCCATGGCACGGCGAAGAGCAGCGACATCCTCCGGATCCCACTCAAAAATGCACGTGGACAGGCGTGCCATGAACATGCCATAGAGGGGGTGAGCCTCTGTTGTAACGCCTGCAGCAAACCGGCGCATGAAATGCCAGATATGAAGGCGCACCTAAAGCCCGTCCCACACTGCAAACATGGCCTTCACCCGACACCCGCGCTGACTGCAGCAGTCTCTGTCCACGTACATTAGTTTTGATGGCGCCTCTCCTGCCTCCCTGTACCGCTTCATTAGGCCAGCTGCCATAGCGTCCAGTGCTTGTCCCTCGCCAGCTGTCCGGACCGAGACAAGAACTTGGCCGCGCTCATTTCCCACATTAGTGTACCAGGCAGCTGTACCTCCCGCAGCACCTGCAGGTTTCCTGGTGACCTATTCAGAAAAGATAAGAGTTGAAAAATTGTGTTCATTATGTGGGTCAATGACAAATCAGCCTTTTAAAAATGTTTTTTTTTGATTAATCTTTAAAAATGTACAGAATACATTTATTTGAAGTTGGAAGAGTGTGTTTAAACAAGTCTTAATGGTTGCACAACATTTACAGGGTTTTAGTACAGTTTTAGACTGTATTCGCAATTTCACCAGCCAAAAAATGTCAGGTGGCGCAACCATAAGTTTCTTGAAAAAAAAAACATACTTCCCTCTTTTTTTTGTAAGTGATTTTTTTTGTAAGTATACCTGAGTGTCTTCTCTGCCTAAAACATTACTATTTTGTAATTGAGCTGGGTATTAAAAGTAACTTATGGATTCTTTATTGTAGGGGGCGGGTATTTTGGCTTTCCAAACAATTTAAGAACAATTCAACTATTAAACTTTGTTTATTTGAAAGGTTTTCAATATAAAATTATGCCCCCATATTAATATTATATTAATTCATATTTTAAATTACACATTTAATGCATTTCACATGGTGTTAACTTGCTCGGACGTTTGCGCCACCTGACATTTTGAGGGTTTGAGATGGCAAAACAAAATATAATTTTTATGATAAACTGGAAATATGTTCAAATTAAACAGGTTTGATAGAATAAAATGAGGCTTATTATGAATCATTTAAAATTATTTTAAACCAAAGTAGTGCACTCGAACAATGTCACGTCATTGACCCATGTATGCACTCAAAATTCTGGATATAAACAGGGCTGTGATACCTTTTTTGTGGAGTCCATCTTGAGGACAGAGCTGAAGATGGAGGTTATTTTGGCCTTCACCTCCTGCAGTCGTCCTAGAACATCCCTGGCAGACACAGCTAACAGCCGCTTGGGCTTGGGAAGGGCAAGTAAGAGGGGAGGCCCAGCGAATGCAGGGGGCGCACAACAGAGGGCCTTGTGAATGGTTCACAAGCAGTCAGGTAATGCAGGACACGCTGCATCCATGCTTCGCTGTGTTGTTCTGGAAGCTTTTTGTACAGCTGGGTCACACTGTTGCCCATTGTCCTCTCCCTCATCATCCTCAGCACCCGGATGTCACATGAGTATCTAAGGAGAGGAAAGAGTGTAATGTCTAAAAAATAACACACATAAAAGCACCAGCAATGGTTGACATTCATTATGAATTACCTGTATGTAAGCAAAGCTGGAAACTGGCTGCGGTGGCCCATATCCAGCTGGCCTAAGATGTCCTCGGACCAAGCAGGATACTTTTTCGAGCAGCGTTTGCACTCCAGGCACTCAGTGGCAAGGTCATACCACCCGTCAATGTCCAACACCTTGCGCACTGTTGGGTAAAGCCCTGCTGCTGTTAGTCTGTGCTTGCCACAGGCTGGACGGACACAGGCCAGAGGAAACCGCCACATCTTCTGGGGCATCCATAAGAACAGCGGCCGACAGAAGTGGTCAGGTGAGGCGGGAGGCTGGGTGTGAATGAGGAGGGGCTGAAGACGATGCCACCAAAGTTTCAGCTGGGCCGCCGGCTCTGGCTTGCCGGTTCGTGGGTTGGCCTTGAATAGTGTCTGCCGAATCCACTCCTGCTGAAAAGGTGGAAGCTGATCCTTCCAGTGACTGGGAAGCTCAGCCGGTGGCTGATGAGGAACAAGCCCTGGTATCGCTGCTGGAGGGGGATCGACACGGGCCTCTAGATGCACAGTGGTTGCAAGAGCTAATGAAGGAGAAATGAAGCAACCAGGCAGCAAAACAATATTAGGTTGACTGTTGCGTTTGATAGTAATAAGCCATAAATGCAACTCACAAACAGGCACATTGCAGAAAAACAACGAAAAGGAAACTGAAGAAATACTTCAAGTGTTAAGAAGCAAAGGACCCAGTGTACACCTTTTGATGTAAGGAATATGGAGTAAATACAGTTGTATTTTAAAGAAAATGACATCAAATAAAAAGTAACAATTAAATGGAATATAGCGAGGAAAATGATGCGAAATGAATTTAGTAGTATTAATGATGCCCACAGATGGGAAACATGCACACAGACACAATAACGACCACTATTCTATTGATTAGAACAATGAATGTCCACCCTGCTGTCGGCTCAGAGGGAGCTAAAGAGTGCATGAGAGGAGCATGCAGTTTAATTGTGAAAAATGGCATAAAAAATGGCGCAGAAATTCAGGTGATTGTTTCAGAGCACATGGGAGCGCAGATTTAAGCAGAAGTGAGCGGAGGTAAGCAAGAACACAAAAAAATACACAGACACCTTTGTACAATCTTAAGGTTTTGAAGAAGTGCTCTCAAAGAATGCATCCCGGTTGATGTGATATAATTCTGTATTGTGAAGAAAAATATATTTAAAACAGAAATTTTCCACAAAATAATACTTCTTAGTGCTGTTACTAAACATTGTCACATATTTGCATTTGTGTCATATGCCACACCTGTAGTTAGCTGTGCTTCGCATTGCAATGCAGCAGATACCAGTTCCTCGTCATCATCCTCCCAAGTGTTTGGAGAAAAAAGATTAAAATAAAACTATTAGGCATACTGTTAACTATACACAGAGACAAAATGTATGCAAGATGGCGCATACTTTCCAGAAGGGAAAAGCTGCCGTTGGGTCAAGTGTTCGGTCCGGGGTTTTGAAGGCCGAGGTCAGGTGTACTGCGGTGCTGGAGCTGGAAACAAGAGGACAAGTCAGTGTAGTCAGGTAAATTGGTAAAGCTATACATGTAGAACTACTGTAGGGGAAATTCAAAATTCACACTCCTACTCATAGGGGCAGGTGGAGGTGCTGAGGCGCAGGAGGCTGCAGGTGGAGGCGCTGAGGTGCTGGAGGCTGCAGGTGGAGGTGCAGAGGCGCAGGAGGCTGCAAGTGGAGGTGCTGAGGCACTGGAGGCTGCAGGTGGAGGTGCAGAGGCGCTGGAGGCTGCAGGTGGAGGTGCAGAGGTGCTGGAGGCTGCAGGTGGAGGTGATGAGGCGCTGGAGGCTGCAAGTGGAGGTGCTGAGGTGCTGGAGGCTGCAGATGGAGGTGCAGAGGCGCTGGAGGTTGCAGGTGGAGGTGCTGAGGGGCTGGAGGCTGCAGGTGGAGGTGCTGAGGCGCACTGGAGGCTGCAGGTGGAGGCGCTGAGGCACTGGAGGCTGCAGGTGGAGGAGCAGAGGCGCTGGAGGCTGCAGATGGAGGTGCAGAGGCGCTGGAGGTTGCAGGTGGAGTGCAGAGGGCTGGAGGCTGCAGGTGGAGGTGCAGAGGTGCTGGAGGCTGCAGGTGGAGGTGCAGAGGCGCTGGAGGCTGCAGGTGGAGGTGCAGAGGCGCTGGAGGCTGCAGGTGGAGGTGCTGAGGCTGGAGGCTGCAGGTGGAGGTGCAGAGGTGCTGGAGGCTGCAGGTGGAGGTGCAGAGGTGCTGGAGGCTGCAGGTGCAGGTGGAGGTGCTGGAGGCTGCAGGTGGAGGTGCAGGTGCTGGAGGCTGCAGGTGGGAGGTGCAGAGGTGCTGGAGGCTGCAGGTGGAGGTGCAGAGGTGCTGGAGGCTGCAGGTGGAGGTGCAGAGGTGCTGGAGGCTGCAGGTGGAGGTGCAGAGGTGCTGGAGGCTGCAGGTGGAGGTGCAGAGGTGCTGGAGGCTGCAGGTGGAGGTGCAGAGGTGCTGGAGGCTGCAGGTGGAGGTGCAGAGGTGCTGGAGGCTGCAGGTGGAGGTGTGTGGCTGGAGGCTGCAGGTGGAGGTGCAGAGGCGCTGGAGGCTGCAGGTGGAGGTGCTGAGGTGCTGGAGGCTGCAGGTGGAGGTGCTGAGCTGGAGGCTGCAGGTGGGGGTGCTGAGGCGCTGGAGGCTGCAGGTGGAGGTGCAGAGGCGCTGGAGGCTGCAGGTGGAGGTGCAGAGGTGCTGGGGCTGCAGGTGGAGGGTGCTGGAGGCTGCAGGTGGAGGTGCAGAGGGTGGAGGCTGGAGGTGCTGGAGGGCTGGAGGCTGCAGGTGGAGGTGCTGAGGCGCTGGAGGCTGCAGGTGGAGGTGCAGAGGCGCTGGAGGCTGCAGGAGGCTGCAGGTGCAGGTGCTGGTGGGCTGGAGGCTGCAGGTGGAGGTGCAGAGGCGCTGGAGGCTGCAGGTGGAGGTGCAGAGGTGCTGGAGGCTGCAGGTGGAGGTGGAGGTGCTGGAGGCTGCAGGTGGAGGTGCAGAGGGCTGGAGGCTGCAGGTAGAAGTGCAGAGGTGCTGGAGGCTGCAGGTGGAGGTGCAGAGGTGCTGGAGGCTGCAGGTGGAGGTGCAGAGGTGCTGGAGGCTGCAGGTGGAGGTGCTGAGGTGCTGGAGGCTGCAGGTGGAGGTGCAGAGGTGCTGGAGGCTGCAGGTGGAGGTGCAGAGGTGCTGGAGGCTGCAGGTGGAGGTGATGAGGTGCTGGAGGCTGCAGGTGGAGGTGTGCTGGAGGCTGCAGGTGGAGGTGGGCTGCTGGAGGCTGCAGGTGGAGGTGCAGGCGCTGGAGGCTGCAGCAGGTGGAGGTGCAGAGGGCGCTGGAGGCTGCAGGTGGAGGTGCAGAGGCGCTGGAGGCTGCAGGTGGAGGTGCAGAGGTGCTGCAGGCTGCAGGTGCTGGGTGCAGAGGCGCAGGGAGGCTGCAGGTGGAGGTGCAGAGGTGCTGGAGGCTGCAGGTGGAGGTGTGAGCAGCAGGAGGCTGGAGGCTGCAGGTGGAGGTGCAGAGGCACTGGAGGCTGCAGGTGGAGGTGCAGAGGCGCTGGAGGCTGCAGGTGGAGGTGCTGAGGTGCTGGAGGCTGCAGGTGGAGGTGCAGAGCGCTGGAGGCTGCAGGTGGAGGTGCAGAGGTGCTGGAGGCTGCAGGTGGAGGCTGCAGGCTGCAGGTGGAGGCTGCAGGTGGAGCTGCTGAGCTGGAGGCGCTGCAGGCTGCAGGTGGAGGTGCAGAGGTGCTGGAGGCTGCAGGTGGAGGTGCAGAGGTGCTGGAGGCTGCAGGTGGAGGTGCAGAGGTGCTGGAGGCTGCAGGTGGAGATGGTGCTGAGGTGCTGGAGGCTGCAGGTGGAGGGCTGAGGTGCTGGAGGCTGCAGGTGGAGGTGCAGAGGGCTGGAGGCTGCAGGTGTGGTGCAGAGGCGCTGGAGGCTGCAGGTGGAGGTGCAGAGGGCGCTGGAGGCTGCAGGTGGAGGTGCTGAGGCGCTGGAGGCTGCAGGTGGAGGTGCAGAGGCACTGGAGGCTGCAGGTGGAGGTGCAGAGGTGCTGGAGGCTGCAGGTGGAGGTGCAGAGGCGCTGGAGGCTGCAGGTGGAGGTGCAGAGGCGCTGGAGGCTGCAGGTGGAGGTGCAGAGGCGCTGGAGGCTGCAGGTGGAGGTGCTGAGGTGCTGGAGGCTGCAGTTGGAGGTGCAGAGGCGCTGGAGGCTGCAGATGGAGGTGCAGAGGATGCTGGAGGCTGCAGGTGGAGGTGCAGAGGTGCTGGAGGCTGCAGGTGGAGGGAGGCGCTGGAGGCTGCAGGTGGAGGTGCTGAGGAGGCCTGGAGGCTGCAGGTGGAGGTGCAGAGGCGCTGGAGGCGGGCAGGTGGAGGTGCAGAGGCACTGCAGGCTGCAGGTGGAGATGCAGAGGCGCTGGAGGCTGCAGGTGGAGGTGCTGAGGTGCTGGAGGCTGCAGGTGGAGGTGCAGAGGTGCTGGAGCCTGCAGGTGGAGGTGCAGAGGCGCTGGAGGCTGCAGGTGGAGGTGCAGAGGCGCTGGAGGCTGCAGGTGGAGGTGCTGAGACGCTGGAGGCTGCAGGTGGGCAGAGGTGCTGGAGGCTGCAGGTGGAGGTGCTGAGGCGCTGGAGGCTGCAGGTGGAGGTGCAGAGGTGCTGGAGGCTGCAGGTGGAGGTGCAGAGGCACTGGAGGCTGCAGGTGGAGGTGCAGAGGCGCTGGAGGCTGCAGGTGGAGGTGCAGAGGTGCTGGAGGCTGCAGGTGGAGGTGCAGAGGTGCTGGGGGCTGCAGGTGGAGGTGCAGAGGCGCTGGAGGCTGCAGGTGGAGGTGCAGAGGCGCTGGACGGCTGCAGGTGGAGGTGCAGAGGCGCTGGAGGCTGCAGGTGGAGGTGCAGAGGTGCTGGAGGCTGCAGGTGGGGCTGGAGGCTGCAGGTGGCTGCTGGGGCTGGAGGTGCAGGTGAGGTGCTGGAGCGCTGGAGGCTGCAGGTGGAGGTGCAGAGGTGCTGGAGGCTGCAGGTGGAGGTGCAGAGGTGCTGGAGGCTGCAGGTGGAGGTGCAGAGGCGCTGGAGGCTGCAGGTGGAGGTGCAGAGGCGCTGGAGGCTGCAGGTGGAGGTGCTGAGGAGGCTGGAGGCTGCAGGTGGAGGTGCAGAGGCGCTGGAGGCTGCAGGTGGAGGTGCAGAGGTGCTGGAGGCTGCAGGTGGAGCAGAGGCGCTGGAGGCTGCAGGTGGAGGTGCAGAGGCGCTGGAGGCTGCAGGTGGAGGTGCTGAGGTGCTGGAGGCTGCAGGTGGAGGAGGCAGAGGTGCTGGAGGCTGCAGGTGGAGGTGCTGAGGTGCTGGAGGCTGCAGGTGGAGGTGCAGAGGCGCTGGAGGCTGCAGGTGGAGGTGCAGAGGCGCTGGAGGCTGCAGGTGGAGGTGCTGAGGTGCTGGGGCTGCAGGTGGAGGTGCAGAGGTGCTGGAGGCTGCAGGTGGAGGTGCAGAGGCGCTGGAGACCGCAGGTGGAGGTGCTGGAGGCTGCAGGTGTGGTGGAGTGCAGGAGGCTGGTGGAGGTGTGGCGCTGGAGGCTGCAGGTGGAGGTGCAGAGGCGCTGGAGGCTGCAGGTGGAGGTGCAGAGGCGCTGGAGGCTGCAGGTGGAGGTGCTGAGGCGCTGGAGGCTGCAGGTGGAGGTGCTGAGGCGCTGGAGGCTGCAGGTGGAGGTGCAGAGGCACTGGAGGCTGCAGGTGGAGGTGCAGAGGCGCTGGAGGCTGCAGGTGGAGGTGCAGAGGTGCTGGAGGCTGCAGGTGGAGGTGCTGAGGCGCTGGAGGCTGCAGGTGGAGGTGCAGAGGTGCTGGAGGCTGCAGGTGGAGGTGCAGAGGTGCTGGAGGCTGCAGGTGGAGATGCAGAGGCGCTGGAGGCTGCAGGTGGAGGTGCAGAGGCACTGGTGCTGGAGCTGCAGGTGGAGGTGCAGAGGTGCTGGAGGCTGCAGGTGGAGGTGCAGAGGCGCTGGAGGCTGCAGGTGGAGGTGCAGAGGTGCTGGAGGCTGCAGGTGGAGGTGCTGAGGCGCTGGAGGCTGCAGGTGGAGGTGCAGAGGTGCTGGAGGCTGCAGGTGGAGGTGCAGAGGCGCTGGAGGCTGCAGGTGGAGGTGTGCAGAGCACTGGAGGCTGCAGGTGGAGGTGCAGAGGCGCTGGAGGCTGCAGGTGGAGGTGCAGAGGTGCTGGAGGCTGCAGGTGGAGGTGCAGGCGCTGGAGGCTGCAGGTGGAGGTGCAGAGGTGCTGGAGCTGCAGGTGGAGGTGGAGGTGCTGGAGGCTGCAGGTGGAGGTGCAGAGGGCTGGAGGCTGCAGGTGGAGGTGCAGAGGTGCTGGAGGCTGCAGGTGGAGGTGCAGAGGACGCTGGAGGCTGCAGGTGGAGGTGCAGAGGCGCAGGAGGCTGCAGGTGGAGGCGCTGAGGCACTGGAGGCTGCAGGTGGAGGTGCAGAGGCGCTGGAGGCTGCAGGTGGAGGTGCAGAGGCGCTGGAGGCTGCAGGTGGAGGTGCAGAGGTGCTGGAGGCTGCAGGTGGAGGTGCAGAGGCGCTGGAGGCTGCAGGTGGAGGTGCTGAGGCGCTGGAGGCTGCAGTGGAGGTGCAGAGGGCTGGAGGCTGCAGGTGGAGGTGCAGCTGGAGGCTGCAGGTGGAGGTGCAGAGGGCTGGAGGCTGCAGGTGGAGGTGCAGAGGTGCTGGAGGCTGCAGGTGGAGTGCTGAGGCGCTGGAGGCTGCAGGTGGAGGTGCAGAGGCGCTGGAGGCTGCAGGTGGAGGTGCAGAGGCGCTGGAGGCTGCAGGTGGAGGTGCAGAGCAGAGGCGCTGGAGGCTGCAGGTGGAGGTGCAGAGGCGCTGGAGGCTGCAGGTGGAGGTGCAGAGTTGCTGGAGGCTGCAGGTGGAGGTGCAGAGGCGCTGGGAGGCTGCAGGTGGGTGCAGAGAGGCTGGAGGCTGCAGGTGGAGGTGCAGAGGTGCTGGAGGCTGGTGGAGGTGTGGAGGTGCTGGAGGTGGAGGTGCAGGTGCTGGAGGTGCTGAGGTGCTGGAGGCGCTGGAGGCTGCAGGTGGAGGTGCTGGAGGTGCTGGAGGCTGCAGGTGGAGGTGCAGAGGCGCTGGAGGCTGGAGGCTGCAGGTGGAGGCAGAGGGTGCTGGAGGCTGCAGGTGGAGGTGCAGAGGCTGGAGGCTGCAGGTGGAGGTGCAGGTGCTGGAGGCTGCAGGTGGAGGTGCAGAGGCGCTGGAGGCTGCAGGTGGAGGTGCCGAGGTGCTGGAGGCTGCAGGTGGGGTGAGAGGTGCTGGAGGCTGCAGGTGGAGGTGCAGAGGTGCTGGAGGCTGCAGGTGGAGGTGCAGGAGGCGCTGGAGGCTGCAGGTGGGGTGCAGCGCTGGAGGCTGCAGGTGGAGGTGCAGAGGCGCTGGAGGCTGCAGGTGGAGGTGCAGAGGTGCTGGAGGCTGCAGGTGGAGGTGCAGAGGCGCTGGAGGCTGCAGGTGGAGGTGCAGAGGCGCTGGAGGCTGCAGGTGGAGGTGCAGAGGCGCTGGAGGCTGCAGGTGGAGGTGCAGAGGTGCTGGAGGCTGCAGGTGGAGGTGCAGAGGTGCTGGAGGCTGCAGGTGGAGGTGCAGAGGTGCTGGAGGCTGCAGGTGGAGGTGCAGAGGTGCTGGGCTGCAGGTGCAGGTGGAGGTGCTGGAGGCTGCAGGTGGAGGCTGCAGGCTGGAGGTGCAGGTGGAGTGCAGAGGGAGGCTGGAGGCTGCAGGGTGGGTGCAGAGGTGCTGGAGGCTGCAGGTGGAGGTGCAGAGGCTGGAGGCTGCAGGTGGAGGTGCAGAGGTGCTGGAGGCTGCAGGTGGAGGTGCAGAGGCGCTGGAGGCTGCAGGTGGAGGTGCAGAGGTGCTGGAGGCTGCAGGTGGAGGTGCAGAGGCGCTGGAGGCTGCAGGTGGAGGTGCTGAGGTGCTGGAGGCTGCAGGTGGAGGTGCAGAGGCGCTGGAGGCTGCAGGTGGAGGTGCAGAGGTGCTGGAGGCTGCAGGTGGAGGTGCAGAGGTGCTGGAGGCTGCAGGTGGAGGTGCAGAGGCGCTGGAGGCTGCAGGTGGGGTGCTGAGCAGGCTGCAGGTGGAGGTGCAGAGGTGCTGGAGGCTGCAGGTGGAGGCTGGAGGCTGCAGGTGGAGGTGCAGAGGCACTGGAGGCTGCAGGTAGAAGTGCAGAGGTGCTGGGCGCTGCAGGTGGAGATGCAGAGATGCTGGAAACTGCAGGTGGAGGTGCAGAGCTGCTGGAGGCTGCAGGTGGAGGTGCAGAGGTGCTGGGGCTGCAGGTGGAGGCTGCTGGAGGTGCAGGTGGAGGTGCAGAGGCGCTGGAGGCTGCAGGTGGAGGTGCAGAGGCTGCTGGAGGCTGCAGGTGGAGGTGCAGAGGCGCTGGAGGCTGCAGGTGGAGGTGCAGAGGCGCTGGAGGCTGCAGGTGGAGGTGCTGAGGCGCTGGAGGCTGCAGGTGGAGGTGCAGAGGTGCTGGAGGCTGCAGGTGGAGGTGCAGAGGGTGCTGGAGGCTGCAGGTGGAGGTGCAGAGGCGCTGGAGGCTGCAGGTGGAGGTGCAGAGGCGCTGGAGGCTGCAGGTGGAGGTGCAGAGGTGCTGGAGGCTGCAGGTGGAGGTGCAGAGGTGCTGGAGGCTGCAGGTGGAGGTGCAGAGGTGCTGGAGGCTGCAGGTGGAGGTGCAGAGGCGCTGGAGGCTGCAGGTGGAGGTGCAGAGGCGCTGGAGGCTGCAGGTGGAGGTGCTGAGGCGCTGGAGGCTGCAGGTGGAGGTGCAGGTGGAGGCTGGGTGGCTGCAGGTGGAGGTGCAGCAGGTGGAGGTGCAGCTGGAGGCTGCAGGGATGGGAGAGCTGCTGGAGCTGGAGGCTGCAGGTGGAGGTGCAGAGGCGCTGGAGGCTGCAGGTGGAGGTGCAGAGGCGCTGGAGGCTGCAGGTGGAGGTGCAGAGGCACTGGAGGCTGCAGGTGGAGGTGCAGAGGCGCTGGAGGCTGCAGGTGGAGGCTGAGGCTGGAGGCTGCAGGTGGAGGTGCTGAGGTGCTGGAGGCTGCAGGTGGAGGTGCAGAGGTGCTGGAGGCTGCAGGTGGAGGTGCTGAGGCGCTGGAGGCTGCAGGTGGAGGTGCAGAGGCGCTGGAGGCTGCAGGTGGAGGTGCAGAGGCGCTGGAGGCTGCAGGTGGAGGTGCAGAGGCGCTGGAGGCTGCAGGTGGAGGTGCAGAGGTGCTGGAGGCTGCAGGTGGAGGTGCTGAGGCGCTGGAGGCTGCAGGTGGAGGTGCTGAGGCGCTGGAGGCTGCAGGTGGAGGTGCAGAGGTGCTGGAGGCTGCAGGTGGAGGTGCAGAGGCGCTGGAGGCTGCAGGTGGAGGTGCAGAGGCGCTGGAGGCTGCAGGTGGAGGGAGGTGCTGGAGGCTGCAGGTGGAGGTGCAGAGCAGCTGGAGGCTGCAGGTGGAGGTGCAGGGCTGGAGGCTGCAGGTGGAGGTGCAGGTGGAGGTGCAGAGGGCTGGAGGCTGCAGGTGGAGGTGCAGAGGCACTGGAGGCTGCAGGTGGAGGTGCAGAGGCGCTGGAGGCTGCAGGTGGAGGTGCAGAGGTGCTGGAGGCTGCAGGTGGAGGTGCAGAGGCGCTGGAGGCTGCAGGTGGAGGTGCTGAGGCGCTGGAGGCTGCAGGTGGAGGTGCAGAGGCTGCTGGAGGCCGCAGGTGGCTGCAGGTGGAGGTGCTGAGGCGCTGGGGGCTGCAGGTGGAGGTGCAGAGGTGCTGGAGGCTGCAGGTGGAGGTGCAGAGGTGCTGGAGGCTGCAGGTGGAGGTGCAGAGGCGCTGGAGGCTGCAGGTGGAGGTGCAGAGGCGCTGGAGGCTGCAGGTGGAGGTGCAGAGGTGCTGGAGGCTGCAGGTGGAGGTGCAGAGGCGCTGGAGGCTGCAGGTGGAGGTGCAGAGGCGCTGGAGGCTGCAGGTGGAGGTGCAGAGGCGCTGGAGGCTGCAGGTGGAGGTGCAGAGGCGCTGGAGGCTGCAGGTGGAGGTGCTGAGGGTGCTGGAGGCTGCAGGTGGAGGTGCAGAGGCGCTGGACACCGCAGGTGGAGGTGCAGAGGTGCTGGAGGCTGCAGGTGGAGGTGCAGAGTGCTGGAGGCTGCAGGTGGAGGTGCAGAGGTGCTGGAGGCTGCAGGTGGAGGTGCAGAGGGCTGGAGGCTGCAGGTGGAGGTGCAGAGGTGCTGGAGGCTGCAGGTGGAGGTGCAGAGGTGCTGGAGGCTGCAGGTGGAGGTGCAGAGGCGCTGGAGGCTGCAGGTGGAGGTGCAGGCGCTGGAGGCAGCTGGGCTGCAGGTGGAGGTGCAGAGCTGCTGGAGGCTGCAGGTGGAGGTGCAGAGGCGCTGGAGGCTGCAGGTGGAGGTGCAGAGGTGCTGGAGGCTGCAGGTGGAGGTGCAGAGGTGCTGGAGGCTGCAGGTGGAGGTGCAGAGGTGCTGGAGGCTGCAGGTGGAGGTGCTGGCGCTGGGGCTGCAGGTGGAGGTGCAGAGGCTGGAGGCTGCAGGTGGAGGTGCAGAGGTGCTGGAGGCTGCAGGTGGAGGTGCAGGAGGTGCTGGAGGCTGCAGGTGGAGGTGCAGGCAGAGGCTGCAGGTGCTGGTGGCTGGTGTGGAGGTGCAGGTGCTGGAGGCTGCAGGTGGAGGTGCAGAGGTGCTGGAGGCTGCAGGTGGGGTGCAGAGGCGCTGGAGGCTGCAGGTGGAGGTGCAGAGGGCTGGAGGCTGCAGGTGGAGGTGCAGAGGCGCTGGAGGCTGCAGGTGGAGGTGCAGAGGTGCTGGAGGCTGCAGGTGGAGGTGCAGAGGCGCTGGAGGCTGCAGGTGGAGGTGCAGAGGTGCTGGAGGCTGCAGGTGGAGGTGCTGGGTGCTGGAGGTGCTGCAGGTGGAGGCTGCAGGTGAGGTGGAGGGCTGCTGCAGGTGGGTGCTGAGGTGCTGGAGGCTGCAGGTGGAGGTGCAGAGGTGCTGGAGGCTGCAGGTGGAGGTGCAGAGGTGCTGGAGGCTGCAGGTGGGTGGTGAGGTGCTGGAGGCTGCAGGTGGAGGTGCAGAGGCGCTGGAGGCTGCAGGTGGAGGTGCTGAGGCGCTGGAGGCTGCAGGTGGAGGTGCAGAGGCGCTGCAGGCTGCAGGTGGAGGTGCAGAGGCGCTGGAGGCTGCAGGTGGAGGTGCAGAGGCGCTGGAGGCTGCAGGTGGAGGTGCAGAGGTGCTGGAGGCTGCAGGTGGAGGTGCAGAGGGCTGGAGGCTGCAGGTGGAGGTGCTGAGGTGCTGGAGGCTGCAGGTGGAGGTGCAGAGGTGCTGGAGGCTGCAGGTGGAGTGCAGAGGCGCTGGAGGCTGCAGGTGGAGGTGCAGAGGCGCTGGAGGCTGCAGGTGGAGGTGCTGCTGGAGGCTGCTGGGCTGCTGCAGGTGGAGGTGCAGAGGTGCTGGAGGCTGCAGGTGGAGGTGCTGAGGCGCTGGAGGCTGCAGGTGTAGGTGCAGAGGCGCTGGAGGCTGCAGGTGGAGGTGCAGAGGCACTGGAGGCTGCAGGTGGAGGTGCAGAGGTGCTGGAGGCTGCAGGTGGAGGTGCTGAGGTGCTGGAGGCCGCAGGTGGAGAGTGCTGGAGGCTGCTGGAGGCTGCAGGTGGAGGTGCAGAGGCACTGGAGGCTGCAGGTGGAGGTGCAGAGGCGCTGGAGGCTGCAGGTGGAGGTGCAGAGGCGCTGGAGGCTGCAGGTGGAGTGCAGAGGTGCTGGAGGCTGCAGGTGGAGGTGCTGAGGCGCTGGAGGCTGCAGGTGGAGGTGCAGAGGCACTGGAGGCTGCAGGTGGAGGTGCAGAGGTGCTGGAGGCCGCAGGTGGAGGTGCTGAGGCGCTGGAGGCTGCAGGTGGAGGTGCTGAGGTGCTGGAGGCTGCAGGTGGAGGCTGGAGGGCTGCAGGTGGAGGTGCAGAGGCGCTGGAGGCTGCAGGTGGAGGTGCAGAGGCGCTGGAGGCTGCAGGTGGAGGTGCTGAGGTGCTGGAGGCTGCAGGTGGAGGTGCAGAGGCGCTGGAGGCTGCAGGTGGAGGTGATGAGGCGCTGGAGGCTGCAGGTGGAGGTGCAGAGGCGCTGGAGGCTGCAGGTGGAGGTGCAGAGGTGCTGGAGGCTGCAGGTGGAGGTGCAGAGGCGCTGGAGGCTGGGTGGAGGTGTGGAGGTGCTGGGCTGCAGGTGGAGGTGCAGGCTGGGGCTGCAGGTGGAGGTGCAGAGGTGCTGGAGGCTGCAGGTGGAGGTGCAGAGGTGCTGGAGGCTGCAGGTGGAGGTGCTGAGGCGCTGGAGGCTGCAGGTGGAGGTGCTGAGGTGCTGGAGGCTGCAGGTGGAGGGTGCAGAGGTGCTGGGGCTGCAGGTGGAGGTGGAGGTGCTGGAGGCTGCAGGTGGAGGTGGAGGTGCAGGCTGGAGGCTGCAGGTGTGGTGGTGCTGGAGGCTGCAGGTGGAGGTGCAGGTGGAGGCTGCAGGTGGAGGTGCAGAGGCACTGGAGGCTGCAGGTGGAGGTGCAGAGAGCTGAGGTGCTGGAGGTGGCAGTGGTAGGAGGTGTGCAGGTGGATGAGGGCTGCGCAGGTGGCGAGCTGGGCTGACAGGGGGGGGGGGGGGGGGGGGGGGGGGGGGGGGGGGGGGGGGGGGGGGGGGGGGGGGGGGGGGGGGGGGGGGGGGGGGGGGGGGGGGGGGGGGGGGGGGGGGGGGGGGGGGGGGGGGGGGGGGGGGGGGGGGGGGGGGGGGGGGGGGGGGGGGGGGGGGGGGGGGGGGGGGGGGGGGGGGGGGGGGGGGGGGGGGGGGGGGGGGGGGGGGGGGGGGGGGGGGGGGGGGGGGGGGGGGGGGGGGGGGGGGGGGGGGGGGGGGGGGGGGGGGGGGGGGGGGGGGGGGGGGGGGGGGGGGGGGGGGGGGGGGGGGGGGGGGGGGGGGGGGGGGGGGGGGGGGGGGGGGGGGGGGGGGGGGGGGGGGGGGGGGGGGGGGGGGGGGGGGGGGGGGGGGGGGGGGGGGGGGGGGGGGGGGGGGGGGGGGGGGGGGGGGGGGGGGGGGGGGGGGGGGGGGGGGGGGGGGGGGGGGGGGGGGGGGGGGGGGGGGGGGGGGGGGGGGGGGGGGGGGGGGGGGGGGGGGGGGGGGGGGGGGGGGGGGGGGGGGGGGGGGGGGGGGGGGGGGGGGGGGGGGGGGGGGGGGGGGGGGGGGGGGGGGGGGGGGGGGGGGGGGGGGGGGGGGGGGGGGGGGGGGGGGGGGGGGGGGGGGGGGGGGGGGGGGGGGGGGGGGGGGGGGGGGGGGGGGGGGGGGGGGGGGGGGGGGGGGGGGGGGGGGGGGGGGGGGGGGGGGGGGGGGGGGGGGGGGGGGGGGGGGGGGGGCGAGGCCCGGGGTTGGGGGGGGTGGGGGGGGGGGGGGGGGGGGGGGGGGGGGGGGGGGCAGGGGGGGGAAAAGGGGGGGGGGGGGGGGGGGGGGAGGCGGGGGGGGGGGGGGGGGGGGAGGGAGGGGGGGGGGTGGAGGGGGGGGGGGCAGGGAACCCTTTTGGGGGGGGGTTTGGGGGGGGGAAGGGGGGGGGAGGGGGGGGAAAAGGGGGCCCGGGGGGGAAGGGGGCCCGGGGGGGGGGGGGGTGGGTTTTAGGGAAAGGGGGGGGGGGGGGGAAAGGGGGGGGGGGGGGGCGGGGTGGGGGGGGGTTTTGGGGGGGGGGGGGGGGGGCCCCGGGGGAGGGGGTTAAAAAAGGGGGAAGGGGGGGGGGGGGGAGGGCAAGGGGGGGGGGGGGGAAAAGGGGGGGGTTTGGGGGGGGGGGGTGCAGGGCCCG